>SJYA01003199.1:45473-103272 GCA_006410615.1 Neotragus moschatus | reverse complement strand
TCCACTGTATAATCATAAGGGATTTGATTTAGGTCATACCTGAATGGTTTAGCGGTTTTCCCTACTTTCTTCAATTTAAGTCTGAATTTGGTAATAAAGAGCTCATGATCTGAGCCACAGTCAGCTCTTGGTCTTCTCTTTGTTGACTGTATAGAGCTTCTCCATCTTTGGCTGCAAAGAATATAATCAATCTGATTTTGGTGTTGACCATCTGGTGATGTCCATGTGTAGAGTCTCCTCTTGTGTTGTTGGAAGAGGGTGTTTGCTATGACCAGTGCATTTTCTTGGCAAAACTCTATTAGTCTTTGCCCTGCTTCATTCTGCATTTCAAGGCCAAATTTGCCTGTGACTCCAGGTGTTTCTTGACTTCCTACTTTTAGAATTCCAGTCCCCTATAATGAAAAGGACATCTTTTGGGGGTGTTAGTTCTAAAAAGTCTTATAGGTCTTCATAGAATTGTTCAACTTCAGCTTCTTAAGCATTACTGGTTGGGGCATAGACTTTGGATTACCATGATATAGAATGGTTTGCCTTGGAGACATAAAGAGATCATTCTGTCATTTTTGAGATTGCATCCAAGTACTGCATTTCGGATGCTTTTGTTCACCATGATAGCTACTCAATTTCTTCTGAGGGATTCCTGACTGCAGTAGTAGATATAATGGTCATCTGAGTTAAATTCACCCATTCCAGTCCATTTTAGTTCACTGATTCCTAGAATATCGATGTTCACCCTTGCCATCTCGTTTGACCACTTCCAATTTGCCTTGATTCATGGACCTGACATTCCAGGTTCCTATGCAATACTGCTTTTTACAGCATCAGACCTTGCTTCTATCCCCAGCCCCATCCACAGCTGGATATTGTTTGGCTCCATCCCTTCATTCCTTCTGGAGTTATTTCTCCACTGATCAGTAGCATATTGGGCACCTACTGACCTGGGGAGTTCCTCTTTCAGTATCCTATCATTTTGCCTTTTCATGCTATTCATGGGGTTCTCAAGGTAAGAATACTGAAGCTATTTTCCATTCCCTTTTCCAGTGGACCACAGTATGTCAGACCTCTCCATGACCTGCCCATCTTGGGTTGCCCCGCAGGCATGGCTTGGTTTCATCGAGTTAGACACGGCTGTGGTCCTAGTGTGATTAGATTGACTAGATTTTTGTAAGTATGGCTTCAGTGTGTTTGCCCTCTGATGCCCTCTTGCAACACCTACCATCTTACTTGGGTTTCTCTTATCTTGGGTGTGGGGTAGCTCTTCAAGGCTGCTCCAGCAAAGCACAGCAGCTGCTCCTTACTTTGGACGAGAGGTATCCCCTTACCACTGCCGTTCCTGACCTTCAACGTGGGATAGCTCCTCTAGGCCCTCCTGCACCTGCACAGCCGCTGCTCCTTGGCTCAGGTTAAAGCTTCAACAGCTCATTCCAAAGGCGACTTTCACAATACACAACACTGAGAAACCAAGGAGAACAACCTCTAGGTGGCAATGGAGAGCAAAAGAAGAGTCTTTTGACACTTCAGAATGAATATGGCCTCCCAGGGAACCTGAAAGTAAAAGTTGCTCAATCGTGTCCGACTCTGCAACTCCATGGAAAGGCCATGGAATTCTCCAGGTCAGAATACAGGAGTGGCTAGCCATTACCTTCTCCAAGAGCTCTTCCCAAACCAGAGATCGAACCCAGGTCTCCTGCATTGCAGGTGGGTTCTTTACCGGCAGAGGCACCAGAGAAGTGCAGAGAACCTAAGGCAACTTAAAATAAGGACTGTATCAAGGAAATGGACAGAATATTTCAGGAAGGATTTATTAGTAAAGAGCTTGGGGTTCATGATAAACCCACAGCAAAGATTATCCTCAATGGTGAAAAATTGAAAGCATTTCCCATATAGTTAGGAACAAGACTAGGGTGACCACTCTCACCACTACTATTCAACATAGTTTTGGAAGTTTTAGCCACAACAATCAGAGAAGAAAAAGAAATAAAAGGAATCCAAATTGGAAAAGAAGTAAAACTCTCACTGTTTGCAGATAACATGTTCCTCTACATAGAAAACTCTAAAGACTCCACCAGAAAATTACTAGAGCTAATCAATGAATATAGTAAAATTGAAGGATATAAAATTAACACATGGAAGTCCCCTGCATTCCTATACACTAATAATAAGAAAATAGAAAAATTAAGGAAACTATTCCATTTACCATTGCAATGAAAAGAATAAAATATTTAGGAGTAAATATATGTAAAGAAAGAAAAGACCTATATATAGAAAACTATAAAATACTGATGAAGGAAATCAAAGATGACACAAATAGATGGAAAAATCTAACATGTTCCTGGATTGGAAGAATCAATATAGTGAAAATAACTATACTACCCAAAGCAATCTATAGATTCAATACAATCCCTATGAAGCTACCATTATTTTTCAGAGAACTAGGACAAGCAATTTCACAATTTGTATGAAATTACAAAAAAAAAAAAAAACCTAGAAGCAATCTTGAGAAAGAAGAATGGAACTGGAGGAATCAACCTACCTGAGTTTAGATTGTACTACAAAGCTACAGTTATCAAGACAGTATGGTACTGGCACAAAGATAGAAATATAGATCAATGGAACAAAATAGAAAGCCTAGAGATAAAGCCACACACCTATGGACACCTTATCTTTGACAAAGGAGGCAAGAATATACAATGGAGAAAAAGACAATCTCTTTAACAAGTGGTGCTGGGAAATGGTTAACCACTTGTGAAAGAATGAAACTAGAACACTTTCTAACGCTATACACAAAAATAATCTCAAATGGGTTAAATATATAAATGTAAGGCCAGAAACCAGAAAACTCCTAGAGGAAAACACAGGTAAAACACTCTCTGACATAAATCACAGCAGGATCCCCTATGACCCATCTCCTAGAAGAATGGAAATAAAAGCAAAAATAAATGGGACTTAATTAAACTTAAAAGCTTTTGCACAACGAAGGAAATTATAAGGAAGGTGAAAAGACAGCCTTCAGAATGGGAGAAAATAATAACAAAGGAAGCAACTAACAAAGAATTAATCTCTAAAACATACAAGCAACTCCTGCAGCTCAAGTCCAGAAAAATAAATGACCCAATCAAATATTGAGCCAAAGAATTAAACAGACATTTTCTCCAAAGAAGACATACAAATGGCTAACAAACACGTGAAAAGATGCTCAAGATCACTCATTATCAGAGAAATGCAAATCAAAACCACAATGAAGTACCATCTCATGCCAGTCAGAATGGCTGCTATCCAAAAGTCTACAAACAATAAATGCTGAGAGGGTGCGTAGAAAAAGGAACCCTCTTACACTGTTGGTGGGAATGCAAACTAATACAGCCCCTATGGAGAACAGTGTGGAGATTCCTTTAAAAACTAGAAATAGAATTGCCATACAACCCAGCAATCCCACTGCTGGGCATACACACCGAGGAAACCAGAAATGAAAGAGACACGTGTACCCTAATGTTCATCGCAGCACTGTTTACAATAGCCAGGGCATGGAAGCAAGCTAGATGGCCACTGGCAGACGAATGGATAAGAAAGCGATGGTACATATACACAATGGACTATTACTCGGCTACTAAAAAAAAACATGTTTGAATCAGTTCTAATGAGGTGGATGAAACTGAACCCTATTATACAGAGTGAACTAAGTCAGAAAGAAAAACAGCAAAACAGTATATTAACACACGCACACATATATATGGAATTTAAAAGACTGTAATGATGCCCCTGTATGCAAGACAGCAAAGGAGACACAGAGATAAAGAACAGACTTGTGGACTCTGTGGGAGAAGGTGAAGGTGCGATGAACTGAGAGAATAGAATTGAAACATGCATATTATCATATGTGAAACAGATGGCCAGTCCAGGTTCAATGCATGAGACAAAGTTCTCAGACCTGGTGCACTGGGATGTTCTTGAGGATGGGGAAGGAGGTAGGAGGGGCGTTCAGGATGGAGGACATATGTACAGCCATAGCTGATTCATATGAATGTGTGGCAAAAAGCCACTACAATATTGTAAAGTAATTAGCCTCCAATTAAAATAAAATTAAAAAAAAAACACATGTATTTGTAACTGAAAAAAAAAAAAAAAAAAAAAAAAAGCTTGAGATTATAATTCCACAGTCCCAAAGAGCACGGAAGTAAGAACAGGAGTGGATAAGTTTCAAATAACTTCAGTTTGAAGAGAAGTAAATGGACTATGAAGAAAGCTGACAGCTGAAGAATTGGTGCTTTTGAACTGTGGTGTTGGAGAAGACTCTCAAGAGTCCCTTAGACTGAAAGGAAGTCCAACCAGTCCATCCTAAAGAAGACCAGTCCTGGGTGTTCATTGGAAAGACTCGTGCTAAAGCTGAAACTCCAATACTTTAGCCACCTCATGCGAAGAGCTGACTCATTAGAAAAGACTCTGATGCTGGGAGGGATTGTGGGGAGGAGGAAAAGGGGATGACATAGGACAAGAAGGCTGGATGGCATCACTGGCTCGAAGGACATGAGTTTGAGTGAACTCCAGGAGTTGATAGACAGGGAGGCCTGGCGTGGTGTGATTCATGGGTTCACAGAGTCAGACATAACTGAGCAACTGAATTGAAGTGAACTGGACAAGAAGAGGGGGAAGTCAGAAGCAGGTATCTAGCAGAAGTGTTAAAGAGAAAACCTGGATAATTCAGGCGTCTCCATCTACCTCAGGACCTCTGAGAGGGAGAATGGACTGCAAAGTCTTACCACCATGACATCTAATGAGCTCTGAGATGAAAGTTGTTGTTATTCAGTCCAATTCTTTGCAACTCCATGGACTGCAGCCCACCAGACTCCTTTGTCGATGAGATTTCCCAGGCAGGAACACTAGTGTGCGTTGACATGCACTTCTCCAGGGGGTTTTCCCAACGTAGTGTCAAAAATGTGTCTCCTGCTTGGTAGACAGATTCTTTACCACTGAGCCACTGTGGAAGCCCAAAGCCCTGGGCAGCAAAAGCCTAACCTCCCCAGTGAAATTCTTCTTGGTCACACTCATGCCTATGGCTTACAAAAGTCTTGGCTCCGAATGTGACTTCTTTCAAGTCCATCTTTGTGGTTGACTAAGATTTCAGATAACTCTGAGAATCTGCTCCAAAGAGGTGGGGGAAGGTCAGTATATAATATTTTGGTGAAGGGGGTGTTACTGCAATCAAGCACTTTTCACAGTGTATTGTGCAAGTTCAGGAAAAACAATCATAAGCATGAAGGAGTTTAGTGTATTTCTAGATATGAAGAAATACAAGAATTGGGAACACAAGATCAGATCCTAAAAATATCTAACTACCTGAAGACCTGTACCAAGCCATTTTTTCCCAAGAAAACAGGTGCTTCATTCTAGTTATCCATGCAAAGTTCCTTTCAGGGGGTGTTGGAGGTCAGCAGCTGTAGCAGCACATAATTTATTAATTATGTAGAGGTATNAAGAATTGGGAACACAAGATCAGATCCTAAAAATATCTAACTACCTGAAGACCTGTACCAAGCCATTTTTTCCCAAGAAAACAGGTGCTTCATTCTAGTTATCCATGCAAAGTTCCTTTCAGGGGGTGTTGGAGGTCAGCAGCTGTAGCAGCACATAATTTATTAATTATGTAGAGGTATATGGTAGGTATATTCAGAAAATGAAGATCAGGGCATCTCGTCCCATCACTTCATGGGAAATAGAAGGGGAAATAGTGGAAACAGTGTCAGACTTTATTTTTCTGGGCTNACTCCAGGTGTTTCTTGACTTCTTACTTTTGCATTGGCAGAAAGTGAAGAGGAACTAAAGAGCCTCTTAATGAAAGTGAAAGAGGAGAGTGAAAAAGTTGGCTTAAGGCTCAACATTCAGAAAACGAAGATCATGGCATCCAGTCCCATCACTTCATGGGAAATAGATGGGGAAACAGTGGAAACAGTGTCAGACTTTATTTTTCTGGGCTCCAAAATCACTGCAGATGGTGACTGCAGCCATGAAATCAAAAGACGCTTACTCCTTGGAAGAAAAGTTATGACCAACCTAGATAGCATATTCAAAAGCAGAGATATTACTTTGCTGACTAAGGTCTGTCTAGTCAAGGCTATGGTTTTTCCAGTGGTCATGTATGGATGCGAGAGTTGGACTGTGAAGAAGGATGCGTGCCGAAGAATCTATGCTTTTGAACTGTGGTGTTGGAGAAGACTCTTGAGAGTCCCTTGGACTGCAAGGAGATCCAACCAGTCTGTTCTGAAGGAGATTGGCCCTGTGATTTCTTTGGAAGGAATGATGCTAAAACTGAAGCTCCAATACTTTGGCCACCTCTTGCGAAGAGTTGACTCATTGGAAAAGACTCTGATGCTGGAAGAGATTGGGAGCAGGAGGAGAAGGGGACGACCGAGGGTGAGATGGCCAGATGGCACCACTGACTCGATGGACGTGAGTCTGAGTGAACTCTGGGAGTTGGTGATGGACAGGGAGGCCTGACGTGCTGTGATTCATGGGGTCACAAAGAGTCGGACATGACTGAGCGACTGAACTGAACTGAACCAAGTGGACTATTCTGCCACCCTTAAAAATTATGTGTGTAGGAAACAGCACAAGATCATGTTTATGGTTAGTTAACGATGCAGACTACAGAACTGTGTTATACAACCTGATCACAACAATAGGAGATACATAGACAGGATGGGGCTGGGGGCAAGGAATCAGGAACTACTTATGGGCTTGGGCAGAGGCGCCACAGCAGGTGGATCTTAACCCTTTTTGTACAATAAAAATCCCTTTTTTGGCTGTTTGGTGGGCCTGTGGACCCCCTTCTCAGCATGCTATTAATGCATGAAATATAAAACATGGAACTTCAAAGGAAACCAATGGTATTGACATGGGTATCAAAACAAATTTGCAGTGTAGCAGTGTGTATGCTTTTTTTAAAATACCTTAAATAACAAGGATTACCTAGCAGGAGGTCAAATTACCTATGAAGGGGTGATAAACACAAACAGTATTTCAAAACATCTGCAAAAGCTAAAACATGATGCAACAACATCGTCTGAGATTTCTGTCAGTGACAAAGTTGCTTGTACTATAGCTAAGATTTCTGTGATTTGTTGCCTGTATTTATAGTGGATCAAAATGTACAATTTTAGTATAAACCTGGTAAAATCAGTATGGCATTTTTCACATTCAAGTTCAAGCAGCGTATGAAATTCTTACAGGTCCTCTAGGGGTTCAGGGACCCTCATTTAAAACCCTGCATTTGATTCCCCCCCTTTTCTTTCTTTCTCCTTCCCTCCCTCCCTCCCCTCCCTCCTCTTCTCTTTCTTTCTTTCCTTTCTTTCCGAATTTTGTGTAATAGACACGCAATACTTCTACAATGTAAAATAATCAGGGGGCTTTAAAATTAATTAAGCAAATAGACAAAGTGAATGTGACTCAAGTTTCTTTGATTACTTGCATTCTCAAATATTATATCGTTGAATTCTCAGGTTAATTCTGTGTGAGAGAGATGCTGTTAGTATAGCCATTTTGCAGATGAAAACATTGAAGCTGAGAGAGCTTAGGAGACTTTTCTAAGGTCACACAGCCAGTAAATGATGGAGCCAGGGTTCAAATCTAGGTCTGTCTTTCCAAGAGCCCAGTCTTTACTTGTTTCAGTTTTGGTTCACTTCAGTCACGCAGTTGTGTCAGACTCTTTGCAACCCCATGGACTGCAGCACCCCAGTACTTCATTGTCTCTTTCATTGTTTGTCCTTCCTGGTCTCCTGGAGTTTCCTCAAATTCATGCCCATTGAGTCAGTGATGCCTTCCAACCATCTCATCCTCTGCCGTCCCCTTCTCCTCCTGCCTTCAGTCTTTCCCAGCATCAGGGTCTTTTCCACTGAGTCAGCTCTCCGCATCAGCTGGTCAAAGTATTCGAGTTTCAGCTTCAACATCAGTTCCAGTCTGATGATGAGTAATTTGAATATTGTGTTTTGTATGTTTGATTTACTGTAGCTACCGTGAAGTAATTTCAGCATTTCTCTTGCTGAAGAACAGTTACCTCTATTTAATAAGGTCTGTGCATTTCTTGGGAAACTGATGGTACTCTGGCCCCAGAATAAGAAATCAGAGTTCCCCGAGATGCTCTCTCTCTCTTGTGGGGTCTGGAGGCACTTCAGCTTGAGTTTCAGGTGGGAGGCTTTCCCCTGAGCAGTGAGCATCGCCAGGGCTGGCTGAACTGAGACCCACATGGAACAGCAGGGGCTCAGGTTCCAGCTGGGGCACGTAGGGTGGTGTTATCCCTGGAGGAAAGAGACCCAGGTCCCAAGCTGCTTTCTGCAGCCTGGAGGTGTGTCACCAGTGCTTGCTTGGGCAGTCATGGCCACTGGAGGGCAGCATCGAGTCAGGGTTGCACAGGGGCTCTGGGCCTGGTTTACTGTCAGGGGAGCGTGGTTTCGGAGGGCTGGTTGCCCCGTGGGACTGCACTGGGGAGGGACAATCCCTTCAGTGACTCTGAGAGGTGTGGCCTTTTACAAAGGCACAGTATCACGTGGTGCTTATGAATGCAGACTCTGGAGTCGGCTTGCTTGTCTTTGAATCCAGCTGTGTCATTTATCAGGTGTGTGACTTTGGGCGAGTTTAAGGTTTCTGTGCCTCAGTTTCTCCCTGGGGCTGATAAGAAAGCTAAGTGAATTGATACAAATTATGCATGGTTTCAGTCATCTACGGCTGCAGAGCATACCACCCCCAAATGAAAACTCTTTCTTTGGCTCATGATTCTGCAATTGAAGCACTGCCCCAGGGGAATGCTTTTCTTTTCCATCGGATATTGGCTGGCATAGTTCAGATGAAGCTGGTTGACCCAAGGAGTCGTCCTCAAATGTACGGCAGCTCAGCTGAGGGCCGCCTGGACCTCCTTCTCCAGCAGGTAGTCAGGATGTTTTTACGTGATGACTCAGGACTCTAAGAGAATAAGTATAAAATCTCCCAGTCTCTTAAAGCCTAGACTAGGAGCTGGCACAGCATTTCTTCCATCACATTCTGTAAGTCAAAGCAAGATACAAGGCCAGCCCAGCTTCAAGGAGAAAAGGAAGAGAAAGACACTCTACTTCTTGATGGGAGTAATGATGTATTCTAGCGATAGGAGTAATTGGTGGCCACCTTTGCTGACAGTCCATCGTGGGTACTTAGAACAGAGCCTGGGACAAGGAAACCCTCTGTAAATGGTAACTCCTATCACAGCTGAGCAGACCGAGGCTGAGACACTACAGATATTGTCCTAAGATCACACGTGGGTAAGGTTAGAGCTGGAATTTAAACCCAAGTCTTTCTGAATCCAAAGCACATCCACTCATCACATCATTACAAGCTGTGTGTTCTTGGTCAAGTCACTTAACCTCTCTGAGCCTTTCTTCGTGTGATGTCCGGTGGATATAATAAAGACAACTCCTGCACAGAATTATTTTGCAGATGAAATAAGGAAATGCCCCAGAAAGTATCTTATCACCTGTGAAGCATTATGGGAGCATGATTTACTTTGAGATATGAATTTGAACATCGTTCTTTCAGAATTTGTCTCTTGCTGGTGGAATCTAGACTCACGCTTACCTCTTTTGACGCTAGTGGTGAACTGGAGCAGCTAAAGGTGGCTGACAGGAGGCAAGGAGAGCACAGGAGTGACTTCCAAGTATGTGGGGAACAGCCATTGACATGAGTGGTGGTTATAAGCCATTCTTGTCTATTCACTAAGGAAATTTCCAAGAACCTCTGTCTATGAAAGATGAATCTGTGGGCAGGATGCTGCTTTCTTTTGAGGTCTCTGGCCCCTCCCTTTCCGAGGGCCAGTCTGGTGTTTGGGCTGTCCCCTCTGGTGAGTCTCCAGAGCCCCCTCTCAGTAGACCATGCCGGGCTGGGAGTCCTTCAGTCCTTCGGAGGGCAGATAGACAGACAGACAGCTCTCCAATCCTGCCCGCTCTTCCTGGAGTCTCCAGCTCTTTAGTTACCTTCCGTTAGCCATTCCCTTCACGTGCCTGATCAGCTCTAGCTGCAGGAACCAGAAGCTGTGCTTTTATTAAATTTAATCCTCATCAAGATTGCATTTGGTGGTTTTCCAAGTTATGACTTCCTAATTAGCTTTTTGTTGAAGCTGTTTTTTATTGCTTTGCTCAGAATCAGTGGTAAAATAGCCCCCGTTTTTTTGATGGTTTGGCCTCCTTTGGTTATTCTCCACCGCCACCTCCCCCTCCCCCCAAAAGAAGAAGAAGGATGTGTTTCCTGAGTCATTGGATATCTAATCACAAGTTTTAGAACACTCTGAGAGTCCCAGATTACCAGCTATGCAGACATCTGCTTCCTGCTGCAGGAAAACAGCCTCTCCTTGGGCTGGGGGAGACGGGGAGTGTGGGCTTTGGAGTTAAACTTTCTGGGTTCAAACGTTGGCCCTGCTCCTTGGCAGCTGTGTGATCTCAGACCCAAGAATCAGGTTCTCTGAGCCTCAGCATCCTAAGCTTCACAATGTGAAAGATGAATATGTAACATGGAGGTCTTGCTGTGAAACTCCATGGAGATCATGTATATGCCTCAACAACACCACTGGCTGTTACTATATTCTGAGGATAAAACGAGATACTGTGAGAGAACGGGAGTGTACAGAAGCCTCTATTATTATTAAGAATAGTTTACTCTATGGCCTTGGGTAAGTCCCCTTATCTGTACTGAAGAAGGGGTTGCAAACTCAGATGCCTTCAGGAGCCAGAAAAAAAAGAGTACAGAAAAAATATAGAGTAGATAGGATAAATGTTATGTTAATAGGTTTTTTTTAAAACAAAACAAAACAAAAAAACCAGTGCATTGAAGGGAGGGTCCAAAGTTAAATCAGTTTGGAAAACTAGCTTAAACAAAATTAAGCAGGTCTCTTTCTGCAGGACTGCTCAGTGCCTTTTAAAGGCCACCTGCACAGCAAATTTCTAAGGGAAGGAGAGCATATGTGGATGGTGGTGGTGGCTTAGTCGCTAAGTCGTGTCCGACTCTTGCGACCCTATGGACTGTAGCCTGCCCGGCTCCTCTGTCCATGACATTCTCCAGGCAAGATATTGGGATGGGTTGCCATTCCCTTCTCCAGGGGATCTTCCTGACCCAGGAATTGAACCTGGGTCTCCTGCATTGCAGGCAGATTCTTTACCGTATAAGCCACCAGGGAAGCTCCATAGGTGTGTAGCATTTCCAAACCTCTCTGACTGCAGACCCCTGTTTTCTACAAAGACCAGTGTTCTACTGAAGGCACCAGCAAATTCTTGGGTTGATGATCTCATCAAATATAGCTTCCACTTCTGAAACTTAGCCTTCGATTTTGCTTGGTTCCCTACACTTAGAGGAATTTCTGAGATGATCAAAGACAGCAAGTGTGGTTTTTTGTCCTTTTAAGTGTTGATTTTCACCAAGATTGTGACGAATTCTATCCCTGTGACAGCTCAGCGTGGTCAACTGTCAGTGAGACACACCTCTGGGTGTCACTAGTCCTACCCGAGCCAAACTTTGATCAGAAGCAGTCAGTGATGGGGCAGTCAGAGGCCAGGTTAGGAGGACAGTGCTGGGACTCATCTGTTATTTAGGGAAAGCCAGAAAATTGTCCAGACCTAGACTTTAGCACAACATCTATGTGAGGTTCTGAAATCCAAGTCTGGCAGCAAAGGCCATTTGAAGCTACCCTTCACTTTTGTGAGCTCAATACCTTGAATGAGTTTCTCCCCTTTAGTACAGGGGAGAGGTAAAATCAGGAACACTTTATGAGCACCTATAAAGAAAGCTGAGTGTAGAATTGATGCTTTTGAACTGTGGTGCTGGAGAAGACTCTTGAGAGTCCCTTGGACTGCAAGGAGATCCAACCAGTCCATCCTAAAGGAGATCAGTCCTGGGTGTTCATTGGCAGGACTGATGCTGAAGCTGAAACTCCAATACTCTGGCCACCTGATGAGAAGAGCTGACTCATTGGAAAAGATCCTGATGCTGGGAGGGATTGGGGGCAGGAGGAGAAGGGGACGACAGAGGATGAGATGGTTGGATGGCATCACCGACTCAATGGACATGGGTTTGGGCAGACTACGGAAGTTGGTGATAGACACGGAAGCCTGTTGTGCTGTGGTTCATGGGGTCGCAAAGAGTCGGACACAACTGAGCGACTGAACTGAACTGAACCGAACTATTACTAGTGAAAGTATTAGTCACTCAGTTGCGTCTGACTCTTTGCAACACCATGGACTGTAGCCTGCCAGCCTCCTCTGTCCGTGTACTTCTCTAGGCAAGAATACTGGAGTGGGTAGTCATTCTCTTCTCCAGGGGATCTTCCTAACCCAGGGACTGAAGCTGGGTTGCAGGCAGATACTTTACCATCTGAGCTACCAGGGAAGCCCAGGGGCTTGCAGGTAAAGAATCTGCCTGCCATACAGGAGATGCAGGAGACACGAGCTCGATTCCTGGATTGGGAAGATTTCCTGGAGGAGGAAATGACAGTCCACTATTTAGGCCTTCCCCAGTGGCTCAGAGGTGAAGAATCCGCCTGCAATGCAAGAAATTCAGGAGATGCGGGTTCGATCCCTGTGTCAGGAAGATCCCCTGGAGGAATAAATGGCAACCCACTCCAGTATTCTTGTCTGGAAAATTCCACAGACAGCGGAGCCTGGGGGCTATAGTCCATGGGCTCGCAAAGAGTCAGACACAACTTAGCGACTAAACAACAAAAACTATTACCAGGCCTCTGTAAGTCACTTAATCATCTTCATCAACCTGTTTAATTTATGTATATGTTGGGGGACTCTCCAAGATCTCAGTTAAATTGCCATGAACCCCAAATTCCATAGTCTGTGGGTAGCTAAAGCCCTTCATAAGATTTCTGCTTCTTATCTTCTTGGGCACCAAGTCCTATAAGTGAGACCTCTGCCCTGAACCTTCTGTGGACTTCCTTGGGTCTCAGAGAAGGTCGGTGACTGTGTTAAGATCACACAGCCTGTAAGTTTGGCTCCATCAAGCTTGGCACTGATCCCTGCCTGACTCAAGCTCCCCATAAGCCTTTGGGACATCTGGGGACCAAAGTATCCTCAAGGGTAGGACAAAACCTTTCTAATAGCCACCTTCTTTGAGATGTGGGTGGGGTTTTCACATAACCTCTTTGACCCTTGCTGAATTATTGCTTCTTTTTCAATTTCAAGTTTTGGTGGCCCTGGAGCTTGGGTGGGGCTTGGGCACTAAATCAGCAGCCGGATAGAACTCTAAGATGTTTGGCCAGGGATTAGGACTGCGCAGAGCTGACTGGTCTAATAAATCAGAATCCAGGAAGGAGGGGACTGTGTAAAGCAAAATCCAATGCCTCATTTACAAAGAGAGGAAAGGAGGCCCAGGGCTGGTAGGGATTCACCCAGTAACACAGCAGTGGTTCTGGGCTTAGAGCTCAGGTTGTCCCTCTCTCGGTCTATCGATCTGCTGTATTCAGAGCCAGCAAGACGGAGCTGCTTCATAATCAAGTTGTCACTAAGAGCCGACCACACACACTGGTGGTGGGATGATGGGATGTCAAGGAATCACTGACCTTCCGTCTGTTCTCTGGCCGTCTGTCTAATCCTATGAGTTTGCCCTGAGTCCTGAAGCAGCATCACTCTTAAAACTTGGAGTAGGACCTGCAGAGATGTCTTACCTAGCCAGGGGAAGGTATTAACAGCATTAACAGCAGAGCCCTAATTAACTAAACATCTGGACCCATCAGAGACATCGGACTGCTAACTGATCGCTCTGAAAACTGGAAGGGAGCCAAAAGAAATACAAAGGTCTGGAGTATAAGCACACAGAATTTTTAAAACTGAGAGAAGATCTCAAGTCTTTCCCTTGCTTAGATAGATAAACCAAGACCAGGAGACGAAGTGACTTTTCCAAGACACCAAACTGTCAGGCAGGGTCTACCCAGCTCTCTGTCACTTCCCTGGGCTCTCCCCTCAGGGGTAGCTCTCCTGATGTGCTGAGCTTAGCCTCAGGACTCTGAGTAGATTGTACACCACAGTCTGGGTAGATTTTACAAATAACAAAGAGACTCATGGTGGAATTTTGTCACTGTCCTCTTTGACACTGAGGGGCCTTTACAGATCATTTCCTGACTGTGACAACTAGAAATTAAAACGACCACATTGGTTGATAATTGAGCCCTTAGATGGGACACAGCCCAGTGTCCTGCAGTGTATCTTGAAGTAGGATCCATGGAGCAGCTACTCAGAATTCACCAACTGTTAGTTGTTAAAATGCAGATTCCTGGGTCTTGCACAAAGCCTGATGAATCCAGATCTATGGGAGCCAGGCCATAGAACCTGCCTTTTGACATTCATTCTAGGTAATTTGCAGGCACCCTGACTTGGAGAACCATCACAACAATGGAACACAAGCCTTGGAGTCAGGTTTCCCTGGGTCAGAACCCCAGCTCTGCCAGTTACCAAATATATGACCTCAGCATGCCTGAGCATTGGATTTCTCATCTGTAACATGGGGAGACCAATAATAATAATAGTAATAATAATAATGACAACTCCCTCACAGGGTTACTGAGAAAGAGGTAAAGTGCTTGCGTGTGTGTGTGTGTGTGTGTGCACGCACACACACACACACGTGTGCGCTCAGTTGCTCAGTCATGTCCAACTTTTTGGGACCCCCATGGAATGTAGCCCGTCGGGCTCCTCTGTTCACGGAATTCTCCAGGCAAGAAGACTGGAGTGGTTGCCATTCCCTTCTACGGGGATCTTCCCGACTCAGGGATCAAACCTGAGTCTCCTACATTGCAAGCAGATTCTTTACCGTCTAAGCCACCAGGGAAGCCCCCTAGGAAGGCCCCAAAGCGCTTGACATCTGCTGAATATCAGCAGCTACTCTGATATCATTCTTTGGAGACAGCATCTGTTTTCAGCTGTTCCCTTGGCCCATACTTGTCCGGGAAGTTCGGGGAGTAGATGACACACTGGGGTTGCGGTCCAGTTCCCCTGGCAGGAACCCACAGACACTGTAGGCGGGGCCAGTGGTCAGAACCCGGAGGCCTGCGGGCTCCTCCTTCACGGGGGCGGGGCTCTATAAGCCCCGCCACTTCCCAGCGAGACCCAGACCCCGCCTGACCCTCTTCCATCCCAAGTTCAGCCCTATTAGTTCCCTCCTCCGATTCCGTACAACCCGTTCTAATCAAACCATTAGCCCCCTCCTCTAGGCTTTCCTGGTAGCTCAGATGGTAAAGAATCTGCCTGCAATGCAGGAGACTTGGGGTCGATCCCTAGTTCAGGAAGATCTGAACTGGCAACGTACTCCAGTATTCTTGCCTGGAGAATCCCAGAGGAGCCTGTTGGGCTACAGTCCATGGGTCGCAAAGAGTCGGACATGACTGAGTGATTAACAACAGCAACATTGGAGGCCATATGGGGGCTCTCAGGGTCCGGAGAGCCCTGAAAGGTCCAGGCTCTGACCTGCCCCGCCCCCAGCCCTCCTCCCAGGGGTGTGTAAGGAAAGAAAGTGAAGTCGCTCAGTCGTGTCGGACTCTTTGCAACCCCATAGCCTGTAGCCCACCAGGCTCCTCCATCCATGGGGTTCTCCAGGCGAGAGTACTGGAGTAGGTTGCCATTTCCTTCTCCAGAGGATCTTCCCGACCCAGGGATCGAAGCCTGGTCTCCTGCAGTGAAGGCGGACGCTTTACCCTCTCAACCACCAGGGAAGCCCAAGGGGGTTGTGCTGCTGCAGAAAGGCGGGCCCACCCACTGAGCCGGGTCCCGGCGGGTGCAGGGACAGCGGCCACCTGCAGAGGGAGACATACACACACTTCAGAGCTCAGGCCGCGGGGCTCCTCGAGGGTGGGGGAGCTCTCTACTGGGAACCGGCTGGGGCTTGGGATCAGCGTTTGTTCTCGAATCTTCCTTCTACTGTGGAGAAGATTGTCTGGGGATGTCCACAAGCCAGGCTGCTGCTTTTCCTCTTGTTGCTGGAAGACCGAGGGCCCGAGCTGGCTTAATGCCCGAGGCCTCAGAAGGTGCCTCGTTAGCCGTTGGTTTTATTTTCGCCACCCAGCCTGGCCCTGGCAGGCCCTCAGCAGAAGGCTGCCTGTGGTGCCTTTCTGAGGAGACTGGGCCGGGCGAGATCTGAGCCTCCTGTGCCTTTTCCATCTGAAGGAGCAGAGCTGTGTGAGGAGGCGCCCTTGGCCAGCTTTCCTCCCCTCGAAGTCGGGGTGAGGTGCTCGGACCTGCCTTCTGCTCCTGGCCTAAGAGGCCGTTCCCTGGCTGCCACCGCTGTGAGCTGAGGGCTGAGGAAGCCCACCGCCACTGCTCGAGCACCTGCTCTGTGCTTCTCTGTAGCTCAGGAGCATTCTGCTGAGGTGAAACTGAGGCTCAGAGAGGTCAGGTGACTTCCCTAGAGTCACACAGCTAGTGAGCAAAGAGAACAGCGCCACCAGCCACCCGCTGAGGGCCTAGAACATTGCCAGGTTTGATGGCTGTGATGTCACATACGCTCAGTCCTACAGCAACCACATCTGGAAATCTCAGTGTCTGACCCTAAAGCCCACGCTTTCCCCTCAAAACCTGTGGACTACTCTCCTATTTTCCCAGTCTTTCAAATTATTAAAATTCCCATTTGTCCCCATAGTTCTCTCTTCCCTCTTAATCCCAGAGTATTTTGGTGACAACTACGTAGTGGATTAATCATATTTCCAATTTTAGATTTGCTTGAAATTCCTAGTCTTAAAAATACCAATTCTTTGCTGAACCGTGTTCCTAAAATCACAGGAGTCAGAACATCTTTCTGCTGGAGGAGCCCAGTCCCCTGCACATTGCCTTCACAGCTATCTGGCAAGGGCTGACGTTTGATTTATTTTCACTGCAGTGAGAAATTGACAACCCTCCATTTTATCACAGAAATTAATGCTGGTAAAATGACCACCTCAGTCCACTCGCTGCTTTGACATCACCATTAAAACAAACCACGTCTGTGTGCAAACACGCATGCCTTTGTGCAGACTTGATGAGATGTGCTTTTCAAAGGTGCTGTAGTGCAATGTACATGACACCAACGTGAAGATGTTTCTGTTTTCCTCCTGGCTGACTCCCCATCCACCGACAAAATGCCAGCTGTGGCCAGATGTCTAATGGCAGCTGGAGGAAAAGAACTTAAGGCTTCAAGTTTCCTCTTTGGAAGTGCTGGGCTTGCTCCAGATCACAGTGAATTCTGGGATGGGTGGTCCATGAATGCTGCTTCCAGAAATATGTGGACACCGGGCTGCATCCCCATCTAAGGGCTCACCACGGTGGTCATTTTCATTCACAGTTGTTACAGGAAGGAGAATGGACCCTGGTCCTGCAAAGATCCCTCTGAATCAAGAGGGCACCATGGCTGAATTCTGCTAGAAGCCTTGGGTTTATCTGCAAACTTGATTCAGTGAACACCATTTGGCTCAGTCATGAGATTCTTCCTATCACTGGGGCAGCCACCTCTGGGCCTGGAAGTCAGGGAGCCCAGGCAACTTGTGGCAAATGGCCAAGTCTGGATATTGCCGGGGGTTGAGGTATTTCCAAGCTGCTGGTCTTATAGGGAGTTCATGTGGCGGACAGGAAGAAGAGCAGGAGAAAGAGAATCTACACACCCTGAGCACCCAGGCATTATCCTGGGTTCCTGCCGTCTGTACAGTCACATCGTGAAGATCCAAACTCCATCTAGTCAAGGAAGAGAAGCAAGGTAACTGGGTCCCTGGTCACCCAAGTAGCACAGAAAGGGTCTGAGAACAAACCCAGGTCCAGCTGGGCTTGTAGGTCCAGCTCAGATCCATGCATTTTCACACTCATCTCCGAGAGCAAATTTCACAAGTATCACAGAGGTGCCTTTATTTGTTTTATTTGGGGTCCACACTTTCTGCTACTGTCATTGCTCCAGGCAGTGAGAACACCATCCTGGCGAGGGAACTCTCCATCAGACCAGAGACTGGACAACGGAAGGTTGTTTCTGTAATATTTATCCCTGCAAAGTAAATATTTCTGTCTTCGTCGTAGTCCAGAACGTCCCCGTCGACAACTTCATAGATACTTCTTTTTCTCCTCTCTTGAACATTGGGTCACTGCCGGGAACAGGATGGCCAAGCACAACTGTTTTTTTTCACTTTTGACTGTTGATGTCTCTCAGTCAGAGGAAGAAAGGCGGGCTGGTGATCTGCCGGGGAGGGCTGGGACCTGCTGGGGGCGCTGGGGCCAGGGCGGTGGAGGGAGGTGGCAGGCGGGGTCCCAAGTGGTGGTGGTGGTCCTGGGGAAGACCTGATGCCCACCCCCCCCCACCCCACCACCAGAGAGCAAAGCTGGGGCTTTCTGTGCAGTTTGGGACCGAGATGTGTGGTTTTCCAAAATCATCATGCAGATTTATTTCCTTCCCTTCTCTCTCTACTAGCACCTCTCAGAGAGGTTGAAAAACCTGCCAAAGGCCATGCACTAGTAAGTTCTGGCTCCTGCCTCCCTGGTCGCAGGCTCATCGCTGCTCTGTAACTGGAAGGGCCTTCACAAACCAGGCCTGCCTATGTCACTTGCCCGTGTCTCAGGCACTTCACTCTGGCCATTTCACTCTGATCCCGTCCATGTACATATTCTTCCTGGTCTTTAGATCTTTGCATGGCTGTTCCTGTTGCCCAGGACTCTTTTTTCACTTTATTTAGCTTTCTCTCTGTCTTTCAAAAAAAAAAAAAAAATGTCCTCAGGGAACCTACTCACAGTCATGCTCAGCTGAAAGGTCCCCTCTCCCAAAGTTCTCCTCCCTAGTCTCCTCCCGCTCCCCTAGTGCCTGGTTGGGGGCTCCCCACACCCCCCATCTAACACCGCCCACACTGTGGTATAACTTTGGAGTTCATTTTCTGCATCCCCCCCGACCATGAGGTCTGCGCACCTCTGCGCAGCTGCCACCCCAGCCGCTGAGAAAGCGCGTTATAGTAGGTGCTCAATAAACATGGAGTGGATGAAAGCCTGAGTGAGGCCCTCAAGCCTCCTTGAGCTCACATGCCCTCTTCAGGCCTGGCGCTTGTCTCGGCCACTGCCTTCCTTGGGGCACCACTTCTCTGAAGTCCAGGAGGCCGCTGGCTCTTTGGGGCTCAGGGGTCTCAGATCAGCCCAGGACACCCTGTAAGGGGGGTGTCTGCAATGCCAGGACTCTGAAGAGACCCTCCAGGTAGGGGCCAGATGAGGAGTGGAATGGATGGGAAGGCGGTGGGGGCAGGGGTGCTCAGGGGAATCGGGGCAGGTAGAGTTGGATAGAGCAGGTGCATCCGGCCCCATGGCATTTGTGAATCCTGGGTGTCTGGGTCTTTAAAGTGGCCACTTGACCCAGAATTCCGGGGCATGATAGGATCTCTTATTGAACCCTAATGAAGTGAAGTGGAAGTCGCTCAGTTGTCCCCAACTCTTTGAGACCCCGTGGACTATACAGTCCATGGAATTCTCCAGGGGATCTTCCCAACCCAGGAATCGAACACAGGTCTCCCGCATTGCAGGTGGATTCTTTACCAGCTGAGCCACAAGGGAAGCCCATTGAACCCCAACTGCAGGTTAAATCTTGATAAGCACTTCACGTACTTGATCTCATTTACTTCTTACAAAAACATCTCCCAGGCAGGCCTGGGCCCTGTTTCCTGCATCACCTGATGAGGGGACAGAGGAGCAGGGAAGATGAGCACTTGCCCAGGTCAGGGGTCTGTCGGGCAGAGCCAGGTCTCAGGGCCCAGGTCTGTGCTTTGACATGTGGCATCTTCCCGAGGTAGCCTCCCCACCCCCAGCCGCACCCTTGGAATGCAAAGGGGGAGCTCTGGCTTTAATTCCAATCTAAGTGGATCTGATTAGCAGAATGGAGTTGAGCCAAAGTCATTAACTTTCATTTCAGATACACTGCCTTGGGTCCCCATGTGCCTTCGACTTGACAGGCAGCTCTGGGGAAAGCAAGGCTCTGGTCCATGTAACACAGGCTTTCTGGATGCTGAGCGAGGCATCCTTGGGCTCTGCAGTTCAGAGAAGAAAAGTGGTTTCAGCTTCTCCACGGTCATAACATTAATGATTATCTCTGGGTGATGGAATTATGGGTGTTTATTTATTTATTTATTTTGTATTTTTAAAATTTTTGAGTGAAATAATCAAAGAAAATCATTTTTTACTAGTAAACAAGCAAGCAAGCAAATGTGCCTGCAAGATGCCAAGGAGCTGTCATAGTTCTCTGCCCTTGCTTGCGCATTTCCTTCAGCCTGGAATGCTCTCCCTTCTGCGGTATAAGAAACATCCTGGGTCTTGGTCTCTGATTGCTCGTGCAGTGCTCCTAGAAGCCTTGGAATTTTCTGATTGATTGCAGTCTCTCTTATTCTTCATAGGGGATCCTTTTGCCCACACCCGCGTTTATGCTGAGGCAGCGACTTAGAGTGGGGAATGGGGACAGCTTCAAGATGGACTGACCGCCAGGAAGACCTAGAGGGTTGGAACTTTTGGCCGCCCAGCAACCTCTGAGGAGGGGAGGAAGGGGGCTGCAGATGAAGCTCTCTATAAAAACTCTTGAACAGGAAGATTCAGTGGGCTTCGAAATTGGAGAATGAATCCACATGGTGGATGTGTTGGGGGGCACCCCCATTCTGTGAGGACAGAAGTTTTCCAGTGCTTGGGACCCTTCTGGTCTTCATCCTAAGTGCCTCTTCATCTGACTGTTCATTTGTGTTCTTTATGATAACCTTGATAGCCTTTATGATAAACTGGCAAACATAAGTTAACTGTTTCTCTGAGTTCTGTGACCCTCTCTGGCGAATTAATTGAACCTGAGGGAGTCGTGGGGGTCTCTGACTTATAGCCAGTTGGTCAGAAGCACAGGTGACAACCTGAAGTGGGGGCAGTCTCATGGGACTGAGCCCTTACCTGTGGGTTCTGATGCCATCTCCACGGGGACAGTGTCAGGATTGAGTTAAATCTGTAGGACAGGCAATGGCCTCTGAGAACTGGAGAACTGCTTGGTGCTGTTGGGAAAGGTGCCTCAGACTTTCTGCCTCCACATTATTAGCATCTCACCCATTTTTGCAGGGCCCAGCTCAAATGCTGCCTCATCTGATCTCTTCCCAAGCCAAATAAACCTCTTCTTGCATGCCTTGTCTGTTGTCTCTCTTACAGACTAGGATGAAAGCTCCTTGTCTGTTCACTGCTTTATCCTCAGGATCTAAAGGAATGATGGGCACATAGGAAAAATCCATACGATTTTTTTTAGTGAATAAATGGATATTCTCATATCTTATTCTAAATATCCATCTCCTTCTGTCCTGTGGTCCATTCTCTGTTGTGCCAGGGCAGCCTTTGTTCTCTTCTTTCTCCGCTGGCCGGAGAGCCAGTGACGTGCTGGTTTCTGTGGCCCCCACAGCACAGAGCTTGGCTCACTCACTCCAAGTGTGTGTGTGTCAGCCACTCAGTCGTGTCTGACTCTCTGTGACCCCGTGGACTGTAGCCCACCAGGCTCCTCTGTCCATAGGGATTCTCCAGGCAGGAATACTGGAGTGGGTTGCCAGTCCCTTCTTGAGGGTATCTTTTTGACCCAGCGATTGTACCTAGGTCTCCCACATACAGGCATATTCTTTACCATCTGAGCCACCAGGGAAGCCCCTTGGCTCACCATCAGTTCAGTTCAGTCGCTCAGTCGTGTCCGACTATTTGGGACCCCATGAATCGCAGCACGCCAGGTCTCCCTGTCCATCACCAACTCCCAGATTTCACTCAGACTCATGCCCATCGAGTTAGTGATGCCATCCAGCCATCTCATCCTCTGTCTCCCCTTCTCCTCCTGCCCCCAATCCCTCCCAGCATCAGTCTTTTCCAGTGAGTACTGCTGCTGCTGCTGCTAAGTCGCTTCAGTCATGTCCGACTCTGTGCGACCGCATAGACGGCAGCCCACCAGGCTCCCTTGTCCCTGGGATTCTCCAGGCAAGAACACTGGAGTGGGTTGCCATTTCCTTCTCCAGTGCAGGAAAGTGAAAAGGTAAAGTGAAGTCGCTCCATCATGTTTAACTCCCCGCGACCCCGTGGACTGCACGCTACCAGGCTCCTCTGCCCATGGGGTTTTCCAGGTAAGAGTACTGGAGTGGGTTGCCATTCCCTTCTCCATTTCCAATGAGTGGGCCTCAGTAAATGAGTGTGTGTTGTGAGCTTGAAGGCCAGGAGTTGGGCCCCGAGGGTCCACAGGGCTACCTCTCTCCTCTTTTCTGGAGAATGAGCTGAGTGGTCAGGAGCTGATGGCTAGGAATGCTAACTTCCTGGGGACAAAGAGTTATCCCTAACCACCCTGGGACCATAAAGAAGGCTAAACATTGAAGAATTGATGCTTTGGAATTGTGGTGTTGGAAGAAGACTCTTGAGAGTCCCTTGGACTACAAGGAGATCAAACCAGTCAATACTAAAGGAAATCAACCCTGAATATTCATTAGAAGGACTGATGCTGAAACTGAAGCTCCAATATTTTGGCTACCTGATGTGAAGAGTTGGCTCACTGGAAAATAACCTGATGCTGGGAAAGATTGAAGGCAAAAGGAGAAGGGGGAAGCAGAAGATGAGATGGTTAAATAGCAGCACCGACTCAATGGACATGAATTTGAGCAAACACCGGGAGATAGAGAAGGATAAGGGAGGCTGGTATGCTGCAGTCCAAACAACAACCACTCTGGGAAGGGGAATTAGGAGATCTATGGCTCAAAGAGCTTGTCTCACTACCCTGGAATTTCTGCTTTATAGGAAAGGAAAATTTGAAATTCACAATATCTACTCAAAGCCAGACTTTGTGATGTAAAGATGACTTTTCCCTTTGATTTGACCTGGTGGCTGCTTTTCACCTGGGTCTTCCTCCCAGGCTGTAGAATTACTCCTTGAGCTATCAGGTAGAAATCTGCATCCCTTCGTTCCTTCCCTCTTAGCATTTAGTTTGTGAAATATCTACATTGTTTAAGATGGTGGGATTAAGGACAGCAGGAGTGTAGACATGAAGAGCCTGAATGACATGGATCTTGGACTCCAAGGTTGAAGACACAGGTTCACACCTTGCCTCTTCCCTGCCCTGGCTGTCTGTCCTTGGACTGGTGACCTATACATCCTGACCCTCAGTTTCATCATTTCTAAGATGGGGTGTTTATGATGATGGTATCTACTTCAGAGAGTATCAGGGAGAGTAAATGTAAAAGAAAAAGCCCTTCACACAAAACTCTTAAGATAAATCGTAGGGGTAAATTTTCATGATCTTGGATTTGGCAAAGGATCATTAAATATGGGACTAAAAGCACAAGCAACAGAAGAAAAACTAGATAGATTGGATTTCATCAAAAGTGAAACTTTGGTAGTTAAATGACAACCCTATAGAATGGAAGAAATTGTTTGCAAATCTTATATCTGATGAGAGTCAAGTATGCAAAAATATATACAGAAATTCAAGAGAATACATAAAGAGCTCAACAATAAGAAGGTAAATAATCTAATTAAAAAGTGGTCAAAATGCTTGAGTAGACAATTTTCTGGAGAAGATATACAGTCAACAAACATATGAATAGATGCTCAGGATCACCAATCATTAGGGAAATGGAAATCAAATCCACAATGAGATACAATTCACACATACTAGGATGGCTATATTTTTTTAAATGAAAAACAACAAGTGTTGGTGAGGTTATAAAGACACTGGAACCTGCATGCCGTGCTGGAAGGAATTGAAAAGTATGCAATGCTGTGGGAAAAAACAGTTTGACAGGTCCTCAAAAAGTTAATCATAGAATTACCATCTGATCTAGCAGCTTCACTGCTGGATATATACCTAAAGAAACTGAAAACAAACATTCAATTAAAAAAAAAAAGTTTGTGCGTGGATGTTCATAACAGCACTAGTCACAATAATCAAAAGGTGTGGGAACAGCCCAGTGTCCATCTACAGATGAATGGATAAAACCAAATGTGTGGTATTCATAAAAGGAATATTATTAAGCCATAAAGAGGAGGGGAGTCCTGATGAATGATACCTGAATCAACCGTGTACACATGCTAAGTGAAAGAAGCCAGATACAAAAGATTGTATGATGCCATTTATATGAAATATCCAGAATGAGAGACAGGGAGCAGATTAGTGGTTTTAAGGGATTGGGGACAGGAGAATGGGAATGACTCCTTACTGGGTACCAGATTTCCTTTTAGGGTCATGAAACTCTTTGGAACTATATAGAAGTGATGGTTGTTCAGCACTGAGAATGTCCTGTCACAGAACTGTACACTTTGGTTAATTTTCTGTTACATGAATTTTGGGCTTCCCTGGTAGCTCAGCTGGTAAAGAATCAGCCTGCAATGCAACAGACCCCAGTTGGATTCCTGGATGAGGAAGATCCACTGGAGAAGGGATAGCCTACCCACTCCAGTATTCTTGGGCTTCCCTCAGCTGGTAAAGAATCTGCCTGCAGTGAGGGAGACCTGAGTGATTTTACCTCTATTAAAGAAAAACGTAGCTCAGAGAAGGCAGTCAGTAAATGGTGCCCTTATCATCCCTTATCATTAATATGTACCCTTCCCTCCCCAGCCAGAAATCAGCTTTCTGCAAAGACTGAGTGATATGAAGCTACAAGACAGGAAGAGCAGAGATGGGGGACAGGGACAAAGTGGGGACTAGCCACAGGTTTGTCCTTTCCCGGCCCTTTGACCACTCAGTGCACTAGGGTCCCCCTATGGCAAATACCCTGGCAGGCAGAGAGACCCATCCCCCCTTCCTGGGTGAGACCACAGGACGGCACTGACATTCACGAGGCAGTCAGGGGAGCCGATGTTCCTTTGGTCCAGACCAGGGGCCTGGGGGCTGTGGCTGCTCCTCCCTCTGCCCAGCAGCACGGCCAGCTCCCCTAGGCCACTGCCTTCTATGTATCAGCTCTGAGCTCCCAAAAGTGTGCTCTGTGGCTTAGGCCAGGGTCAGGATTATGGTCTGTGTCTCTGAGCCTTATGATCATGGCCCAGAAGAGACTCTAGTGCCTTCCATCCCTTCTTATTTTACAGACAGAGAAACTGAGACTTGGGGAAGTGGTGCCAGCTTGCTTTACTCCTTGCTCAGCCACTCCCCTCTGCAGTCAGTTCAGTTCAGGCGCTCAGTCCTGTCCGACTCTTTGCCACCCCATGAGCTGCAGCACGCCAGGCTTCCCTGTCCATCGCTAACTCCTGGAGCCTACTCAGACTTGCAATAGAGACTGGAATTTCGAATCATCCCTTTGCTGTGCAATGTGCTTTTTCTTTAAGATTTTGCATCTGTGGATTAAATGGACAGTTCTGCACTGTTCATCCAGGGGGAGCAGTGTGTCTCCCGGGAATGAGTGAGAAAGCTTGAATGGCCCAGGGCAATCTCTTCTTGCTAATAGCAACAACCACGTGTGCGTTTTGAGATCGTTAGTATGGTGGTCAAAGCCAGGCTGTCTGCGCTTTAACTTCAGCTCCTCCATGTAAAAGCCAGATGAGCTTGGTTAAAGGCTTGCTCTCTCTGTGCCTCAGTTTCCTCATCTGTAAGATGGGAATAGTAACAAAGCACATCAAAACTTCCGGAGCTGTGCCTGGCACATGGCAGGGGCTTAATAAATGACAGTGACTGTAATTCTTACTGCTGATGTTAATTAGTATCATCACCTAGGGAAACCTATATTTACATGCTGATGCTTGCCAAGGACAACTTCCCAGAAACTACAAACCATCAAACCAAGAGCGGACCGCATCATTTCCCTTTTGAAAAACTGGCCACAAACTGCATTCTTATAAAATCTAATTTTCTCGTTGATTTCCTGTTTGGGAAAAGCTTTGTCTTTGAAATCTACTGAAGGCTCTGCCTTGGCGTTTGAGACCTGTTTGCCCTGCCTGGAACACTGGCCCCCTTCGCCAGTTCCTTCACTCTCTGCTCAGAAGTCAGATATTCAGTGAGCCCATCTCTGGGCACTCTTTCCAAAATTCCAGTGACCTCGTCTCCCTACACTTCGTATCTACCTTCTCAGCTTTGCTTTTTCCTTCTTAGCACCTTATCTGAGATATCTCATTCATGTATTTGTTGATCGCCCCCTCTCCTTCCCCAGCCCCCAACTAGAAGGTAAGGGCTTTGAGGTCAGAGGTTTGGACCATTCTCTTCACTGTCTTTTCTCCAGCGCCCTGGGCATGCACCTTCCCACCAGTGTGTGTCGCATGTGTGAGTATACAGGTGGGAAGGAGAATTTGCAGGCTGGTTCTGAATTTAGAATTCATCAACAGGGGATCTATGCTCAGTAGAGAGCTCCCTCTCCAAGACAGCCTTGGGCAGTGCTTGGCGTATGTCATTTCTTCTTTATGATAGCCTTATGAGTGGGAAAGTTAGGGCTCAGAGAGATGAAGAGACTCATAAGTCACACAGTTTATGGGTGTGACAGGGCCTAAGGACCGGACCCTCCCTTCCCGGATAGCCAGTGAAGCCTCTGCTCTCCCCTGCAACCCAGCCTGGGCAGGGGGCCTCACTGGGTGGTTTCCCAGCGGGCTGCTCTGCAAGGCCAGAAGGCCCATCCCTCCTCACCTGCCCGCCTGTGTAGGCGGCTCTTGGCATGTGTGCTGAGTCAGGCGGCCCAAGCAGCTTTCCACGCTCAGAGGTGGCAAGCTAATTAAGGGCTCCAGAGCTGCCAACGGATATGCTAGTAGANAGCACTGAGAATGTCCTGTCACAGAACTGTACACTTTGGTTAATTTTCTGTTACATGAATTTTGGGCTTCCCTGGTAGCTCAGCTGGTAAAGAATCAGCCTGCAATGCAACAGACCCCAGTTGGATTCCTGGATGAGGAAGATCCACTGGAGAAGGGATAGCCTACCCACTCCAGTATTCTTGGGCTTCCCTCAGCTGGTAAAGAATCTGCCTGCAGTGAGGGAGACCTGAGTGATTTTACCTCTATTAAAGAAAAACGTAGCTCAGAGAAGGCAGTCAGTAAATGGTGCCCTTATCATCCCTTATCATTAATATGTACCCTTCCCTCCCCAGCCAGAAATCAGCTTTCTGCAAAGACTGAGTGATATGAAGCTACAAGACAGGAAGAGCAGAGATGGGGGACAGGGACAAAGTGGGGACTAGCCACAGGTTTGTCCTTTCCCGGCCCTTTGACCACTCAGTGCACTAGGGTCCCCCTATGGCAAATACCCTGGCAGGCAGAGAGACCCATCCCCCCTTCCTGGGTGAGACCACAGGACGGCACTGACATTCACGAGGCAGTCAGGGGAGCCGATGTTCCTTTGGTCCAGACCAGGGGCCTGGGGGCTGTGGCTGCTCCTCCCTCTGCCCAGCAGCACGGCCAGCTCCCCTAGGCCACTGCCTTCTATGTATCAGCTCTGAGCTCCCAAAAGTGTGCTCTGTGGCTTAGGCCAGGGTCAGGATTATGGTCTGTGTCTCTGAGCCTTATGATCATGGCCCAGAAGAGACTCTAGTGCCTTCCATCCCTTCTTATTTTACAGACAGAGAAACTGAGACTTGGGGAAGTGGTGCCAGCTTGCTTTACTCCTTGCTCAGCCACTCCCCTCTGCAGTCAGTTCAGTTCAGGCGCTCAGTCCTGTCCGACTCTTTGCCACCCCATGAGCTGCAGCACGCCAGGCTTCCCTGTCCATCGCTAACTCCTGGAGCCTACTCAGACTTGCAATAGAGACTGGAATTTCGAATCATCCCTTTGCTGTGCAATGTGCTTTTTCTTTAAGATTTTGCATCTGTGGATTAAATGGACAGTTCTGCACTGTTCATCCAGGGGGAGCAGTGTGTCTCCCGGGAATGAGTGAGAAAGCTTGAATGGCCCAGGGCAATCTCTTCTTGCTAATAGCAACAACCACGTGTGCGTTTTGAGATCGTTAGTATGGTGGTCAAAGCCAGGCTGTCTGCGCTTTAACTTCAGCTCCTCCATGTAAAAGCCAGATGAGCTTGGTTAAAGGCTTGCTCTCTCTGTGCCTCAGTTTCCTCATCTGTAAGATGGGAATAGTAACAAAGCACATCAAAACTTCCGGAGCTGTGCCTGGCACATGGCAGGGGCTTAATAAATGACAGTGACTGTAATTCTTACTGCTGATGTTAATTAGTATCATCACCTAGGGAAACCTATATTTACATGCTGATGCTTGCCAAGGACAACTTCCCAGAAACTACAAACCATCAAACCAAGAGCGGACCGCATCATTTCCCTTTTGAAAAACTGGCCACAAACTGCATTCTTATAAAATCTAATTTTCTCGTTGATTTCCTGTTTGGGAAAAGCTTTGTCTTTGAAATCTACTGAAGGCTCTGCCTTGGCGTTTGAGACCTGTTTGCCCTGCCTGGAACACTGGCCCCCTTCGCCAGTTCCTTCACTCTCTGCTCAGAAGTCAGATATTCAGTGAGCCCATCTCTGGGCACTCTTTCCAAAATTCCAGTGACCTCGTCTCCCTACACTTCGTATCTACCTTCTCAGCTTTGCTTTTTCCTTCTTAGCACCTTATCTGAGATATCTCATTCATGTATTTGTTGATCGCCCCCTCTCCTTCCCCAGCCCCCAACTAGAAGGTAAGGGCTTTGAGGTCAGAGGTTTGGACCATTCTCTTCACTGTCTTTTCTCCAGCGCCCTGGGCATGCACCTTCCCACCAGTGTGTGTCGCATGTGTGAGTATACAGGTGGGAAGGAGAATTTGCAGGCTGGTTCTGAATTTAGAATTCATCAACAGGGGATCTATGCTCAGTAGAGAGCTCCCTCTCCAAGACAGCCTTGGGCAGTGCTTGGCGTATGTCATTTCTTCTTTATGATAGCCTTATGAGTGGGAAAGTTAGGGCTCAGAGAGATGAAGAGACTCATAAGTCACACAGTTTATGGGTGTGACAGGGCCTAAGGACCGGACCCTCCCTTCCCGGATAGCCAGTGAAGCCTCTGCTCTCCCCTGCAACCCAGCCTGGGCAGGGGGCCTCACTGGGTGGTTTCCCAGCGGGCTGCTCTGCAAGGCCAGAAGGCCCATCCCTCCTCACCTGCCCGCCTGTGTAGGCGGCTCTTGGCATGTGTGCTGAGTCAGGCGGCCCAAGCAGCTTTCCACGCTCAGAGGTGGCAAGCTAATTAAGGGCTCCAGAGCTGCCAACGGATATGCTAGTAGACGTTGTCTGAGAAGTTTGCCCAGAGCCACAGCCTGGTGCGGGGCTCCCTCCTCCTCGGTCCCCAGGAGGCTGGGGTGTGGGACCAGCCAAGACCACCCATCATGCGCATGAAGGGTGTTATATCAGACAGGAGTTAGAACCCAGTTAGACCTGGGTTCTTAAAGCCTGGCTCTGCCACTGGTTCGTGTGTTTCCCAAACACCCTGAATCTCCCTGCTGATAAAATCATAGCAATAATCAATGCCTGCCTCCAAAGTTTGTGGGGATGATACATAAGGCTATATGTGACATGCTGACCCCAGGTACAAAATAAATGTTCTTTTATATTTATTCATTATGAACTACAGCCCACTTATCTGTAAAATGAGAGGTTTCTTTCGGTAGACACGATCTGGCAGATAGAAGTGGGTGAACAGAGGTTTGTCCCTTCCCCTCCTTCAGCCCTAAGTGCTAGGCATAAGACCCTTGGCCCTGCCCTGGAGGTTTTCCATAGGCTGGTGATTCATGAACCAACTTCCCAGACCAGTTGAGCTGGGGGCTGGGTTTCATTTTAGAACAATTGTGTCAGAAGTTCCATTCCCCATCTCCCTCTCCTTGGACTATTGCTAAGCCATAAAAAAGAACAAATTTGAGTCAGTTCTAGTGTGGCGAATGAACCTAGAACCTGTTACACAGAATGAAGTCAGAAAGAGAAAAACAAATATCATATATTAACACACATATATGAAATCTAGAAAAATGGTATTGATGACCTTAGTTGGAGGGAAGGAATGGAGACACAGATACAGAGAACAGACGTGTAGACACAGTTGGGGAAGGAACAGAGAGAGAGTAGCACAGACATATATACACTGGTGCTCAGCCATTCAGTCACATCCACCTCTTTGCAACCTCACACACTATAGCCCACCAGGCTCCTCTGTCCATGGGATTCTCCAGTCAAGAATCCTGAAGTGGGTTGCCATTTCCTCCTCCAGGGGATCTTTCTGACCGGGGATCAAACCTGCATCTCATGTCTCTTGCATTGACAGGCAGATTCTTTACCACTAGCCCACCTGGAAAGCCCCATATATATGCTGCCATGTGTAAAGTAGGTAGCTGGTGCCGCTGCTGCTGCTGCTAAGTCGCTTCAGTCGTGTCTGACTCTGTGCAACCCCACAGACAGCAGCCCACCAGGCTCCTCTGTCCACGGGATTCTCTAGGCAAGAACATTGGAGTGGGTTGCCATTTCCTTCTCCAAGATAGCTGGTGAGAAGTTGCTATATCCAATTCATTTTTATTAAGTACCCGAAGGTGAGACTCTTAAAGCTAAGAGTGAGGGCTTTCAAGAAGATCATATGGGGTGGTTGCAAAAGGTCAGGTGCTGTGGGAGACATGGCAGCTAGAGCTGTGAGCAGGACAAGATGCCCACTCTCAGGAAACTTAGGTCTGGCTGGAGTCAGGAGGGGAGGGAGAAAATAAACATGTATCAGAAAGAGAAAAGCAGCCCCGTGAAAGCAGAAAATAGAATCACATAATGGGAGGGGATGGAGGGGAGGAGTAATGTTATGTTAAATGGGGAGCCAGGAAAAGTATAAGTCAGGAAGCAGTATCTGAACAAGATTTGAAATATCAGGAGAGACCAACCGTGTTCAGCACTGGGAGAAGGAGTGACAGGCTGCAGGAGCAGCGCGTGCAAAGGCCCTGGGGTGAGACGGACCTCAACTAAGGCCCACACACTCTCTGGTGGAGCAGTGGGCCCCCCAAATGCAGCCACAGCTCTGCTCCTCCAGCCCAGGCAAGGCAGGCAGGCTTCCTCTTCAACAGTTGGCTGCCCTTAAGATCCTGGGGGCTCCCAGGATATCCTTTCTGCAATTAATTTTCTGCAACTGGCACAGGTTAAGCATACCTGTGTTCCTCGGGACCCACGCCAAAGCAGCCCTTCTCACAGATGCTGGTTTAAATTAGAGGGCTTGTTTGCTGAAGACTAGATTGGGCAGATTCCAAACTGGTCCTACTCTGAGCTCTCCTGATGGGCAGGTGAAAGAATGCTGGGGTAGGCTGGCATCATGCACAGGTGAAGATGCCTGGTCCTGCCAGTCCAGGGAGAGGCAGGTCAGACCCCATCAGCCTCCTGCTCAACCTGTCTGGGCTCCCCAGACAGACTGCCGCCCAGACCAGCTCCTCTCCTATGGGAGGCGCTCCACGCTTGGCCCCCGCCTTCCCCCACTCTGTGTGTTCTGCCTAACTACTTCTTGTCTTAGTTGCCTTACTTCCTGGTCCTATGGGGGAAGTTTTATTCCTTCTTCCAACCTTTGCATAAATCCTGCCTTTTATACAAGGCCCTGGGGGAATCTTCTTCTCCTTCCTCGTTTTCCTCGTTTCTCTTACGCCTTTTAAGTCCTTGTTCATAGTGTACATTCTGTTAGGGAGACTGAATTCCAGCAGAGTGTGAGCTCCTTGAGGGTAGAGGGGATAGACAGCTGCAGCTCCAGGGCCAAGCGAAAGCTTGCACGTCGTTCATTCATTCATTCATCCGTCCATTCAGCAGATGTTTATGGAGGGTCCACTCTGTACCAGGCCCCATGAGAGGCCAAGGGAAAACAGCTATGAGGCACTATGTTCCTTGCTCTAAGTTGCTCCTAGCCTCATGCAGGGCACTGGCCATGAAGAGACCATTGTAAACAGAGGGCTGAGCAGATCAGGGTGCAGAGTCTAATGAGGGGTGTCCAGTTGAGGCTGAGGAGGTCCAGGAAGGTTTCTCAGAGGAAGTGACCACTAAAATACGTGGACTGAGAACACTGAGGATTGGGGGGATGCCAGCTGGCCCAAGATCTGGCATCTCACGTGGCAGTGAGCCCACAAATCCAGGTCTTCATCAGTGCTGGTGTACACAGTCATTTGTGGGGTGGGCTCCCCTCCATCTCTCCACTCCCCTCCTCAAATTAGCACACGCCTTTCTGATCCAGCCTCCCAGAGCAAGGAGGAAAAGTATCAGACCCAGTGAGCCCGAGCCTGGGCAGCCTTGCCACATTCTGCTGCAAAATCTTCTATTGTCAGGCCACTTCAACCTTCTGATGACTCACCAGGTCCTTGGAGTCACAGAGACTGTCAGCAGAATCCAAGGCTGGTGAACAGACTTCCCATCACAGGGTATCGGAGGACAGCTTTCTTCTTACTCACAGTTGCTTTTTATCCCCTCCCTATTTAGAAGATAATGCATAATAATTGTAGCAAATCTGAGGAGAAAATATAAATCACCCATAATTCCACTACTGAGAAATAAAAAATCTTAACATTTTGGTGTATTGAGATATTATTTTGGGATATTATTCAGAAAGTGCTATAATATGTAATTACTGCTTATTAATTATGCAAATATGTGAATGTGATTAACTTTATATATTTAGCTTGTAAAGACTTGCGTACTCTAGTGCCTGGAAGCCTCAAGGAAAGAGAGGAGAGGGAAAGGACTAGATTTATTGAGACAGTTGTTGTATTGATAACGCAAGAAGCAAGCTTATGTGATAAAACATTTATCTTGATGATGACCCCATCAAATGGATACTGTTCTCATTTCCATTTTTATTTAAATCATATAACCAAGGGCACAGAGCTAGGATGCAGTGGGTGACCTTGGGATTGAACTCGGTGTGTCTCACTCTCCAAATGCATATTCCTTCCATATTATCATGTGATTTCTGTGGCCTTACCTGAGACCTCAGAGAGAAGCATTTGTGTTGCCCTTGGAGATGGTCAAGCAGAGACAGCCACTGGCCATCCACTGGGTAGTAGCATTATATACTTATCAAGACTTCTGATGGGCTCAGCCCTGAGTGAGCCACTAGGACCACTCACAGGAGCAGGCCCATCCCTGTTCCCAGGATGCTTTTCTGGTCTCCATAAGACTCAGAGGAGGGAAAGGCCTTCAGAGTATCAGCCACGGGAATGAAAAGGAAGGATGACTTTCAGAAAACTACAGATACATCTTCCCACAGTGTAGCAGAAAATGCAAAGCTGAGGAGGGAAAAATTCAAATGTCTGCTCATCAAAGAGCAGAGCCTATGTTGCGCTGAGTCATCTTTTTAACATCAAAATACTTCCCCCAGATGAAGTCTTAGATGGGAGATCCATATGCAAACACATTAAAAATGGAGGGTTTTCTGCAGATTGGTCTGGGTGCCAGATCTCTGCACATTGGGATACTCCTTCCAGCAGACATTTAGCTGCTCACACTGGTATAACCATCCCTCTAAACTAGTGGATCACTAGGCATTTCCCTGAGTCCTCTCTCTGCCCCCTGCCCAACATCTTCCAACCATCTAGCCCCTACCACTTCTGCCTTTGACTTCTCAACAGTCCAGAAACTAACAGGAAGGGCCCAGCTGAGAGAAGAGCTCTGGAACTCTGTTCTCCAGAGCCGTGGCTAGAGCGCATTCACTGTTTGGTCCCTGCCAGACCAGCTTGGTGGGGGTGTCACTTGTCTTTGTGTCTTGCACACCGGCCATACCCAGCTATGAGCATTTTTCTCACAAACATCATGCAGATTCTTCTTTCTTGTGGGAATGCCTTCCTCTCCTCATTCTGCATGGTCAACTCCTACACATCCTTCAAGACCCACCTCTGTCACCTCCTTTATGCTGCTGCTGCTGCTGCTGCTAAGTCGCTTCGGTCGTGTCCGACTCTGTGCGACCCCATAGACGGCAGCCCACCAGGCTCCCCCGTCCCTGGGATTCTCCAGGCAAGAACACTGGAGTGGATTGCCATTTCCTTCTCCAACGCGTGAAAGTAAAGTCGCTTAGTCGTGTCCGACTCTTAGCGAGCCCATGGACTGCAGCGCACCGGGCTCCTCCATCCATGGGATTTTCCAGGCAAGAGTACTGGAGTGGGGTGCCATTGCCTTCTCCAGGAGTATTCACGGTTCCCTCTTAAACCTAACTCTGTTATGTTCCTTTTTATGCTGAGTGACAGACACCTGTTTACCTGCCTTTTTTCCCCACCAGGCTGTGTGTTTCAAAAAGGCAGGCTGAGCCCAAGTCATTCCCTCTCCAGTACATAGCCTGTATTAGGCACTCAGTCAGGTCAGATAGATGTCTCTAGGGCCCTTCAGTTCATTTGCTTAAGGGCAAGCAGAGCTGGTTCTGTATTTCTGAGGAGCACATTCTCTAGAGAATTAAAGTATCTTAGAGGAGGGCTTTGTCTAAGTCATCAAGGTATCCTCCAGTTCCCAAGACAGAGCCTGGCACACAGGATGCCCTCCAGCCATGTTTATAGAAGGCGCAATGTCCTGAATCATGCTGCTTTGGTAAATAGTATGCATGTGTTATTACCATAACCCTGTGATATGGGCCAAACGCTATACTTATTTGTCTCCTGAGGATATCACATGAAGCTGAGAGGCGTTAAGTGGCTTGTCCAAGGTCACTGGTAGTATCTGGTAGGTCTGGGACTTGAACTCCAAAACCCAAATTCTGGCTCACCTCTGCTCCCTTCATGGGCCTGCACGTCTGATGTGTGCGTATGTTAGCTGCTCAGTAGTGTCCGACTCTTAGCGACCTCATGGACTGTAACTCACCAGGCTCCTCTGTCCATGGAATTCTCCAGGAAGGAATACTGGAGTGGGTAGCCATTTCCTTCTCCAGGGAATCTTCCCAACCCAGGGATCAAACCCAGGTTTCCTGCATTGCAGGCAGATTCTTTACCGTCTGAGCCACCAGGGAAGCACGTCTGATACCCATCCTCAGATATCCATCCTCCAAAAGAACTTGCCAGGGTACCCTCTTTCAGTGCCTTGAGGCCAGGTGCCATAGCGCAGGACGGGGTCCACTGCCCGAGAGGGAAGGCTGGCCATCTGGGCTTTGTGCCCTCGGTGTGGCCGTCTCGGCCTCTGGGCCGCTAGGCTCTGCCCCAGCTACTTCTGGGTCCCCTTCTTGTCACAGTCCGCCCCTTGTCCCTCTGTGTCCTTCACCCACCCCCACCCACCATCTTTTTCACAGCTCTATTTCCCCTCTTGTCAACAGATCGCTGGACAAAATGTTTTCCATCATTGCCGGCTAATTTTAGCCCTTTATCGGAGTTATTTCCTTTGGTAAATAGCTTCCTGGCACGGGGTGGGCAGCCTAGCTCAGGCGCCAGTGAGCACAGGCGGGAGCAGGAGGTGTGGGGCGGTGGGTGGGCACTGGGGAGCCAGGGAAGAATCCAGCGACTCGGGCCAGGCCCGGCCTGTGGGGACTGCTTTCCGCTTTGCGGACAGGCGGCGGCATTAGCAGCAAGATGCTCATCCAGTCCCCGGTTCAATTTGTTCAACCCTTGCTTTGAGAAGGCAGCGGCGTGTGCCGAGGGCCTCGGAAGCAGACCATCAGCGGCAGGCGCCCAAAATAGCCTCGAGAAATCAGCAGCGTTTTTGCTTTGCTCCCGGCTTTTCGTGCCTGCGAGGGGAGGAAAGAAAGGATCCAGAGCACACTCTGCGTCCAAACACACATCTCTTTTACAATAAGACAAATGACTTGTATTCCTGCTATTAAATCCAGCAGCGTCCCCTCCCCAGCCCGCCACCCCTTCTCTCAAGACCTCGCCAACATTTCCTTTTGTGGCTGCGAGAGGAGAAAATAGCAGCAGCGGGCCTCTGCCTCCAACGGCTCTGCCGGCAAGCTCCGCTTTTACAAGCCGGGATTTTAATAAATTAACGCCACGCGTGCTGCTGCAGCTGCTGTAATGGCTTTCCAGAAGGTGCTGTGAGAGAGCCAGGCTCTGCTGGAGAGAAATGAGCCAGCGGTTTGCTGGTGGAAGCTTCCTGGCCCCCGTCAGAGGTTAAGCCAGGAGTCTGCAGGAGCCCCGAGTTTCTCTCCGAGAGCTGCCTGCTGACCCTGAGCCTCCCAACAGGGCGGCAGGACCAGCCTCTTTCCTGGAGGAGATTCTCTGATGGCCAGGGAGGCAGCGTGTGTCCAAGGGGAGCCCCAGAGGGCCAGCAGGAGACTCCCACCCCTGCCTGACTCACAGAAGAGCCTCGTCCAAGCTGCCAACCCCCCCGAGAGCAGTTCCTGGGAGGAATAAACTCTCAGAGAAGGGCGATCCCTCTCCTTTATAGCACATACCCAGTGAGAGCTTAATACTTACTTGTGGAATATTTTGACCATCTCTATCAGGGGTCAGCACACTTAGGCCGGTGGGCCAAATCTGACCCCTCACATCCGTTCATAGCTTCAGCTGCTTTCACATTGCATTGGCAGAGTTGAAAGGTTGCCATGCAGGGACCGAATGGACCCCAAAGCCTAACATATTTTCCCCTCTGGCTCTTCATTGGAAAAAGTTCATCAACAGCTGGTCTAGGTGGTTAAGTTCCATGTGAGTGGAAACTGTATCCCCTGTGAAATGTTTAGGGACATTCTCAAGGTTACTCAGCTAGTAAGTGGCCTAAAAGTAGATCTGCCCATGGAAGGCTCAACATCCAGGGCTGTCAGAAAAGTTATCAGTTAAATGTGCACAGATGGAAGTGAACTTGACAAAAAATAGATCTCTCCCAAGAGTAAAAGTCATGTAACACGTTGAGGGGTACGGTCAGATCTGGGAGAAGGCTTCTGAGCAGGGACTCTGCTTGGGCACACTCACCACCACTTTCTAACCACGTGGCCTTGGGCAAGTATATACTGGAGCTCTTCAGGCCTCAGTGGCTTCAGTTGTAGAATGGGTACAGTAATCCTTACTCTGCAGGACTGCTCTGAGGATTTAGCATGATAATCCAAGCAAAACGTTGGCATAGAGTCTGGTAAATGTTGAGGGCTCTCTTCAGGATTTGTTCCCCTCATTGGTCTGGCTTTTCACCTGAGCCTCCCCTGATGCTATCCTTCCCCTGGCTTCCATCTGCGTGTCCTTCCCAAAGCAGCTTATCTGGTTGGATGGAGTTGGAGTGAAGGCCCTGGGGTCCTGAGCGGTAACAGAATGCAGAGGCTGACATATTTAAGAATCACAGGACCTGGGTTCTGACACTGGCCTTGCCCTTCACTGAGCCATTTTATCTTGAGCATGGTACATTGGCCTCTCCAAGCCTCACTTTCCTCATCTGGAAGATGGAGGAATATAGACCCTTCCTTGCAGGTGAGAAATAAAAATAGATGCACTTATGTGTGCTATTTGGAACACTCAAGAATAATAGATAGTAAATGTTTAGTTTATACTCCCTTCCCAGATGAGCTGGTTTAGGTAGATTCTAGTTTTGTCCGAGTTGTCACAGAAAGGACTAGTTTGGGGTATCTCTAGGCCCCCTGTGGACCACACCTTGGGGGTAAAAGGCTCTGAGAAGTCTTCTGTCCTGTCTCACTGAAGTGGAAAGTTTCATAAAACCCAGAGGCACAGCATGCCAAGCCAGCTCAGCTACACTCCTGGCACAAAGAGCAACCAGTGACTTTGAAAATGTGTGTTTTCCTGGATAAAATCTCTAATTGGACAATTGTAGGTCTTCTGGCTTTATGTTGACTTTATGACTCTGAAAGCTCTTAAGCTGGGGTGAAGAAAAATTTATGAATGGGATTTCTCTATTTGTGTAGCACTCTGACTCACGCTGTTGACCCCACAGCGGGGCTGGGCTTCCATGACTTCTTAATTTCTCTTTGCCAGGTGGTCCTTACTCTGCCTGCTCCCTTGCTGAGCCACAGGTCCAGTGACAAAATCCCAGGCAAAGGGTTTCTGGCTGCTTAAAAATTTGTCCTATGTATAGATTGATTTCCCAGGCACAGGAATATGGTGCTTGGGATTTTTTCAGGGAAGCTTTACAGTTTTCTCTCAAATTTTGAAAGCTTGTCTTACCAGAATTTTAAAGTTCTTCTTATAGAAAATTCTCATAATCTGTACTAAAGTCTTAGAGGAAAGGCTGATTTCTGGATGACAAACATTTCCTTTGGGTCTCTGCATCCAAGAATATTTTGAAGGTAGGCAACAGAGTTACAAAGATGTGTCTGGACCAGTGTGGCAATGAGACTGACTTCACTCAAAAATTGTGTTAGTTAGGGTAATGTAACCTTCTATAACAAAAAGACCCCAAATATATCAAGGTTCAACACAATAGAAATATATTTCTTGGTCACATAACAGTTCAAGGCTGACATTTCTGGTCAATGGGTGACTTTTCCTCTATCCAGTGATTCAGGAACTCAGGCTTCTTCATCCTATGGCTTCACCACTGCCTCTAGCCAGTGGAAGGTGGAAAAGAACGCGGAGAAGGCTCACCAGCCTCATAGAAGCCTCAGCCTGGAAATGACTCTCATTATCTCTTACGTTTCATCACTGAGGCCACATGGCCACACCTAGACATAATGGGGGCTGGGAGCAATGCAGCTGCTCCATGGGAAATCCCTTCACAGGGATAACTGTATACTATGGAAGGAAGAATCTGAATTTTAGGGCAGACCATTCCATAAAGAATTAAATACAGCTGGGGTGCCATGGGGTCTAGCTTCTGGTCAACAGTGTCACTGTCTTTGTCTGAATCCCTAGCTCTTAGAGCAATACCCAGCATGTAGTAGGCGCTCAGTAAATTCTGGAGCAAAGAACGAGTGGATGAATGCATGACTATTCTCTCCGCTCTATTCCCTTTGTCCCTGGCTTGAACCTCCGAATAGAACAACCAATTTCCTGGCCAGCTGCTTCAGGCCACCTGAGGAGTGCACCTGTTGGGCCAGACTCCAAGAGTTGATCAAATGTGCCCCCTCAAAGAATCCAGACATTTGTAGTTACTTATCCAATTTCCAAATCGCTTTTGTTGAAGACAGTTAAAGTTACCCAAATTTAGGGTCATCTCGAATAATCTCCTGTGTGGATGTTAAGCCTAAGCATCTTCAGGATTTCTGATTAGAAGCTCCCTTAGTGGGCATCTAGGCCCCCAGCTGTAAAAGTGACCCAGCTTACAAGCCCACCCACTCCACAGTGGCTGTCCAGTATTGGCTTCTGAGAGAGAATGTGCTGGGATTGATTGGCGAGGTGCTCCATTGGCAAGGGGAAGGAAATGGTTAAGCAAGTCCCATGTTCTTGAGAAACGCTATCAATCTATAAAATACAGATTCCTATATTTTATATAGAAAGGAGATGTGGAAAGCCCCTGCCACGGAAGATGTAAGCTGGACAGCCTAGATCAGGGGGTGACTGGAGCCAGGGACTAACTAGATGAGGACAGAAAGGGGTAGACAATCAGAAGAGGGTACGCTGGAAAATTCTCTTGGAAATTGAGATAGCTAAGGGCAAGGGACTGTCAGTTACCATGGCTACTTGTGAGAGAGGAAAGCAGAAGCAGAGCATGGCGTGGGGTGGGATGGGGAGTCTGAGACTGACCTGACTCCTTTTGAGTGTGGTCAGCCTCAGTGGGGTGTTAGGGGCCAAATTATGTTCTGCCCTAAGTCCTATGCCTGAGTCCTGACAACCAGTACTTCACAATGTGACTGTTTCTGGAGGGAAGGTCTTTAAAGAGGTCATTAAATTAAAATTAAAGTGGGCCCTAATCTGCTATGACTCGAATTCTTATAAAAATAAATTAGGACATAGATACACACACAGAGGGAAGATTAGGTGAATGCATGGAGAAGGTGGTCATCTACAAGCCGAGGAAAGAGGCCTCAGAATAAACAAACCCTGCTGACACCTTGATCTTGGATGTCTAGCTTCTAAAGTTGGGAGAAAATAAACCTCTGTTGGGCTTCCCTGGTGGCTCAGACAGTAAAGAATCCATCTGCAATGCAGGAGACCTGGGTTTGATCCCTGGGTCGGGAAGATCCCCTGGAAGAGAGCATGGCAACCCACTCGAGTATTCTTGCCTGGAGAATTCCCATGGACAGAGGAGCCTGGGGGCTATAGTCCATGAGGTCACAGAGAGTCCGACATGACTTACCAACTAAACACACAAACTTCTGTTGCTTAAGCCCCTAGTGAGTGATAGTACTTTGCTATGGCAGCTCTAGAAAACTAACAGGAAAGAAATGANAAAGTAATGTCTCTGCTTTTCGATATGCTGTCTAGGTTGGTCATAACTTTTCTTCCAAGGAGTAAGCATCTTTTGATTTCATGGCTGCAGTCACCATCTGCAGTGATTTTGGAGCCCCCAAAAATAAAGTCTGACACTATTTCCACTGTTTCCCCATCTATTTTCCATGGAGTGATGGGACCAGATGCCATGATCTTCTATTTCTGAATGTTGAGTTTTAAGCCAACTTTTTCACTCTCCTCTTTCACTTTCATCCAAAGGCTTTTTAGTTTCTCTTCACTTTGCACTGTAGAATGATTTCTGTTCATTTCCAAAGCAAGACATTTGATATCACAGTAATCCAAGTCTATGCCCCAACAAATAATGCTGAAGAAGCTGAAGTTGAACGGTTCTATGAAGACCTACAAGACTTTTTAGAACTAACACCCCCCTTAAAAAAAGGCACCTTAGCTCCCCCAAAAAGTGAGTCAAAACTTATCCATGAGACAGGCCTTTTTAAGAGATCCCACACTTCACCCACAGCTGTTCTGTCAGTCAGCGTGGTAGCAATTTTCTTAGCTGAGTTTCTTTTATCTCTACTTGAATAAGAACATACTGATGACATGCTTCAAAAAGTATCCCACCTGGAATCTATGGGATCTAGTTTTTCAAATAATTTGCTTTAGGGCTCTAGAAGTTGAACTGCAGTGAGCGCCTTGCTATAGTGGCAAATGATCTGAAACACGTTCCTTAACACATCTCTAGTGCTACCGTTGTGGTACAGTTTTCGCTCATGACCTTAGCCAAAATATGACCAGTCTCATTAGCACCATTGCGACATACTTACTGTGATATAAGCAGAACCTGTGTCTCAATTTAGCCCCATTAACAAACTCTGGACAACATGACCCACAAGGCCTTTCTCACTAAGAATGAGGTTTTTATTTTCACCTCCACAATTTTTTTGAGGTATAGTTGATTTATCAGATTATATAAGATTCAGGTGTACAATGCCGTGATGTGTAATTTTGAAAGATTACACTCCATTTATAGTTATTATAAAATACTGGCTATACGCCTCATGTTGTGCAATATATTCTTGTTGCTTATTTATTTTGTGCATGGTAGCTTATACCTCTTAATATCCTATTCCTGTCTTTTCCGTTTCCCCTTTCCTTCTCCCCACTGGTAGTCACTGTTTTTCACATGTGTAAATCTGTTTATTGTTGTTGTTGTTGTTATAGTCACTAGTTTGTTGTGTTTTTCAGATAAGTGACATCATAGAGTATTTGTCTTCCTCTGCCTTACTTAGCATAATACCTTCCAAGTCCATCCATTTGTTGCAAATGGCAAGATTTCATTCTTTTCCATGACTGAGTAGTATTTCCCTGTATGTGTATACCACACCTTCTTTATCCATTTATCTGTTGAGGGACACTTAGTTTCCTTCCGTATCTTGCCTACTGTAAATAATGCTGCTATGAACACTGAGGTGCATGAATCTTTTCAAATTAGGGTTTTCATTTTCTTTGGATATATACCCAGGAGTGGGAGTAAAATTAAAAATAGAATGGCAGTTCTGTTTTTAATTTTTGAGGAATCTTAATATTGTTTTCCACAGTAGCTTTAGGAACACACTTGTTAGAAGGTAAGTTTTGCGGATGTGACCGTCTCCACCAGTAACAGTCCAGGGTAGTTTTCCATCCTTTGTCTCCAGATGGTTGGCACTACCACTGCCCNGAGTAAAATTAAAAATAGAATGGCAGTTCTGTTTTTAATTTTTGAGGAATCTTAATATTGTTTTCCACAGTAGCTTTAGGAACACACTTGTTAGAAGGTAAGTTTTGCGGATGTGACCGTCTCCACCAGTAACAGTCCAGGGTAGTTTTCCATCCTTTGTCTCCAGATGGTTGGCACTACCACTGCCCTGTGTTTGGTGCCCTAGCCTTGGCGCTTCACCACTGCAGGACTGCATCTTGTTCTTTCACCTCCAGTCCTAGCACAGGGTCTGTTTTTAGCTGGCACCCATAGATGGTGCCTTCCAGGTGGCACAGTGGTTAAGAACCCGCCTGCCAGTGCAAGAGATGCAAGAGACCTGGGTTTGATCCCTGGGTCGAGAAGATCCCCTGGAGGAGGAAATGGCAACCCACTCCCGTATTCTTGCCTGCAGAATCCCACGGACAGAGGAGCTAGGCAGGCTGCAGTCCGTGGGGTCGCAGAGTCAGACACAACTGAGCACGCATGCGTGCAATAAACGGATATTGGATTGACTGAATGGAATTGAATATGGAACCTTTATGTGGCTGACTCCAAGCTGCATTCAACAATGACCCAGAAAGACCTGGATCCTGATTGCACAGAGGTTATTGATGGAGTGGGAAAATTACTAAGTACCATTATGATAGGGTTCATGACTTAACTGTTGAAAGATGAAATTCCAAAACCCATAACGGGCAGGGGTTTGCCTTCAGGATTGGCTAGGTCTGATCTTGGGAGGACCCCGGAACACATCACGTGGAGGTCTTGAAATGGAAGATCTCCTTATTTCCTGGGACCTAAGAACCCACTGCAAAGCTCTTCCCAGGTTTTTCACCATAGAAAGAAGGCTGATGCCTTGTCATGCCCTATCTTCCAAGTGCATACACTTTAGACGTGGACCTTGTGGCTTCCAGAGCACACTCCAATTTGCAGGCCAGGATGAGCAAAAGCTGGCAGAACAAGTCCAGTCCCCACCCTTTCTCACTGACTGCCCTCCACTTCTCCTCCTTTGACACCTGCCTCTGGTCACACAACAGCTGCTTCAGTCTCCTTGGGCTTGTCGCTGTTCTCATGCCTTAGCAGTCAAGTTCTCTCGACCCGGAATGCCCTTTCCTGCACTTCTACTCCTTCTATATCTGCTGAGCTCCTACTCATTCTTTAAAACAATCGCAAATGCCACCTCTTCTAGGAAGCCTTCCTAAATCTCTCCAGTTGGAATTTTTACTTTTTCATTCTCCCATCTTTCCATAGAACTTATACAGCGTGTATGGTATTCTGCTTGGGTTTGTGTTATATCTCTTACTTCCGTTGCTATCTTAGAAACTCAGTGAGGGCAAAAGATTTTTATTTTACTGTGTACTTGCATATATGTGAGAAGTCCTTGGATTTGCATTTCAATCCCCAGGTCTTTATGAACATGTAAATTTAGGCAAGTTAGCTAATGTGTCTGAGTCTTAGTAGTCCAATCTGTAAGATGGAGGTTAAAACCCCTTTTTTTCATAAGCTTATTGTGAACATTAAATAAGATGAAGTAATAATAAAGATGAAATAATAATGACAGCTAATATTGATTAAGTGCTCACTTAGGAACTGATCTTTAAACTCATTACAAATTCATTTAAAATTATTCATTTTTTTAAATTTTAGAAACAATGATAGATTTGCAGGAAATTGCAGAATTGTGTGGAGAGATCCTTTGTATGCTTTACCTGGCTTTCTCCAAATCTTACATGATAATAGTATATTATTATACTGTTGTTACATGATTAAAGCACAGTATCAAAAACGAAACCAACACTGGCATGATGGTGTGCAAATGCAGCTCTGCGTCCCCTTGTGTAGATTTGTGTAACCACCACCACAATCAAGACGTGGATCTGTCTCCACAAAAATCGCCCTTATGCTGTTTCTTTGTAGTACCAGCAACCCTTCTCCCTTCTACCATGCTTGATTCCTGGTTATTAGTGTGCTTCCGTCTGCATTTTGCTTTCCAATGCAAACTACGTTTGCCATTTCCACAGTGTTATTTGAATGGAATGACACAGTGTGTGACCTTGCAAGTCTAACCTTTTTCACCCAGCATAATCCATCCGAGTTGTTTTATGCATCAACAGTTCACTCATTCATTGTTGCCGAGTAATATTCCATGGTATGGATGTACTGTGGTTTAGCCATCCAAGGACCTCTGGGTTGTTTGGATGTACCGTGGTTTAGCCATCCAAGGACCTCTGGGTTGTTTGGATGTACCGTGGTTTAGCCATCCAAGGACCTCTGGGTTGTTTGGATGTACTATGGTTTAGCCATCCAAGGACCTCTGGGTTGTTTCTAGTTTGGGGTTATTACAAATAAAGCTGCTACAAGCACTTATGTAAATCTAAGTCTTCACTTCTCTGAGACAAATGCCCAGGAGTATCATGTTGGGTTACATGGTAAGCGTATGTTCGATATTTTTACGAAAAGTCAGCTGCTTCCTAGAGAAGCTGGACTATATTTCATTCCCACCAGCATTGCAAGAATGGTCCAGCTTCTCCACATCTTTGCCAGCATTTGGTGTTGTCGCTGTTTTTAATTTTAACTCTTCTGGTAAGCCTGTTATGACATCTCACCATGGTCTTGCTTGCCTTTCCCCAGGAGCTGGTGATACAGAACGTCTTTTCATGTGCTTGTTCACCGTCTATATATCCTCTTTGGTAAAATGGCTCTTCACATCACTTGTTCATTTTCTAATTGGATTGTCTGGTGTCTTATCGTGGAGTTTTGAGAGCTCTTTATGCTAGCTATGAGTCCTTGGTCAGATATGTGCTCTGCACAGTTAGCTCAGTTAATCTGCAAAACAGTCCATGAGGAAGATGCTAAGGTGATTCCAAGGTACTGGGCGAGGAAGCTGAGGCCCTGAGGTCAGCACCCTGCCTGGCAAGCAGCAGGTAGGCAGTGAGTAGTCACCGTGAGCTGTGCAGATGGAGCTCAGACCGTGGTCAGCTGCAACTCACAAGACTGGTGGAAATGGTGAGACCGCTGGAGATGAGGATGGGAAGGTAAAAGTGGAAGCCAGTCGTGAGCTGTGGTCGTTTAGTCACTAAGTCGTGTTGCAACTCCATGGGCTGTAGGGCACCAGGCTCCTCTGTCCATGGGATTTCGCAGGCAAGAATACTGGAGTGGGTTGCCATTTCCTTCTCCAGGGGATCTTCCCGAGCCAGGGACTGAACTCTGGTCTCTGCATTGCAGGCAGATTCTTTACCGACTGAGCTACGGTGGCGCTAGAGGTAAAGAAGCAGTGCTGGCAGATGTAAGAGATGCAGGTTCAGTCCCCAGGCTGGGAAGATCCCCTGGAGGAGGGCACAGGGACCCGCTCCAGTATTCCTACCTGGAGCGTCCCTGTGGACAGAACAGCCTGGTGAGCTGCAGTCCGTCGGGTGGCACAGAGTCAGACACGGCTGAAGCGACTTCGCAGGCATGCTCGTATCAGCCTCGTTTAACAGGCGAGAAGCTGAGGCACAAGCAGGAGCACAGCAGTCTGTCTGGGAATCCCAGTAAACCTGCCACAGCCATCCCTTCCTTTCGTCCACATCTTACACTTCTCCTTACACCTCTCCTGTGCCATAGGTTTGAACAGCTGCCAGTTTCACTGCAGACTTTTTTTAAGGGAAGGGATTTCTCTCATGCCTGCCCTTTCCAGGGTACTGGGAAGCAGCCTGATGTCATGGGAAGCACAGAGCCAGGAGTCGGAATGATGGGTGCTGGGCCCAGCCAGACAGTGAGTAGTATTGGAACTGAGCTCTTTGCCATCTCCACATCTATAAATTGGGAGTAACAACAGCTAACTGGCAGGCTAGTTGTATGGATTACATGGAGAGCAGAGGGTGAAACAAGGCCTTGTTAACACACATGGGTTCAGAATGGAGAGCTCTCTTTTCTATCTATGAACAAGGCATTTAACTTTCCTAAGCCTGTTTCCTTATCTGGAAAATGGAAACAATCACAGTTCCTCCCTTATAGGGATGGGGTGAAGATTGAGACGATGCGTGTAAAGCATTTGTACAGATCCTATCTCTAAGTGCACATGATTCATACATGAAGCACTTCTTCATGCCAGCATCTGCTTGTCTTACATTGTTGTTCAGTCCCCAAGTCACGTCCGAGTCTTTGTGACCACATGGACTACAGCATACCAGGCCTCCCTGTCCCTCACCATCTCCCAGAGCTCGCCCACATTTGTGTCCATTGAATCGGTGATGCCATCCAACCATTTCCTCCTCTGTTGCCCTCTTCTTCTGCCTTCAATCTTTCCCAGCATCAGGGTCTTTTCCAATGAGTTGCCGCTGCTGCTAAGTTGCTTCAGTTGTGTCCGACTCTGTGCAACTCCATAGACGGCAGCCCACCAGGCTCCCTCATCCCTGGGATTCTCCAGGCAAGAACTAGAGTGGGTTAGTTGTTCACAAACGAGGCACCAAGACCAGGATATAGGTGCAAGAAGTTCCCTTGGGAGTGGATTCCAGGAAGCAGAGAGAGAGAGGAAGGGAGACAGGAAGGGAGTTGCTCTGTGGGCACCTGGAGCTCAGAGAGATGGTGGCGGACACACCCCAGAATCATTGCACTGAGCAACGAGGAGGCTGCAGTGCTTACCCACCATCTCCTAGTCCTCCTAGGCTGAGGGTCACTCCTGGAGCAATAATTCTGCCCTGCTTTTTTACCTGCTTTGCACTTGAACTAAACATATTCCTACAGCCAGAAAGAGAAAGAGAGAGAGATTCTGGAACTGCACGTATGGAGAGCCTGAACTCTCTCCAAGGGGACCTGGGTGGGTGCTGGCAGCCTCTGTTACAGTGCATTAAGCACTTAAAACATTAACCCATTCAATCCCTACAACTACTTTAAGAAGTGAGCACCATTTCCTTCCCCATTACAATCCAGCTCCCAAACACTCACAGACACATTAAGAAATGAAACTTCCACAATACCAATCCTTGCTCTGTGCAATGCAGACTGAAATTTTCTGTATTTTTTATCACGTTATTTTAAAAATGCTATTTGTCACCCACCAAGCTGTTTTCATTACCCAGGAATGGGCTGCAATCCACAGTTTTGGAAAAAAAAAAAAAAATGGTGCCCTAACATTTGATTTAATAGGACAATGTTGATGATAGTGATGATGTCATAGGACTGGCACCTAGCCTGGTGCCCAGAAGGTGCCCAGAGAATGTTGGTTTCCTTGCTTGCTCCTCTTGGCAAACCAGAGCCTGTGAGCAGCTGCCTCGCAGGCTTACAGACAGAGGCTGGGGCTGGCCCAGCCCGTCTCCTGCTCTGACCCAGACTTGCCCCAGTGGGGTCTGCTTAGCCTCCTGCAGGGGGATGGGCACCTTCTTGGGCTGTGACCTCCAAGTCACCAGCTCCCCAGAAACCAGCCCCTCTTGGGAGATGAGGTTATGCCCTGTCCCCACGACGCTGTCACTTCCTTCCCCTGAGTCTTTCTGAGTGAGGATTGTTCCCCTAATCAGGATGGAGACGCGGCTCATTACAAGCTGGTGAGGCAACGGCTCTGTGCTCCAGGCCCGAGACAGGCTGTCTGGGAGCTTGGCCAGCTTCCCACTGCCCTGGACACCAGGGCAGTGGCCTCAGAGCAGAGCCAGCCCTCTGGGTTGGTTTACCCCCTTCCCAGGGGACACAGGCAGACAGACACTCTGCGGAGACTTCCACCGCTTCCACTATTGCAAAATCTCAGGCGTGCTCCGATGATGAATTTCTTCCGACCCGCCGTGCTGCATTGAGAGTATCTCAACAGCATCTTTAATAATAACTGGCATTTACTGGGCACTTATCTTGCACTGAGCACCACGCTGCACACTTAATATGCAGTGTGTGAAGTTTGCGGTCTTTATAGCAGACTCACTAGACAGGCATGATCATCCCCACTCCACAGATGCAGAAACTGAGGCATGGGATGTTTCGGTAACTTGATAAGCTCACCAGACAGTTAGCAGCTGTCCCTGGATTCCATACCTGCTTTACACACCACCAGGCTGCCTGCAGGAACGTCACCCAAAGTCCCCCTTCCTCCTGATTTCCAACCCTGGCTTCACTCTGAGTGATGGCTAGGCAAGTTCCCGCAGGTGACTTCACCTCTGGGAGCCCAGTTACCCTCATCATTTCCTAATGGCACCCTCTTCCTTCCTCAGGCCATTAGGAGGAGTAAATGAAATAATGTGTGTGAATGAATCTCTGACAGCTCCTGGTGTGTTCGTAGCTTCTCAATAAATCCACTTATAAAAGAGTCAATTCAGCTGTTTTCCCACTGATTTGATAGCATCCTGCAGCCATTTCCCACAGGCATGATGTCACCACCCCTGGGGGGATGACAGCTGATCTAGAAATCTCCCTGTGCTCGTGAGCTTCTCACTTGTGCCTTGTCTCACCCCACTACCCAGCCACGCTGACTTCCCCTGGGGACGAAATCTCCAGCGTGACTGCTGTCTCTTGAAGGGTTATGAAGAAACCATTTATTTCCTCCAATGTTAGACCCCTTCGCCCAGGCCCGGGGGAATCGTTGTGTGGTGGCGGGAGGGCCTGGTGCCGATATCCTCATTAGCTGCAGTTTAATTGCTGCCCGCAGTATAGGTTTGTAATAACAGTAAGTCCCAATTAGTTGCTTGTTACTTGAGAAACAATGACCGATCGTGGCTCTTTTGTCTTTGCCCTTGTTCCAGCTTGATTCCCAAGCTGGAGGAGTCTAAATGGAAACACTGGGGTTCTGGGGGTGCATGTGGAATGTTTGCACCGTGGGTTGAGCTGGGGTGCGTGTGTCCATCCAAGATGTGCAGAGACGTAGCAGTGGTCAGCTCTCCCCTGCCGAAGAGGCTCTGCAGAGAAAAGCCCAGGGCCTTGATCCTGAGTGGAGGGTGAAGATGCCTCTGCTCTCAGGGCGAGTGGGTTGGAGACGTGCCACCCTCTGCACAGACAGACCACACTGTGAACCGTGCCTGTGACCTGCCCCTCCGCTCCCTGGGCCGGCGGGGGCGGTGGGCGAGGGGGGTGGTGAATGGGAAGGCAGCCCTGCCTGCGGACCATGGCAGCGACAGGCACAGCCGGACCATGGCAGCGACAAGCACAGCCGGACGGCTGTTACTTTCGCCGGCGAGGAGGGGGTGTGCCGTTTCCTCTGTGAGGACAGAGCCCCGGTCTCAGCCACGCCTCTGATCCACAGTCTGAGGAGGCCTTCCTGCCACACCCAGGAGAACTGGGGCCTGCGGGGACCCCCGGCTTTCCCAGCACGGGAGGCCTGTGCAGCGACCCGCTGTCTGCACCCCAGGTGGGATGCGCTCAGGTAAGGCCATCCTTGACTTTGTTCCCGTCTCCTAGCTTCAGGGCACACTTGTCTGCCGTGAACCTGCTTTCCTGCTGCTTGGCCTTTTCAGCTTTTCTTCTCTTGCACCTGTGAGAATATTGTAGTGCTGAGGAGCTATTGTCTTTGGAAGTCATGTAGTAATTAGAGCTAACCGGCGTCCGATGCTTAACTGTCTGGCAGACACTTTGTTAGGTGCTTTAGACATATGTACTCATGGTCATCCTCACAGACAGCTCCTTCAAGTAAGTGTGGTTCTTATCATCAGCCCTGATTTGCAGGCAGGGAAACTGAGGCTTGGAAAGTTTATGTGATTTGCCGAGGTCACCCAGCCCATCGGTGGTGTAGCTGGGGATTTCCTCCCAGGCAATCTGGCTCCACGGCCAAGCTTTTGACAGCTAGATAATCCTGCCTCTTATTGGAAGAACTTGAACCCTTAGCAAACTGGGTGCCTCACAAGGCAAATACACTGGCTGATTTTTCTTTAATCAGCTCTGAATAATATGTTCATTCATGGTCAGCTTTCTTTTTTTTTAACAAAAATTTTGGATTGTTCTCCATTCCAAGTGTGTTCTCTTAAAGCTTCTCCCTCTGTGGACCCTCACAGGGGTCTCTGGCCTGACGCCCTCTCCTCTCACTGCTTCTGCAGCTTCAGAGGTGAAGGACGTGGGTGGGGAATCTTTGGGGCCTGGCCCAAGGGCTGTGACTCGGGCCACCCGCATTTCAAGGTGACCAAGTCTACTCTCCCACCATGCTGGCCAGCTCTCAGCCCTCAAGCATCCTGTCCCTCTTCCTTCGTGACCAACTTGTCAAGGGAAAAGCCACACTGCTGAGACTGTGATTTGCTTTTTCCTCCAAGTTCTTTGGTCTCTTTCCCCATGAGGATCCTTTCCAATGATTGCTGACTGTTTGGCTGGAGGAAGCCCCTGAAAATCCATCCTTTCTCGTGTTCTCCCTCTTGCCTCCTGTGCTCTTTGTCCGTCGGCCCAACGTAATCCTCTCACACTGTCAATCATCTGGGCTGTCTGTGTTTGGCGTTCATTCGTTCATTTGGAGGATCAGGTCTAGGAGGCAGAAATGCTCCGCTCCATCCCAGACACAAAGGGGCCCTTTGAAGGTGCTGGGGGTGTGGGATTAAGTAAGTAAGCAAACAAACATGGCCTTGGAGGGAGAGGAGTGTGGGAGGGTGAGGAGGAAAAGAAAACGGCTTCGTAAACCTGTGCCTCCATTTATTTAGACAAAGGGAGCTTATTTGTGTTTATTCTGTGCTCACATTGCAGAGCTTCAAGGAATGCCCCTGGAATCTGCTCCAGAGGCATGGGGGTTCTGGCCAAAAGTCCTCTGAAGGCTGGTCTTTCCAGAGTGTCAGGTGAAATGTGGGCTTGGGGGCTGTCCGATTTGAGAGCCCCCACGAGGGGGACCTGGCACGTCTCCCCACCTCCGGGCCCTTTGCCTCTTCTGTGCAAGGGCTTGCTTGTGCCTCTGCCTTCCAGCTTGGCACCTAGCTACGTGTGTCCAGAAAAATCTCAAGCCTCACAGGTCCTAGCTCTTCTCTTCCTCTCTCCCTAAACCGCCTTGCACCCTTGTCTCAGTCTGGGCTCCTCCTAGACTGACCCTGAGGGAAGGATTGCAATGCACAGAGAATATTTGGGAAGTGATTCCAAGCAGCACTGTGAGAGTGGGGTGGTGAAGAAGAGAAAGGAGGAAGGAGGTCAATAAAAGGGGCCTTGTGGGTGGGCAACTGTTGTCGGAATCCGGGGCCCCATCCTGTTGGGGACCCTCCGAGGGACACCTCAGAATTGGCCCACTGATGGGATATTTATCTACCAACTCACAGGCCTTGTTGGTTGAGGGGTGCTCCTGGGGAGTGAGCACCCCAGCACCTCTGGCTTGCCGTGTTTGGTGGCCAGGGATCTCTCAGAGAGGCAATGGCCCTGTGCAGAGGGACACTGTCACTCTCTGTGGGTGAGCTCTAGGCTTGCCAGTGGTGATGCCAGGGTGCCAGCAGCACCCGCTAAAGCAACCAAACGCTCACACATCATGAGCACTGGACCAAAGAATAACCGTGGATAGCGTTCACCGCTAAGTGGTGTCACGTATGTTAATCTTCATGGTTTGCAAAACCTTGGCGGTAGGGCTGCTGTCATTGTCTACAGTATAGCGTTGCGGCTGAGAACACGGACTCTGGAGCAGGATTAACTGGGTTCACATCTCATCTCTTCTGCTGAGAGATGGTGTGAATGAGCGACTCAGCCTTGTGGAGCCTCAGTTTCCACATCTGCAAAGTGGGAGTAACAGTAGTACCTATTTCATAGGGTTGTTTTGAAGACTAAAACAGTTACTACATATAAAAGCTCTATAACACTAGCTGCCCTCCAGAAGGGATGCAGTGAACACTGGACACAGCCGTCGTTCGACAGACGAGGACGTCAAAGTTGAGGGGTTATTGTGAGCTACAAGGAGGATGCCAAACCTTAAGTCAGACTTTTTGCAGCTACAACCACCCTTTTCCTACTGTACCACAGGACTTTGCAGTCATTAATTCATAAGAAAGCACTTTAGAAACTGTAAAAGTCTTCACAAATACTTTGGTTATGACTACTTCCTGGTCCTTGTAATAGCAGATACAGTGTTGTTCTCTTGAGAGCTCCAGTCTAGCCTTTGAATTCTGCTCTCTGTCATTGCTGTAGAGCTGGCACTGGGCACAGTGCCTGGGTGGATGGCAATTAAGTGGGTAAGTGACCCAAGGGCCCAGGACGGGCCCCACTGACACTTTCCATCAGAGTTCCCTCCTTGGAACTTCCACTTGAGCCCGGCCTTATCTCCATCACACGCCCACAAGCCCCACTCAAAAGTGCTCCTTGCTCTGCCTGCCTCCTGCCTGCTCCAGCCCTGACTGTCACCCATGCACGACCTCACCATTTTCCACTTCCTCTGGCCTTTCCTACCAGCCCTCTCTGACCAGCCCCCGACTCAGAGATGCCCTCTGCTTGCTCCTACCTCAACCCCAATTTCTGCCTCATGTCATGTCCCTGCAGTATGTGCGAGAGGGGACCCCCAAATCTTGCCTGGAAGCTCCTGTGGGCAGAGCCGAGTGGCATCCATCTTTTATTCAGCTACTTAAACACGGTACCTCAGTGGGTAATTAATTGGGAAATCCAGACACAGAGGATGAGCTTGGTGCATGGCTGGAGGAGCTCAGTCTCAGGGGAGAATAGCATGCAAACAGCCCTAACGATGACAGTGAATCTTGGCGGGGACACAGAGCTCAGAGTGCCCGGAGACTAGGATCATCTCTCTCCATGCGCTGCAATCAGGGACGCCCTTAGACGAGTGACGCTGGAGCTGGGCTCTGAGCTCAGGGTTGATTGAGTTGCAAGGAGAAGCCACCTTCTCTAAGAAAAACCAGGTTGAGACAAAGAGGAGGGAGGCTGAATATTAGAGAAATACAAGGCACCTTTGGAATCAAAGAGCAGGACCTTCCCCGGGAGCGGGGGCATCATCAGGACCCCTGCCCTCCTCTGTCAGTGTCTGCCCTGCTCCTGTTTATGCGCCTTCCTGTCCCCTCACAACCCAACACGGCTCAACCCTGAGCCTTCATGACCACCCCGCCTCACCCCTTGGCTTCACCGTATAGTTCCCAGTACCTGCGACACTTACCAGCCCATCCCGGCTCTGATCAACTTTGGCCAGGGATGTAGCGGCATCTTTACAAAAAGGCCACCTCAGCACCACCCCCACCCTGCCACAGTGCTGGGAGGGGAAGACTGCATCTCTGCAATGGTTTTGAAGGGGAGTGTGCTACTTTTTGTGGCTGCTATTACAAATCACCATAAACTTGATGGCTTAAAACAACAGAAATTTATTCTCTCAGCATTCTGGAGGCCGGAAGTCCAAAGTCAAAGTGTTGTCAGGATTGTGCCCCACCCCCCACCCCCAGAGACCTCTAGTTTTGCCTCTTCTGGCTTCTGGTGGCCCCTGGCACCCCTGGGCTGTGGCAGCATCACTCCAGCCTTTGTCTCCACCCCCACATGGCTGTCTCTTCTGTTGTTCCCTTGTGAGGACACTTGTCACTGGATTTAGGGTTCAGCCTAACCCATGAGCCTCTTGGTATGAGATCCTTAACTCAGTTACAACTGCAAAGACCCTTTTTCTAAACGAAAGTCATGTTCACAGATTCTGAATGAATGCATCATTTGGGGGCCACTATTCAAGCTCCCACAGTGAAAGTCTGACAGAGAAGGGAAAGGAGTGTGTCCCAAGCTGGGGAACAGCACAAGTTAAGGATCATTGCTCAGGAAACAAAGACATTACACCTGCAGGGCTTGCTGATGGCAACACAGGGGCCTGAGGTTAGGTGGGACCAGACCACCAAAGGCTTTCTGAGTGTCACAGGAGCTTTGCCCTTTCAGCAAAGAGGGGACCACTGATGGTTCTTGAGCAGTGAAGGAGCATCACAAAACGTGTGGTGGGCAGAGCATCCTGGCCACCGCCTGGAGCTGTATTAGAGGCAGACAAGAAGAGAAGGAGGGAGGTAGTCTTTCAGTAAATAGCGACAAAGCACCTACTATGTTCTTTGTTTTACGAGACTTGGAGAATAGCAATGGAGAAAAAGAGCTAAACTGCTGCTGGTCTATTGGGTCTTAAAACTAAAGGAAGGAAAGGAAGAAAAAAAAAGAAACAAAGATTTATCATAGTGTGTACATGTGCATGTGCTAAGTCACTTCAGTCGTGTCTGACTCTTTGCAACTCCATGGACTGTAGCCCACCAGGTTCCTCTGTCCATGGGATTCTCCAGGGAAGAATACTGGAGTGGGTTGCCATGCCCTTCTCCAATTAACTAGCGATAAAAGCTGCAAAGGAAAATAAAGCAGAAATGGGTATAGTGAGCAATAGAAGTTTCCTATACAGGAGATTCAAGAACGACCTCTCAGGTGAGGTGATATTTGAGCAAAGCCTGAAGGAAGTGACGGAGGGAGCCATCGGGCTTCTGAGGAAACCGTGTCCTAGGCAGAGGGAATGGTAAGTGCCAGTGTCCTGAAGCAGGAACATTCTTGGCAGGTTCAAGGATGACAAGGCAGAGAGTGTGGCTGGAGGAGAATGAGAAGGGAGAAGCCGTCGGTGAGAGCTTCAGAGAGGAAGTGGGGCCAGATCACACGGGACCTTGGAGGCTCTGGGGAAAAACCTGGCGTTTACTCTGAGTAAGATGGAGAGACTTTGGAGCATTTTAAGCTGAGAAACATCATTGGACTTAAGTTAAAAAAAAAAACAAGATTGCTCTAGAAGTGTATGGAGGGGTGATTAGGAGCCAGGGGAGAGTGTGGTGGAAAGGTACTGTGATGGTAAGGATGAAGGATTATATTGGCTTGAAATGCGTTGTTAGTGGCGGGATAGTGAGAAGTAATTGGATTCTGAATGTATTTTAATGGGTTTTTAATTAATTAATTTATTTATTTTTGGCTGGGCTGGGTCTTCCTTGGCTCGGTGGGGGGCTTTCTCTAGTTGCCACAAGCAGGGGCTGGGGTTCATGGCAGTGCGTGGGTTCTCACTGTGGGGCTTCTCTTGCTGCAGAGCGCGGGCTTCGGTAGTCACAGCTCGCGGGCTCTAGAGGGTGGGCTTGATGCATGGACTCGGTTGCCCCATGGCATATGGGATCTTCCTGAACCAGGGATCAAACCCATGTCCCCTGCATCGACAGGTGGATTCTTAACCACTAGATCACCAGGGAAGTCCCTGAATATATTTTAAATGTAGAGTTGACACAACGTTCAGATGGATTGCCTGTAGAGAATAAGAGAGAAAGAGGAATTAAAAAAAAAATGACTCCAAGTTTAGGCTTGAGCAACTGGCAAGGTGGGGCTGTTGTTTTCCCAGTTGAGGGGTGCCATGGAAGGACTAGGGAAGGGTTGAGAGGTAGGGGACATGCTGGTTACTGGTGGTTTGGGAAATACTAAGTTATGGAATCTTTCTTTGTACCAAGTGCTGTTCTAAACCTCTCAGAGGTATTGATTCCTTTGAAACTTACAGCCACCCCATGAAATGGACACTATAACCACTCCACTTACAGGTGAAGATGCTAAGGTACTGACAAGTCAATGAACTCACCCAAGGTCCCCCAGTTAGTGAGTTGCTGAGCTGGGATTAAGTCCAGGCATGTTCCTGACAGTTCCACAGGACTCCCACCAGTTTTCTGAAAGGTCAAAGGGGAGGAGGTGGACAAAGGATTTTTATTTAAGAAAAAAAACACCCAGAGGAGTTAGTGACTTGCCTCTGCTCAGCCTCCCCTGGGCCCCCACACTCGTCTGGATCTTTTGGCCTTTGGAAGAAACTCTTAATCCTCCAGCCCAGTCTGTCTAAGATCCTCTTGCCAGGAGGGTGAAGGGGCACTCCTCTATGCTGATTTTCAGTGTATTTACCATTTCTTCTTATTTTGTTTGTGAAATGCTGGCTTTGTTTCTATCTGCTTCAAAAAATACACTGCAGGGGAAAAAAATGACTTGGTGGAAATGTTTCAGTTTCTGGGCCCCAAACCATTTCTAAATATTATTTTTAAAAAGAGAGAAATAATAATAATGAAAAGTGGCTTAAGCTCTGCATAGCTGAGAAGGCCTGTCCAACGGGGTGAGTGAGCATGGGCGTGTGGGGGCAGGAAGGGGAGGAGGAGGGAGAGGGGCCGATGGCCCGGCTTGCATCCCCTTCCTGGTAGTGGCTGCTGGCTGCGTCCTCTGCTTCATTTGTTTGCCTGGAAAGCATTCATGTCAGAGGCTGACTCTCTCTAAGGGCCTCTAGCAAGGACCCTGCAAAATGGGTCATTTCTTTTCTTAGCTACATCAGATTTCAGATTTGGAAGGCCTTGGGATTCAAGGCCCAGGGCCCAGGCTGTGTAGCTTCCCCAGGCTGCCTTGTTCCCATGCACCAGACCACATGGTCTTGGTGACCCCACCTCAGCATGTCCGTCTTGCTCCTCCCAGCGCCACTGCCCCAGCTGCCTCGGCCAAGCTCTGCTCTGCCCCAGCCCTGCGTCTGTGCTCCACGGGCTGCTCCGCTCAGGCTCTGGCCATCAGTCAAATCCAAACCCCAAGCCCTGCCCCAGGTCCCTCTTCATCCTCCAAGAAGAGAGGCCACGAGGAAGTGAGAGCATACCGGATCCCTTCTGCCAAGAGACGAGGCGTTCCAAACACCATGGGAGTCGGGAGCAAGGTCTCCAGCAAGGTTCTTTTCTTGTCTTAGAGTCATCGTTTATTTTTATGCTTTCTTAGGCTAACTGCCAACCCAAAGGTGGGGGGACAGCATGGCCTTACCTAACGAGGGGACAGGAAGGCAGACTCAGGCCTCACTCCAGATCCACTGAGTCAGACGATGCACTTTAGCAAGACCCCCAAGTGGTTCAGCGTGCATGCACTGACCTCGGAAGGGCGCTGCTCCAGCTGGTGGGACTCGTGTGTGCCCATGGCTGGCTTCCTGGCTGGGGAGCGGGGTCTTGCCCACAGGTCTGTCTCTCAGGAGGAGAATGACCCCCACTACTCAGGAGGTGACCACGAGCTACACAGTGGGCCCTTCAGCTTCTGCTCAGATAGGCCCCTAGGGGTGGTTGTGACCCCCCCCCCCCCCCGTTCAGTTCAGTCNATGGGCGTGTGGGGGCAGGAAGGGGAGGAGGAGGGAGAGGGGCCGATGGCCCGGCTTGCATCCCCTTCCTGGTAGTGGCTGCTGGCTGCGTCCTCTGCTTCATTTGTTTGCCTGGAAAGCATTCATGTCAGAGGCTGACTCTCTCTAAGGGCCTCTAGCAAGGACCCTGCAAAATGGGTCATTTCTTTTCTTAGCTACATCAGATTTCAGATTTGGAAGGCCTTGGGATTCAAGGCCCAGGGCCCAGGCTGTGTAGCTTCCCCAGGCTGCCTTGTTCCCATGCACCAGACCACATGGTCTTGGTGACCCCACCTCAGCATGTCCGTCTTGCTCCTCCCAGCGCCACTGCCCCAGCTGCCTCGGCCAAGCTCTGCTCTGCCCCAGCCCTGCGTCTGTGCTCCACGGGCTGCTCCGCTCAGGCTCTGGCCATCAGTCAAATCCAAACCCCAAGCCCTGCCCCAGGTCCCTCTTCATCCTCCAAGAAGAGAGGCCACGAGGAAGTGAGAGCATACCGGATCCCTTCTGCCAAGAGACGAGGCGTTCCAAACACCATGGGAGTCGGGAGCAAGGTCTCCAGCAAGGTTCTTTTCTTGTCTTAGAGTCATCGTTTATTTTTATGCTTTCTTAGGCTAACTGCCAACCCAAAGGTGGGGGGACAGCATGGCCTTACCTAACGAGGGGACAGGAAGGCAGACTCAGGCCTCACTCCAGATCCACTGAGTCAGACGATGCACTTTAGCAAGACCCCCAAGTGGTTCAGCGTGCATGCACTGACCTCGGAAGGGCGCTGCTCCAGCTGGTGGGACTCGTGTGTGCCCATGGCTGGCTTCCTGGCTGGGGAGCGGGGTCTTGCCCACAGGTCTGTCTCTCAGGAGGAGAATGACCCCCACTACTCAGGAGGTGACCACGAGCTACACAGTGGGCCCTTCAGCTTCTGCTCAGATAGGCCCCTAGGGGTGGTTGTGACCCCCCCCCCCCCCCCCCCCCCCCCCCCCCCCCCTCCTCCCGCCCCCCCTCTCTCC
>SJYA01003199.1:0-36787 GCA_006410615.1 Neotragus moschatus | reverse complement strand
CACACTCACGGCTTCCCAGGTGGCTCAATGGTAAAGAATCCACCTGCTAATGCAGGAGACCCAAAAGACACGGGTTTGATCCCTGGGTCAGGACGATCCTCTGGAGTAAGAAACGGCAACCCACTCTAGTATTGTTGGGACAGAGGAACCTGACCGGCTATAGTCCATGGACTCGCAAAGAGTTGGACACGACTTAGCAACTGAGTATGCACTCATACTCAAAAATACACACACTTTTACCCACACAGTCATATAGGTGTTGATACCCATGAATACACAGGTGACTGTGCATACCATAAACATGCACACACACCTAACCATGTACACCAAAGTCCCCAGCCGTTTAGCCTTCTGGAAGCATCCATGACTATGCTCTCCAAATACAACAGCTCGAGCCCTGTCACTGTCGCTCTGACCAGCACCCTCTCTCCAGCATCGCCAGCATCAGCTGCTCCCTCCACGGTGCAGCCGTCTTCCTGGCCTTACTCCAAGCACCTGAGGCTAGGACCCTCCTTCCAGTGCCCATCTCCATTCCCAAACGTCACTGCCATGGGACTTCGTGGCCACCAGGCTTTTGTAGAAAATAAGAGTGGGCAGAAAACAGGTCTTTTTACCCAGAAACCAGGTGCTAATTCTCTGTCTCTGCAGAGTACACTCCCTTCTTGTTTGGGGTTCTGTTTTCATTGCCTTTGCACACCCCTCTTTCTCATCCCTCTGAGTCCTTTCCCCCCAGCCTGCATTCATCAGACCTCTGCAGCTCTCAGGGATCTAAGCCCAAATGTCCCTTTAGACAGAGTAATTTTGTCCTCTCTTGTTTCTCCTTCCCCTCTCAGGCCAGGAACCAAAGAACCCCATTAAGACATTTTCCTAGACAACAACAACTACTACTGCTAACAATGTTAGTAATAAAGCTATGTCAGAAAAACTCCCCTGAGTTAATTGTGCCTCTCTCCTAAAAGGCAGAGTAGCTTCTGTGTTTGATGTTAACGGTAGTTTTTCTTACATGACATCACACGCATATACATACACATACACACATACACCCAGCTTTGAGGAATTAGTTTCCTCTTTCCTGCTCTACCCCCAACTTCCTCTCCCATCATTAGCACAGTTGTTGAAAAGGAGGAAGCTGAGCCCCCAGAGATCCCAGAATGGNGTGTTTGATGTTAACGGTAGTTTTTCTTACATGACATCACACGCATATACATACACATACACACATACACCCAGCTTTGAGGAATTAGTTTCCTCTTTCCTGCTCTACCCCCAACTTCCTCTCCCATCATTAGCACAGTTGTTGAAAAGGAGGAAGCTGAGCCCCCAGAGATCCCAGAATGGCAGGGGCGGGGCAGTGGGGAGGGCAGGATGGAAAGCTCCTGGTAGGAAGCTGGGCTGGGAAGACTGGACGTGTTCACTGAATCGTACCCTGCACTTCCCTGTCTCTCTGCCTTCTCTCCGCACCCTGGTTTGCGAGGCAATCCTGGCGCTCCTGTCGGTCTCCCCAGCTCTTTGGGAATTAGGGCCCATGTTTTCCCAACTTTGGGTCTCAAATATACCCACACAGCTTAGTGCAAAGAATGCTCAATAAATTACATATCTTTATCTTTAGCTCTCTGTATCTACATATCATTAATATTTATACCATCTATATCTATCTGCATAGTAGTTTAGAGCAGATAAAAAAAGCTGCCTGGCCCAGCCAAAAATCCTTGGCCTGAACAGCAGAAAGCCTGATTTCTGGTTCTGCCTCTACCACTCCCTGGCTTTTTGACACTGAATAGATCATTTAGTTTCTCCAGATCTCTCATTTTTCATGTGCAAAGAGTTGAACAAGAACGGTGGTTTTCAAACTGGATTCCATGGAACCCGAGGGTCCCAGGAAGCTGCCACGGTAGGAGCAGGGTGGGAAGAAAAGAGGGCAGTGGCCGAAGGCAGGCTCTCACTCCTGGGAGTGCAACTCCTCCTGGCTCTTTGCTAACTACTAAGTTTTCACTCTAATGCATTTAAACAAAGGGTCCTATTGTTTACAAAAGAAAACGTTTATAAAGCACTGGCCTAGATGCTCTCTGAGGGCTTTTCCAGCTTCGAGGAGATAGGATTTCTCGCCTATTTCACCCCAGAAAGTGCCCTTGTAAGGAGAAAGCAAAACCAGTTCTTTCTCTCTGGGTTTAGGGCTAGCCTTTTGTTTCTGGAGTCACACCCACATTTCACCTCCCCACTAAGACTAGGGTGTTCATATCACACACCCGCATCTTACCTCTACTTCCTCAGACAGCAAATGAGGACGCTCCCATCACTAAACTCTCAGGGTTTTAACAAGACAGTTGTATTCAACAAGTGGTCAGTGCAAAGCCCCAGCATAGGAGGTGGTATCTGAACAGTGACCTCTGAGCGGTGGCTTTGGTGACGGCCAGCGTCCCAGGAGACGGCTGTGCCCCTGGGCCTCACGCCTGGCTCGTGGCTGGGGCTGGCAAGCTGTGGGTGCAGACTGCTCTGTGCTGAGGAATCAGTGTGCTATGAGGCATCTAATTAGCCATCATCTTCCCAGGAGACAGCTCAGTTGTGTAATTTTTATTTCTATATTTTACACACCCTCCATCAGCAAGAGAGATTCGGGCCAACCTTTCACCAGCTTCATTGTTTGCTTGCCTTCCTGCTGTGCCAATTACCCCCTTCTCATCTTTCCACAGTTCCCACCCACCAGGGAACATGCCTGCTGGCGGGCAAGGTGGGGGTGTGGGGAATAGCTTTTGCATGTTTCTTTAAAGACCCATCTCCAAGACCAGCACACTGAGAACAACTGTGTTGGCTGGATTTCCTGTCTGGCTTGGAGGTGGGGGTTGTCCGTGATGGCATACCCTCCACGTACCATCTGTTCATAGGCAGAGATGTGGTGTGGTGTGAAAGATGCTAGGTTTGCCATCTAACAGCAGCCATCATTTTCTAGCAATTTAATTTACCTCTCTAAGCTTTGGCTTCCTTATCAGTTAAATCAAGACCCCAGTACCTTGTATCATGAGGCTATTGCAAGCTTCTGTCCTTCAACACATATTTATTGAGTTCCCCTGGATGAAAGAATGTTTGTGGTAGAGCTTTGCAAACTGAAAAGTGCTGTCTAGATAGGAGTTGTTTTCATCATTGCAGTCTGTCGTTGATTATTGGAGGAGCTTTTATCAGGTTTAGATTATCCAGACTCATTACTGTGAGATTATCAGACTAGCCAACCTCTCCCCGCCTGCTGTTGCCTGTTTTAGTGGTTTTCATCTTGGTCAGTCAGAGAGGCTGATTCCTTGGAGGAAACCCAGTAGGGAGAGAATACATCCTGAAGCTATTATTGATGGCAGTTTTTTTTCTATTCCATTAGGATATGCATTTGACCTCTTTCTTACTTAGTAAACAGAATGGGCAGTGCTAGGCTAGAAAACATGGGTGCTGTAAAGAAATACCAGCCCAGGTCCCTGACTTCCACACACTCCATGTAACTGGGAAGGCAAAGATCCACAAGCTGTTTAGCAAGCACCATGTCTATGAGCAAGGTACTTTGCCAAGTACGATAACCCATATGCTTCTCACCCAAACCTGTTAAATGGATATTATTAGCCCCACTTTGCAGGTGAGAAAACTGATGCCCAGAGATCTTGTCACTTGTTATAAGGCCACACAGCTAGTAAACTGTATAGCCCGAAGAAGCTGCCTGCCTTTGACACTGGACTGTGTGCCCCGTGTCGACCTCCTGATCTAGACGCTGAGCTCCTTGTGGGCAGAAGCTGTCACTGTATCTGCTCGTCACCATGCCTGGCAGAGGCCGCTCCTGAGATGCTGGCCCCTGGGCTAGCTCATTCTGTACCCCCAGCTCCTCCCAGCCTCTCCCCATACACCTCGCCTCCTCGTGACATCCCGAAGGACTTCGGCCATCCTGATCTCCCTGCCAGCGGTTCAAGGCCCTCTGCTCAGCTGCCAGGTTGCTGAGGCAAGTGAAGGCTCTGACCGGGGCCTGGGGCTCCTGGCTGTACTCCTGGATCTGTCTCTGTCTCCCCAGATAGAGGGGGTGGTCCCTGGCATTCAGGGCCCCGGGCCCTCACCTGCCAGCAGGGCTGGGGGGATGCTCAGCCTGCCAAGCGGCTGTGCTGCTCGCAGCTGCCAGTGCAGATGGAGCCCGGGAGGCCTGGTCAGCGGTTCCCTGGGAGTTGAGAAATGTGCTGGCTCCAGCCTGGCTCCCTCATCTGAGAAATCAGGGGAACCTGACCCAACAGCCCGCTGTTTTGTTTCCGCAGTGTCTGGGGCAGCTGCGCAAATCAGGCCTGCCTGACAGAGCCGGGGCCAGGGAGAAGCAGACCGTTCCTTCCCTCTCCTCTGAGGTCCGTGTTCAACGGATCGCTGCCAGGGAAAGCAGCCTGAGTGCTCTGCTCGGGCCAGGGCTGATGTGCAGGGGCCAGGCCTGAGGCGTCGTGGAGCACCCAGGCGTGTCTGGCTTTGGCCTTGTCCCCCTGAGGTACGTTGGGAGGATCCCTGCTCCGAATTCGGTGGGTCGGGCTTGGATTCCTGCGCTGTTGCTTGGAGCTGTGTGCCTTTGGACAAGTCCCTTGACTTCTCTGAGCCAAATGTGGATAATAGCAGCAAACTTAGAGCATGGCTGTCAAGATAGACTCACTGCAATAATATATTTAAATTGCCTGGCACATAGTAGATACTTCATAAAAGTACATTCCTTTTTCCTTCCTCACCAGGCTGAGGTTTCCTAACTTTCCCTTGTCCCTCACCTGTGTCTACAGCACAACAGAGAACCCAGAGCTCTGGCTTCTGTATCGACCACTGTCCCGAAGTCTTGCCTTTTAGGTTTTCCTACGACCTGGGCTACTGCCCACATTGCCCCACATTGTTCTCAGCACACACATGAGGAAGGCAGCGTTATGTAAACATATCGGTTATGATCACAAATCTATAGTGATCATCCACAAACCTATGTGTTAACTCACTCCATTGATTCATTCATTTATTAAAAAACCAAACAACAACCTTCACTCAACTTTTTCTCTGAGAAAGGCCCTATCCTACACCCCAGGGATAAGACACAGTCCCTGCCCAAGGTCTACTAATGGGAAGAGTTGAACAAGTGAAGAGAGAAAGAAATTCCATAGGCTAGATACACCAGCAGAAGCAAAGCACTGAATTCTAGGACACTTCAGAGATGAGTCCTGACTCAGCTTGGAGAACGAAGGTAGTCCTCCCAGAAGAGGTGTGTCAGAGTACTAAAAGATAATTAGAGATTTTCTAGGGAGAAAATGAAGGGAAATTTTCAGGGAGAATTATTACAGGGAGAGAGAGTACGCACACACAAACCTATTGGCTAAGAGAACATGCCCATATGTGAGAGTTCATGAAGTGCGACAATTTTCAAAATCTCAGTGACTTCATACAAGGAAAGAATGTCTCTTGCTTATGCAATGGTCCAGCACTGGTATTCCTGGTCAGATGGCTCTAGATGGCTCTCTTTCATGCAGTGATTCAGGGATGCAAACACTATCCATTTCTGATTCTGCCATCCTTTATAGCCTTAGAATCAGCCTCTTGTAGCCATGAGCCCAGAAGGGGAATGAAATGACTTTCGTTGAGTACATAGTAGTATCTCCATCATCCTGCATGAAGAATTTCTAGGGGTTAAAGAAAGCTGGAACAAAAGCTGAGCGACAGGGAGTGGTGAGACATGGCTGTACTACAGACAAGACCAGAATATGTGGGTGATACAGACAAGCTCAGGAGTTTTGATTTTTATCCTGAAAGTTGTGCAACATCACCAGAGATGTCTAAATGGGGAACTGCCATCATCAGATTTGCTTTTTTAGATGAATGATTCCAGCTGCAGGGTTGAGGATAAACTGGAGGGAGAGAGACTGGAGGCAGGAGGACCAGTCAGAAAAACATGCGAGCAACCCAGGCCATCTTCCCTAAGGATGGGTGAGCAGTGGCGATGGGGAGGGAGAGAGAGCAGTGTTGTCCTGAGAGGCAGTCTGGGTCATGGATTGGAGTCTGCTTGGCAGCAAAGCTTCAGATAGCTTTTGGGTTCATGTCTAGTGCAATAGCTAATTGAACCTCATGCTCATGATATTACAGTCAATACAAAGCAGCTTATTTGAGCTCTGTGTTTCCACAAGCCTGCATCTCATCCATTAGGGACCTGGTCAATAGATTTGGTCAGTGCAATTGCTAGTTTTGGGAGAAATGAGAAATGGTGGTGGTGTTCTCCAAACATCTATGTGTTTTTATTTTGCACTCTTTTCTGCATGTCCACTTCTCCACACATTTGTCTCCCTTAGAGAAGCAAGGACGTGCCTAAGTATTCATGGGAAAATGGAGATTTCCTTACCCTTGGAAAGGGCCCCCGGGTGTGTGGCTCTCTATGTTCCCTGTCTTCCCGATGGCCCCACATATAACTCAGGGCGTCCAGGAAAGGACCCTACTGGCCACACACGGTCTTGAGCCCGTGGGGGCCGCCAGCTTGCCTCACACTATGAGAGACAGGGGATTCAAGTCTCTGCAGGCAATTCTTTGTTTGGAATCTTAGGAGTGAGTTCTATGATCTTTGAGTCTCCTCTCACTTACTCAGAAGGATGCTGGAACTTCGGGCTACCACACACCTTGCAGGTTAATCTACACAATCTAGCTGGTCCAGATACACTTGGTACACCTCATGAAATGTGGCAGTGAGTTTCCTCCTAAAGGGAGCTTCAGTGCCAGAAGTTGAAAATACTTAACTAGGCCAGATACAGTCCCAGTGTAGCACATCAGTTCCAAGTTAAGACTTCCACAAAGGAGCTAATGAAAGTACCTCTGGGTCTCTTTTTCTGCTCCATTCAAGAACTGTGGTGTGGTCCCTGGCCGTTTGAAGGACCACCAACTTCTTCCTGGCCTGACCGCTAGTCTCTGTGTTCCCTGACTACTGACTGACCTCGCCTCTGCTTCCAGTCTCTGCACGCTCCCTTCAGCCCCAGCTGACCTCTGTGCTCGCAAGCCCCTGACGCCAGCCTCCTCAACATTTCCTGCCAGCGCTAACACATGCAGAATGTTTTGAGGTCCTTCATAGCTACTGGCGGTTTTCTCCTCTTGGTTTTTGGTGACTTCTTAGGTTAGACTAGTAAACTAGTTTTTCTATCAGATACAGATTTCTGACTAAGTCATTACTTCTGTAATTTACTGAACACTTACACAAGCATTCTATATATGTTGTCTTATTAGATCCTTAGAATAACTGTGGGAGGTACACTTGTAACAGACACCTACAGGATGGTCTGCCTGAAGCCTCTTTTTCTAGGAATCCCTTTCACAAATCCATACGATTTCAGTAGAACCTACTAGATTTCTATCTGACCCCCACCCCCACCCCTTCGGGCCCATGTGATTGATCCCAGGGTGAGCACTTGTCAAAGGCTGGAACAATCATTCCCTTTGGTGGGAAGTTTGATACTGGGATTGGAAGAAGGGAATCCATTTCTCTCACAGGGTCTGAACAGTAATAAGCAGAACAGCAGGCTCTTCATAGCCATGCTTTCTCCCACATGAACCAGAACAGCAAGCTTTGAGCTTGAGAAAGCAGAACTGGGCAGAAGCAATAATGTGGTATAGAAAAACAGATAGGGTAGAGAAAAGCTGGAATTCAAAGGCTCAATTTGCCAATTACTAGTCATGTAGTTTAGATCAATAATAAAATCATTGCAGATGGTGATTGCAGCCATGAAATTAACAGACGCTTACTCCTTGGAAGAAAAGTTATGACCAACCTAGAAAGCATATTCAAAAACAGAGACATTACTTTGCCGACTAAGGTCTGTCTAGTCAAGGCTGTGGTTTTTCCTGTGGTCATGTATGGATGTGAGAGTTGGACTGTGAAGAAGGCTGAGCGCCGAAGAATTGATGCTTTTGAACTGTGGTATTGGAGAAGACTCTTGAGAGTCCCTTGGACTGCAAGGAGATCCAACCAATCCATTCTGAAGATCAGCCCTGGGATTTCTTTGGAAGGAATGATGCTAAAGCTGAAGCTCCAGTACTTTGGCCGCCTCATGTGAAGAGTTGACTCATTGGAAAAGACTTTGATGCTGGGAGGGATTGGGGACAGGAGGAGAAGGGGATGACAGAGGATGAGATGGCTGGATGGCATCACTGACTCGATGGGCGTGAGTCTGAGTGAACTCCGGGAGTTGGTGATGCACAGGGAGGCCTGGCGTGCTGCGATTTATGGGGTCACAAAGAGTCGGACACGACTGAGCGACTGAACTGAACTGAACTGAATGCTAGTATTACACTATCCAATATTCTTGAGTCCTTACTATGTATCAGACACCATTCCAAATACTTTACATGCAGGCTTATCTGTCCTCACAAAAACGTAAGATAGTTTCTGTTATTAATCCTACTTTTTTCTCATAGGATACTGAGGCCCAGCATGATTTATAATTTGCCCGAACATACAAAGTGGTTGAGTGCTTCTCTTGAGCCTCAACTTACTCATCTGGAAATAGAGTACTGACCTTTGTATAGAAAAGCGTTAACAGACTGAGACTGTCATCCTTAGTAAGTTCTGTTCTCAAGGTTGGCCCTCGTCTGCTGGATTTCCAGAGGGTTCCTACCATTCCCCAGTAAGGATGGTACACTATGCCTGAAATGTTTGTGCAAACAATAGGCTTTTGCTTGAGGCCCCCTTGACATAGCTCTCCCTCACGTCTGCTATATGAAGCAGAGGATGCAGCAGACTCAGTACTTTGAAGAGGGTTTAGTCACCATAAGCACCTGTGAAATGCTTCAACCCTCTGTGAGCAGCCCCACACGGAGGGCACAGCCTCCGTAGCCCCATGTGAGGCCCCTGGAGCCCTTCCACCACCACAGCCATTCCTATTTTTAATCCACCAACAATTGGACTTTAGGATTGGCAGCCTATGCAGAATGGCAAAATATTTCTAGATGTTTCATCAACAAAGGAAGTATTTATTTCGAGAGGTTTTTCCAGTTTTTAATAAGGTTGTGCATGGGGAGGACACTTTCCGTTGCTATATTTTTAGGTTAATTCTCTGGGAAACTGACTGCCACAGGTCCGGTGACGTGGAGGTGGCTCAAACAAACCCACTACCAGCCACAGAGGCCTTAATAGTCTCCTGCTTCCTTTGACAGTGTGGGAAATGGGGGTTCGGGCGAAAGTGATTCCCTGGGTATCTCCCAGGAGGCCCAGGGCCACCTTCCTCCACCTATGCCAGTGAAGTTAGTCTGGCCACCACCTACTGGCCTTGTATGTGAGCAGGATCAGGAGTGATCCATTGGGAAAACATGGAGAAAAGGCTCAACCGTTGGGATCGCCTCCTAGGAACCAGCAACAGGGTGTAAACATTCAGTTCCATTCAGACCTGGTTGGCAGCCAAGGGATGGCTTGTCTGAGTTCAGCAGGGCGGCGGGGGAAGAAGGAAAGTGACTAACGGCCTCCTGCTCACTTGCCAAAACCCGTGTGTGTGTGTGTGTGTGTGTGTGTGTGTGTGTAGTTGAAGCCAGGTCTGTAAGTGCCAATAAGAAAAACAGAATCCATTAAGCAGGTAATTGAATTCAAAAATACCATTTGGGCTTTAAAACATCTAAATGGTTCAGGGCAAATTGGGACTTGGGGGCTTAAGTTAGACAGATAACAAATTCCATCTCATAACTCAGTCATCTGGAATGGCATTCCCTAAAGCGGAGCTATTAATAGTAGGTGTTCCAGGAATAAAGATTGCTTTGGTCAATAAGTTTAGGTGATGTCCTAGTCAACCGAACTGAATGGATATCTTTACTCTAGGACTTCTCAGACACAGCCTGCTCAGGCATATCATGAAACTTCAAGAGAAGATTATAGTATTTTAATATAGTGTATACATGTATGTTTTATATATGTCTATATATACACACACACAAACATAATACTTTACATCATTATTTCAGAGCCTGCTTTGGGAAGCACAGCTCTGGATAGTCACCCATTCCCTAGGCCTAAGAGAACATTTTAGGGTAGAAGAATCATTCTGCAAGGGAAAAGGTAAGACAGAAGGGACAGAGTTTGGCTAGTCCAGTTCTCTGGGCCAGGTGACTGGGTTGTAAGCTAAGAAGTACAAACGTAGGGCTCAAGAAAGATGGCGTCTTGACATCTGGTCCTTTGGGGATTCTCTGAACCTGGATGTGTTACAGTCCAGGACCCACACCCAGGTGCTGACCTTATGAAGGGACATTGTGGCAATGATCTCACACCGGGTGGCCCTGAGCAACTGTAGACACTAGGGATTTGGGGCCTGGAAAAAAAGATGGCCCAGGACACCTTTAGCACTGCCCACAATTCTCTAAAGTAACCCCCTATAGAGGGGGGCTTGCCATTGCCTAGTGACCCTAAGGGAGGAACATAGCCAGGGCTAGAGTTGAGTGCTTTGGACATGCAGTGTTCAGCACCACCCAAAGGAGAGCTCTCCAGGGATTGTTGCTGTCTCTCAGGCCTTGGGCAGGCTGGATCCTGTGCTAGTTGATACCATCTTCTGGAAGCAGGGGCTGATGACCTCCCAGTGGGGGCAGGAAGCTAATGCAAACTCTGGATGAGAAGTGATTTTGAAGGTCTCTTGCAACCCTGGAGGAGAAGGCAGTGGCACCCCCCTCTAGTTCTCTTGCCTGGGAAATCCCATGGACAGAGGAGCCTGGTAGGCTACAGGCCATGGGGTTGCGAAGAGTCAGACATGACTGAGTGACTTCACTTTCACGCACTGGAGAAGGAAATGGGAACCCACTCCAGTATTCTTGCTGGAGAATCCGAGGGACGGGAGCCTGGTGGGCTGCCGTCTCTGGGGTCGCACAGAGTCAGACACGACTGACGTGACTTGGCAGCGGCAGAAGCCCAACCTCGGGGATTTTTGATTCCAGGTAATTCAACTTTATCATATTGACAGATGGCAGCATTCTCCAGGCTCCTTACCATCTACGTTCAAGTTATCAGCAGGGCCATCTCTTCCACCTACAATCCAATCTTCAATCCATCTATTACTCTCCATCTCCACCACCACTTCCCCAGTCATCTTCTGCCCGGAGCACTCTAGGAGCTAGGAGCCACTTAGCAGGTCTCTCCACATCTGCTCTTGTCCCCTTTTAACCCATCTTACACAGCAGTCAGTGAGTTAAGACTCTTGGAAGAAGGGCTGACTCCTCACCGTGACCCACAAGATCCTTCCTGAGTTGACCTAAGACCGCTGGTCCATCTCACCTTGTCCTCCTCTCCCTTTTGCTTACCAGGCTGCAGCCTCATTAGCCTCCCACTATTGCAGCAGGCTCTCACCTTCTGACCATGTCTAAAATATGGGTTTCTCTGCTCTTCCCCTGTCTGCTTCTACTCATCCTCCAGGTTTGGGCTCAAATGTCACTTCATAGAGGCTTCTGTGTTCACCCTAAATAAATATAGCCTTCCATCCTCACCGCCTCTGCTCACTTCTCTTTCACAGCTCTTTGTCTATTTCTTTCCTAGCAAGTATAACAATCTGAAGTCTAATTTTTATTTCCTGTCTCTCCTTTCCTGATGTATCTCTCTCATCCCTTCTTCCCCTGTCCATCTCAAACGCAAGCCCCCTGGGGGCAGAAACCTGGTTTTGTGACATGCATTCCCATCTGGAACAGTCCTTGGTGAATTGCAGGTACTAACAAACCTTGGCTGAAAAAAATGACCGAATCAGTAACCACTTTATGTTTGTTGGGGGGTGGAAGGGGTGTCAGGGAGAAGGGTCCTCTCGAGTTAACTTTAGGTAAAGGTCTCACTTTAGGTGAAGGATGCAAGCTGTGAGGAATCCCACTGGGTCTCCCTCATCTCCACATTCCCACAAGGGGCTGGCCCTTCCAGACTTGCCTCTCTGCCCCTTTCCTGCACGGTTCAGCCCCTCCTTGTGACGCTCTAGGGAGGTGGCCACAGTCTGAGTAAGCTCTAGAGTGTTTCATCAGACCTGCACCAGAAAGTGCTTTCGTAAGTATGAGAATTGTTCGATAGAGTGTGAAGAAATCTTCCTCCCTGGAGTGCTTTTTAAGCAGGCTGATTTTCACCTTTCTGGGGCTGCCTTGAGTGACTTCCATCTGGAGGTGAAAAGTGAGACCAATTTGGGACTTGAATGACCTCGGGAGTCCCTCCTTGATCCCGATACCTCCGTTCTTGTCAGACCTGGAGTTCCACCGCTGGGTTCTCGCTGTCTCCTCAATTATCTGCTTTGACTTCTTCCTCTCCACCTGGGCTCTGGATGCACTAAGGCGCTGTGCACGGAGTCGACGGCTTTGATTAAGCAGCTTTGATCTCTGTTGAGCATCTCGGAATAATATCTTTGCTCTCAGCATCTGTGCCAATTCCCGAAATAGTTTAGCCCAGCCAAGCAGGAGGGGGGCTGGATTGCAAAGTGTATTATAGGAGAGATTTAAAAAGAAAAGGCAGCTGCAAACAGTCAGGGGGACGTGTGTGTGTGTGTGTGTGTGTGTGATAGAGAGAGAGAGAGAGAGAGAGAGAGAGACATACTCCTGTAAATGTGAGCACCCAAGGCCCCTGGGAAATGATTACCAGGCTCTCAGCGTGCTCCAGCCCTGTGTTCACAGTGGCGCCTGCTGCGAGCGTGGGCAGCTTACAGCAGTCGGCTCCTGAGTCTGGTGGCGGTCCTGTGACAGAAACAAAAACATCAAAGGCCTTTGCTTCTGTTTACTTGGCTTTCCTTGTTTTCTAAGGCATTCGGAGATTGTGTGCCAGGTCATGTTCTGCACGGCTATCCCCCTGGTGTGGGTGGTGGTATGTGTGGGGGTCAGGGCAGGGGCAGAAATTCCTGCAGTTTGGAAGTGTTGATCGAAGATGCAATTATTCATATATGTTTGCCCCAAGATAGAGGTGGCAGGACTTCTCAGTACATGCGTTAGGTCTGGGTACGTGTTTACTGTGGAGTTGGTATTTACTGTTAGTCTCTCAGTTGTGTCCAACTCTTTGCAAGCCCATGACTGTAGCCTGCCAGGCTCCTCTGTCCACGGAACTTTCCAGGCAAGAATACTGGAGTGGGTTTTCATTCCCTTCTCCAGGGGATCTTCCCGATCCAGGGATCGAACCTGGCTCTCCCATGCTGTGAGCAGGTTCTTTGCTATCTGAGCCACCATGCAGCTTATTTAACTGCCTCCATGTAGTTAAACACATATGTGTCTACATGTCTTGGGTTGATAAGCCATCCCCTGTGTCTGTGCACTGTGATGCCCGCCTGTGTGCTTTCCCATCACAGAGGTGAGCATCCTGATGCTTGGGTACACATGTGTGCACACATGTGTCCATGGGTTGACACACACATGTGCACATGGCGTTCTGTGGGTGAGGCTGTCCCTGAGGGGTTGGCTTGTGCACAAGCAGAAGGCTGCCTGTGTGGTCACATTTGCATGGGGTGGATTCCAGAAGTGGATGCTGCCTAGAAGGTGTTTGATGTCAAGACACTTTAAACAGTGAGTCATGATGTCCTCCCCTTTGGCGCTATCCCCTGGGAGCCTGTCCTTGTCTACAGCTCCTCCACAATCAAAAGTAGAGGAAAAGCATCTCTATTTGGAACCATTTGTTCCCCCATAGGAAGCAGTCCTTGGTGCTGGGTGTTGCCACAAGAAGCCTTTGTTCCTCTGGTGACCACAGGCTGGTGGATATGAATGCATGCATCTCCTATAACCCCTTGTGGTGAGGGCCTTTGTACTGAGGCTGGGGGAAGTGGGAACTGGGAGGCAGACTGTGGTCTCTATCCTTTCTGATCCAGCCCTTTATGTGGGTTCCTTTGCTCAGAGGATCCGTCAGCCATGGGTCACGGGACAGCTGCAGAAGCCAGACCCTTGCCAGGGCTGGGAGAAAAAAGCTTTGGGAAGGAGAAGTCTGTTTTCTAGGGCCAGTAAGCCCAGAGCTGGGCTTCCAAGCTGGGGTGTGGACCTCAGCTTGTTGGGTTTCCAGAAAAGGGGAAATCGGTAGGAGAGCTGGGACTGAGAAGGTCCCATATCAGGACAGATGGGCCATCAGGTCGGGGCGGGCTGTAATCAGAACCCTGGGTGATGAACAGTTTTTGGCATTCTATGTGGCCCAGGGGGGCCTTGACAGAAGGTCGCATCTGGTACTTCTCAGTGGTGGCTGCCTGGAGCGCTATATTGAAAAGAATTCTCAGGCCAAGTGGATTCTTCTGGGGGAAAGATGATGAGTGTATTAGTTTCCTATTGCTGATGTAAGAAATTATAAAAATTTGGTGGCTTAAAATGGTACACGCTTATCCTCTTACAATTCTGGAGGTCAGAAGCCCATCACAGGCCTCCCTGGGGTAAAATCCAGGTGTCCGGAGGGCTGTATTCCTTCCAGAGGCTCTAGAAGAGCATTCATTGCCTTACTCTTTTCAGCATTCTGGCAGCAGCCGTATTCCTTGGTGTGTGGCCCCTTCCTTCATCTTCAAAGTCGACAGTGGCTGCTCAGGTCTTCCTCACACTGCAGCTGTCTGAGCCTGACTCTCCTGTCTCCGTCTTATACTTACAAGGACGTGCGTGATTCCATCAGGCCCACTCAGATCATCCAGCATCATCTCCCCAGCTCAGGATCCTTAATAGTCACATCTGCAAAGTCGCTTTAGCCATTGCACATCACACGTTCACAGGTTTCAGAGCTGAGGATGTGGACGTCTTGGAGGGTGTAATTCTGCCTGCCATAGTAGGGATAGATTAGTGGTAACATCTGCCAAGGCACTGGGAGGTGCAGTTTGGGGTGATAAGAAGGCCAGATGCTGACCATCTCTAGTCTGGGAATCAACGACAGGTAGAGTTAGATGAGGGATGTCAACGGACTGGGGAGGGATGAAAAGAAAAGGAAGCTAAGATGTTGAGCCTTCGCTATGTGCCAGGCACTGACTGTAGTTCAAAGACATGTCTCGTTTCATTATCACCATGTCTCTTTGATGGGGTGAAAAGGTGACTGGTATTCTATGGTGGAGAAAACTGAAGCCCAGAGAGGTTATGGGACTCATCCAAAGTTACCCAGCTGGTAAATGACACAGTAGAGATTCAGACCAAGTCCAAAACTAGCCCATGGCTGAAGCAGAGAAGCAGGGCAGCTTCTGACATGGCTGTGATGGCCTTTCCAGTCAGGCTGCCAGACGCAGCGGTGTCATCCGGGATCGATGACAGCGCCTGACGCAGAGGTTTTCTCTGGAGCCATGCCCACCTTGCAGATTATCCCCCGGCTTTGCAAGCGGGGTTGAGCGAGAGGCCAGGCCTGGGGGCTTCAGCCCCATCAGCAGAAATGCTAATGGCCTCCCAAGCAAATGTCAGAAAATGCCCAGCCAGCATCTCTGAGTGTGACTTTACGTGAACGTGGTTTGCGTTCCAATTGTCTTTCATTACCGACCTCAAGGGGCTGCAGAGGGAAGCCAGCTAGGGAAAAAAAATGGAGATATGGGGTGGGAGCTGTTCTTTTAATATAAATATTCTAATCGACATATCAAGATTGTTTGAAATGGGGCAGAGGAGGCTGGCAAGCCTGCTTCCTCCTGCTTTTTGTCTTTTGTGCAGACAAGCATTGGGCAGCTGCTGGTGGCAGACAGTGAAGTGGATTTATTACCATGTCTGAGCTGAAGTCCTGTGGCGGTATGTGCCATGTGCCACAAACGGCTGGAGGTCAAAGGGCAGAAGAAAAGGTAGGCTCAGTAGTATTAGGGTGTAGGGCCAGGGGAGCTTGCCCAGGGTGGGATATGTTGGAGTGTGTGTTAGGATTGGTGGTGCTGGTCAGGGACAGATGCCAAGAGATGCTTATTTAGAGAGAGTCAGTTTTAAAGTAGCAGTTATGCTCCAGCTACTATGCTAAATGCTTTAACTATAAAATCCTTAATCCTATCACCAACACTTTGAGGTCAGTATTTCCCAAATTTACAGGTATGGATGATGTGGCCCAGAGAGGTTAAGTAACTTACACAAAATCACACAGCTTGAATGTGGCAGAACCAGACCCTGAACACAAGTTTGACTTACCCTACAGTCCACATCTCTTCAAGCACTGCAAGAGGACACTGCCCCTGGCCATCAACATTTAAGCTCCAGAATTCCTGAAGAGTCTGCTGCAGGCAGGAGGCAGGTGTGCTGTGAAATGCCAGGCCTTCCTGCACCAAGCAAAGGTCAGCTAAGAGATGGCAGTTTCCCTCTGGGTGTCTGGCTTGAGCTGCTCTAGCTTGCCATTCTTGGGTCTGCGGTCAGGAATGGCCAGGTACGTTTCCCTTGGAGAGCAGGCCTCAGCACACGGAAAACCACAGTCCTCGTGCGGATGAGGCTGAGCACACACAGGCTTGCACCTGTGTGTCTGCCCACTTGCAGATCTCACAGGCTGATGGGCTCACAGGCTGATGGGTTCCCAGTAGGCATGGAGAGGCTGGCATTGCTGATGTCACCACGGAAAAGTGCAGAGCAGGCCTCTGGTCAGACCTAGGGGTAAAACTCTCCCTGTCCCCCTATAACCCCAAGCCCAGAAATTCATAAACCTAGCTGCAGTACAAAACCAGCATCTGCGAGAATGGGGGTCTGCCTCCACCACCAGCTGCACCAGCACCAACCCCCATTGTCACTATGACTGTGGGACAGGCTGTTGGTCCCCTTCTACAGATGAGGAAACTGAGGCTCAGGAAAACAAAATGACTTGTGAAGCTTCTTCAACAAACACGTGGCAGGGCTAGCATGTGCATCCATTTGTCCCAGCTATCGAACCTGTCCCCCAACCCACCCTTGCTGTCTCTGTGGCTAGTCACACTTGGGTGATGAGTGCTGGTCCCTGAGGGATGTGGAATGGCTGCAGAGAGTCAGACCTCCTGACCCACACTTTCCTGGAAATGAAGGGGGAGAGAAGAGGTGGGAACTGAGTAGATTGTGGGGCAGGGGCAGGGAGGGGAAGGGGTGCAGTGCTCGGTGCCTCTGGCTTGTTCTCTTGACAATACCAGCATTAGAGACTGTTTGGTCCTTCAGCACCGATTGTGTGCCAGACACAGTGCTAAGGCTTTCGCGTCACTCCTCCCCACCTTTGTGAATTAGGTAGTATTAGACTCATAGGAAAATGAGAACACTGAAAGGCTCAGTTTAATAGCTTCCTTGTCTAGGCATGAGTCAGGGCCTCTCCACCAGGCCAGGCACCTTAATTGGCAGTGATATGCTGGAGTTGGCTAGTACCTTGCCCAAGAGCCAGGTATTAATTTTCAGCAATTTTGTGAGCTCCTTGTTAAAAAATAGTTATTATTAAAAATTAAATTATATAACCTGAGAATGAAATGCATTGTATTAAAAATGAAGGTAATAAATACTCAAAACTCATCACTTCTTAATACCTTTACTACTTCCTATGCTCTTAAAGTTATTTATGTCTACTGTTTCAGAGTCATGGAAATACTATTTAAAACACTGTGGAATGGTTTGCTGTGCTCAGCTCTTCCCAATGCTGCATCCAATGACGTCACATCAGTAGCTTGCAATCAGCCATGAGGGTTGTATTTACATCGCAGAAATTGGCAGACATGCCAAATCAGGGCTGCTTTTAGTTCTCTGGAGACCCAGCTTTTAAACATTCACCCGCATACCACTACGTGATAGGCCTCCGCTGTGTCACGTTTCAGAATGGGTCTGATAATCCAGAGGAGGGGGTCCAGGTCCTGGGTCTGGGTAGCCCAGCCCCCACAGTGGCTCTTTGCCTGGCTGAATGTTGGTTTGGCCCCACCATCACTGCTGATGGAGCTAAGGTGTGTTAGGCAGCACCAGTCCCCGTAAAATCACAAGGGTGTTTTCTTTCTACTCTGCTGTAGCCAGCTTTCAGGATAACAAAGCTAACATCAAATGTTTGTCTTTTGAAAATCATGCCCTGGGAGTAACATAATTCAGCCCTTGTAAAGCTATTAACCAAGTGTAGAGAAACAAGAGCCTAGGAATAAGTCAAGAGCAAATTAAAATTACCCAAATTTTAGCCCACCTGCCAATGCAGGAGACATGAGAGATGCAGGTTTGATCCCTGCGTTGGGAAGATCCCTTGGAGGAGGAAATGACACCTGACTCGAGTATTCTTGCCTGGAAAATCCCATGGACAGAGGAGCCTGGCGGGCTATTGTCCATGGAGCTGCAGAGTTGGATACAAATGAGCGACTGAGTACACTGCCACCTAGAAACAATCACTGTTAATACTTTGGTGTACTTTCCACCTGATACTTTTCTATGCCTTTTGTGAATACTTTGGGAAGGATCATATAACGCATGATATTATACTACTGCCTTTTTCATCAACATTATATTTCAAGCATCTTTCCGTGTTAATGTTGATAGCATCTGTTTTAGTGTATCCATAGTATTCTATCACTTAGACTTACAATATCTCCTCCTGTTTGGGGGCATTTAGATTAATTACAGCTTTTCTCTAACTGTGCTAGGAAGCATATTCTTGTCATGAAATTCTTGTATAACTCCTCAGGATAAATTCTCTAGAGTAAAAGTGCCATGTTAAAGGACATCATCAGTTCAGCTCAGTTCAGTCGCTCAGTCGTGTCCGACTCTCTGCGACCCCATGAATCGCAGCGCGCCAGGCCTCCCTGTCCACCACCAACTCCCGGAGTTCACTCAGACTCGCATCCATCGAGTCAGTGATGCCATCCAGCCATCTCATCCTCTGTCGGCCCCTTCTTCTCCTTCCCCCAACCCCTCCCAGCATCAAAGTCTTTTCCAATGAGTCAACTGTTCGCATGAGGTGGCCAAAGTACTGGAGTTTCAGCTTTAGCATCATTCCTTCCAAATAAATCCCAGGCTGATCTCCTTCAGAATGGACTGATTGGATCTCCTTGCAGTCCAAGGGACATTCAAGAGTCTTCTCCAACACCACAGTTCAAAGGCATCAATTCTTTGGCACCCAGCCTTCTTCACAGTCCAGCTCTCACATCCATACATGACCACAGGAAAAACCACAGCCTTGACTAGATGGACCTTAGTCGGCAAAGTAATGTCTCTGCTTTTGAATGTGCTATCTAGGTTGGTCATAACTTTTCTTCCAAGGAGTAAGCTTCTTCTAATTTCATGGCTGCATACAATTCATTATTTATGTCTGGTCAGTGCATTAAACATTCCCATCAGTTTAACCATTCAGTTTGATATCAAACCAAGGAGGTCTAAGGGACTTTAGAAATGAGACTATCACTCCAGGTTTTCCCATGGTCTGGAAAGAATATATTATAANTCTAATTTCATGGCTGCATACAATTCATTATTTATGTCTGGTCAGTGCATTAAACATTCCCATCAGTTTAACCATTCAGTTTGATATCAAACCAAGGAGGTCTAAGGGACTTTAGAAATGAGACTATCACTCCAGGTTTTCCCATGGTCTGGAAAGAATATATTATAAAGGCCAGTTATAATTCAATAAGAAGTAAACAATTCAATTAAAAACTGGACAAAATATTTGAACAAACACTTGCCCAAATAAGATGTGTGGATGGCAGGTACACATAGAAAAAGACACTCGGCATCACTGACAGTCAGGGGGATGCCAAATAAAAGCATAACAAGGGACCTCTACACACCCATTAGCATGTACAAACACAGGAGTAAGACAACTCTCAAGTGTTGGCAAGATCTGAAGCAACTTGGAAGTTTCCTATATTGTTGTTGAGAATGTAAAGTGATGCTGCTACTTTAGAAAACAGTTTAGCAGTTCTTATGAAACTGAACACCTACTTACCATATGTTATAGGTCGAACTGTATCCTCATCAGAAAGGGATGTTGGAAGTCCTAAACCCAGGTACCTGTGCACATGACTTTATTTGCAGATATGGTCAAGTGAAGATGAGGTCTTTAGGGTGGGCCCTACTCCACCATGACTGATATCCTTGTGAGAGGGGGAACATCTAAACACAGACATGCAAAAGAGAACCCCCCATGAAGATATAGACATAGAGGGAAGAGGGCGGTGTGAAAACGGAGGCAGAGATTGGAGTTAGACTGCCGCAAGTCAAGGACCGGGGCTAGCGCTACCAGACTCTGGATAAGACAAGAAAGAATCACTGCGTAGAGGCTTCTGAGGGAGCATGGCCCTGCCAACACCTCGATTTCAGACTTCCAACCTACAGCACTAAGAGATGGTAAGTTTTTGCTGTTTTGAGTCAGCCAGTTTGTGGCACTTTGCATGGCAGCCCTAGGAAACCAACACACCCACGTGACCTGGAACTTCCTTGCCTAGGTATTTAACCAAGAGAAATGAAACTGTGGAGTTACACGAGGACTTGCTTACTTACAATCACAGCAGCTTTATTCATAATAGCCCCAAACTGGAAACAATCCAAATATTCAACAAATAATGGCTATGCAAGCTGTATTAGATCCATATGATAATTCCACCAGTTAAGAGGAATGAACTATAACTGGTCCATGCACCAACATGAATGAATCTCAAAAGCATGCTGAATGATAGAAGCCAAGCAAAAGAGACCACATACAGAATGATTCCAGCTGCATAAGATGCCAGAAAAAGACAGGTTTAATGGCTAGAGATCTTTCAAAAGCAGGAAGTGGAGCTTTTGGAGTGACAGCACAGTCTGTACAGTCACCCCCCACGTTATCCAGTTTCACTTTCCACAGGTTCAGTTATGCCCAGTCTGAAAGTGCTAAACGGAAGATTCCAGAAACAAACACATCGTAAGTTTTCACTTGTGTGCCATTTTCAGTAGGGTGATGAAGTCTCATGCCATCCTGCTCTGCCCCGCCTGGGATCCGCAACCACTGACATCATCGGCTTCTGATGTCCAGCGGAGAACAGGGCCACGGCTCAAGGATCCAGGATCACACTAAGCGTGTTATCCTCCTTCTGACACGCCATGAGACGATCGTAGCCTAATGTTATGTCATAACGTCTACCTCATTCGATGAGGTTGCCTCACCACAAAGACGTTTCATCATCTCCCTTCATCTCAAGAATAAAGAGGAAGACTGTGGTACAGTAAGATATTTTGAGAGAGAAAGACCTCATTTTACCTGACTTCTGTTACAGCGCATGCATCTTTGCCCGCTAAGTCACTTCAGTCACATTTGACTCTTAGTGACCCCATGGACTGTAACCTGCCAGGCCCCTCTGTCCCTGGGATTCTCCAGGCAAGAATACTGGAGTGGGTTGCCCAGCCCTCCTCCAGGGGGATCTTCCTGACCCAGGGATCAAACCCATGTCTCGTATGTCTCCTGCATTGGCGGGCAGGTTCTTCACCACTAGCACCTCCTGGGAAGCCCAACTTTTATTACAGTATGTTGTTATAATTGTCCTATTGTTTTATCAGATATTGGTATTAATCTCTTAAGTGCCTAATTTTTAAATTAAACATTATCATGGGTATGTATGTATAAGAAAAAACATAGTAACTACAGGATTCAGCACTAGGTGTGGTTTCAGGGTTTTGGAATGTGTCCCCCATGGAGAAGACCCGGACACGTTGTATCTTGATGGTGGTGATGGTTACAGAAGTACCACATTTATAAAGACTCATTGAACAGTTTCAATGGGTGCACTCTGTGTAAGCTTTTTTTTTTTTTTTCAATAAACTAGGCCTAAAGAGGCCAGGGTCATGTAGTTCTGATGGCCCAGGCTAAACCTGAACCCCATCATCTGAGTCTTAATTCAAGAGAGCCCTTGAGAGAAAAAAAACACCCCACCTGATCCACTGTACAGAACCATTATGTTGCTGTTAGACCTTCTTGACACACTTGAAGAGCCTTTCCCTGGAAGGCATTCTTCATAGCTGTCTCCAGGGAGGATGTCTTTTCTCAAGGGTCCTATAAGAGCACAGAGATTAAGTAAGAGCTTGCCTGAAGCATTTCAACCTGCCTGGCCCCATCGAAGAGCAGAGCCCCAGTACACTTCCTGTGGGACAGAGAATGGAGCTATCTGGAGCCTGTGATGCGCAGCGGGGCACATACATGGCACGCACAGAGGACGCACTCACAGCACACCCCAACAGGCTGCCATGGCTGCAGAGGTGCCCTCACATCAGTGAGCTCCGCTGAAGAGAGTGCCTCAGGGAGGCAGGACTGCCCAGAGGTCAGGAAGCCCCTTCACCTAATGCTCATTGGGCCTCAGTTTCCTCCTCTGTAAAGGAAGCACATGATACTCTGAAATTTCACTGTGAGAAAGGAAAGAGAAAATATGTGAAGCTCTTGGCTCTGTGTTGTTTTTATTTAGTGGGTCAGTTGTGTCCAGCTCTTTCGCAATCCCATGGGTGGTAGTCCGCCAGGCTCTTCCCAGACAAGAATATTGGAGTGCGTTGCCATTCCCTTCTTTAGGGATTCTTCATTCTTGACCCAAGGATCAAACCTGTCAGTCCAGAATTGACAGGTGGATTCTTTACCACTGAGCCACTTGGGAAGCCCTTAGCACTGTGTGGCATGAGGCAGAAGCTCAATGCACGGGAGCTTGCTTTATCACTTGAATTATTATCGCCAACCCCTGCTTCACTAAAGAGTCTATCTTTGATCCAAGTGTAAAAATGAGGCAGGTAGACCAGCTGGTCATCCCCTTTGGCCTTCTTAGCCAAGGCAGGGCAGATGGCAGCCTTGACAGATGGCATCTGTTTCTAAAAACCATTTCTGGCAAGAGGAGTCACAAAGCATAATAGGATATGCTTCCCTTCTCATCTAGAAGGATGGATCTAGTTAGGACAGACCCTGGAGGACCCTGAGTGCAGGCATAAGGACTTTGTATTGTACCATGTATTGCATTGAAGTCTTGGAGCAGAGAGTGTCCTGGAGAAAGGAGTGACCTGATAAAGATGGATCTAGGATGTTAACGAATTAAATGAAGCCTGTGTCATTTGTGCCCTCTGTGATCCCAGCTGATAGGAACCTTCATCCAGGATCTGTACCCGGATGCTCTGGGGAGGAGTGCTTGGTGGGATCTTGGCTTACCACCAGCACCCTTGGGACCAGCTTCCTCCCAAGGCCCCTCTGGCCTGAAGGAGGCACAGCTGAGCCACAGTATGAGTACTGGCAGGGTGCTTGGTCAAAGAAGCCCCAGTCCCAACCCTTCTGCAGATGTGCAAAGAAGCATGTCATTGACTGGCATTGAGGTGTAAATGTCTGGACAAATCTCTGAATCCATGGTGGTATGGAGTGCTAAAGCCAGGCTTCCTCCAGACCCTGAGCATTCTTGACTGGATGAGCGTGGGTGTTCAGACAGAGGAATATTTGTTTTCCCCCTCCTTTCTCCCCCCCCCCCCTTTTTTCTCTTTAACTTCCTAGGTAATGCACATGTAAAACAATCAGTAACATAGAAGTGTATGTGCTACTTCTGTGAAAGCATGATTTCAACCTCCCTGCCTGCCCTGAATGCCCTTCCCCCTGCCTGGAGGCAACCACTGTGACCAGTTCATGCACTTACATGTGTATATGTCCATATACGACTACAGAGCTTTCTTCACATAAATGGAACCATCCTGTACATAGCTTTCTCCTCCCCGCTTTTCCACTTGGCAGCTTTCCATGGCAGCTCATATAAATTCACTTCTTTCCTTCTAATGGCTGCAAAGTACTCTATACTTTGCATGGACTATAATTTCTTTAGCTCCCTGTTGATGATTATTTGGGTATTTTCCACCTTTTTTTGAGACTATAAATCATTTTTTTTTTTAATTTACAAACCTCCAAGGAAGGCAGAAGGTTGCCCAGCATTGAACCCTAGCCCTGCACAGTCAGCTTCTCAATCACTATGCTTTTTCCAGGCTCCACTTAAGGCTCCCCCTACGTCTCAGCCTCTCCTGCCTTCGGCCTTAATAACATGTGACATTTGGCACAAGAACCACAGAGCCATGGAGAAGCTCCACTGTCTCTCTGATGCGCTGTGTTTCTTTAAGAGTTCTTGTTAATGTTTCATGATGGATGGCGACGAAACCTGGGAAATGTACCAGCCTGGATTCTTATAAAGTATCTGCTCGAACTAACTTAATATATTCATTTATTCAGTGTGACAGTAAAGAGGAAAGAAAAAGACTGTGAATGCCGAAGAAGCTCTGGAGGGAGGTAAATGAGGACAAGAGGGAGGGAACTAACCTTTATTAGGCCCCAGCTAAGTGCCAGGCATTTTCCATTTGTGTACTCATGAATCCTCCTCATGTACCCACGAGGTTACTATTAATATCCTCATTTTGCCGATGAGAAAACTGAGGTGAAGCCACTCATTCAAAGACATGCAGAGAGCTGAGATTCAAACGCAGATGTTCCTGGCATCAAAACCTCACCCTCTTTCCATCTAACTCTGCCCCTCCGGTTGCCGTGTTACTGGAAGATACCAGAGATAGTGAGGCATGACAATCATAACTAACACTTATTGGGCGCTTGCTGTGTGCCAGGTCCCGTTCTGAACACACTGTGCATATGAATACGTCTATAACCATGTGAGATAGTGAACTGCTGCTGCAAGCATTTTACAGACAAGGAACGCCAAGCTTAGAGAGCTGACATAGCTTGCGCTTGGTTGCAGGATCCTGATTGGCAGAGCTGGGACTTGAACTTCTGCTTTCTGCCTTCCACCTGGATGACCTGACAGGCTAGAGTTTTAGGGGTGACTGAAAGGCTCAAAACGGCAGCCTGGCCCACATCTGGGGCCCTGATTGGAGGAGGAAGATTGTCCAGCTGTTCTCTTGGTTTCCAGGGAGACAGATGTCCAATGAGAGGCAGAGGGACCACTTGTGGGGCATTTGCCTTTAGAAGACCTTCCTGTGCCGTGTCCAGTGGCCTTGCGGGACTATGGTTAGCTCATGTTACAGCTTCAAGCCGAGCTTCTCCCTGAACAGCAAACAGAAATGACAAAATGCAGAGCAGTGAGTGACAGCGAGCAGGGACCTCCATTGCCGGGGTTGGGGGGGGGGGGGACTGTCTGCAGGAGGAGCCCCAGGTCCACCCTCGGTGGTGAGGGCCCATCCTCCGTCTCACGAGGGACTCCATCTCACTTGTTGTCATGGAGCTTCCTGCTGTACTGGACTCACCAGCTGAGAATTCATGGGCAGAAAGACCAGGAAATGCAAAGCCTCTGAGAGGGGAGGCAGCCTGTGCGGTGTGTTTGAGGGATAAAGAGAAGGGCATCCTGGAGAAATGCAGTGAGCGCCTGAGAGACGCTAGCACTGAGGTTGGGGAGGGAGCCCTGAGCCAGGTTGTGCTGAGATTTGCCGGTCGGGTTGACATTTTGGATTTAACTCCCTGTTGGAAGGGAAGTTGTTGGGGATGGGGGCAGTGGTTGGTCGAGTAGGAGAATGATTTGATCTGATTTTCGTTTTGTAGGATTCCTCTAGCTACTGAGGAGAAGGTGGGCAAGAGTAGAAGGAGGTAAACTCAAGAGAACCGGCAACATCTGCATCACCTGGGAATGTGCTAGAAAGGCACACCCCCAGGCCTTGCCCCACGTACGCAGAATCTGCCGGCTCAAGTGATTCCTAGCAGCAGCACTGCTCTCGAGACAGAAATGATGGTCACCTGACCAGGGGGTGACAGTGGAGAATCTAAGATATGATCGGATTCAGGATCTATTTTAATGGGAGAGCTGACAGTGTTTGCTAACACTTGGGATGTGGGGTGTGAGAGGCAAAGCCTCCTGGCTGTCACCTGAACTTTCAGCTTGAACAGCTGGTTCCATGAAGAAGCTGTTTACTCAGATGAAAAATTCTGGGGAGGGGAAGGCCTGTAGGGGAGTTCCATCTTGACTGTGATACAGTAAGCTGCCTTCTAGACATCCAGGTAATACAGAGAGTTAGCTCTACAGATTCAGAGTTGCAGGGAGAGATCTGGGTTGGGTATATAAATCTAGGCATTTAATTCATGGGAACTTCCATTGAATATGACTCGGAAAGGCGGATGCTAAAGCTGAAACTCCAGTAACTTTGGCCATCTGATGCAAACAACTGACTCATTGGAAAAGACTCTGGTGTGGGGAAAGATTGAAGGCAGGAGGAGAAGGGGACGACAGAGGATGAGATGGTTGGATGGCATCACCAACTCAATGGACATGAGTTTGGGTAAACTCCAGGAGCTGGTGATGGACAGGGAGGCCTGGCGTGCTGCAGTCCATGGGGTTGCAAAGGGCTGGACACGACTGAGCAACTGAACTGAACTGAGAGAAGAATAAGACCAAGGGCTCATGCTGGCCCTCCAATATTTCAAGTTGGAAAAAGTAGAGAGTCTAGGGTAGACTAGGAAAGCTTTCATTGTGGTCATTCCTTTTTGAGCATCCAATTTGTGACAAGCACCTATATGTGGTTTTCTGTCTTTCTCAATGCAACTACACAGATATAAGTTGCTTTGTACATCTAATATACCTAAAAAAAAAAAAAAAAAAAACTGTGGTTCAGAGAGGGTAGGTATGTAGGTGAGACTCTGAACTCCAATCAGTTTTCCACGTCCATGTTCTTTTGTTTTTATGTCATGCCCAGGGCTGATCTTCAAGTGGGTTCTGAATAGTAGAGAAATGTGACTACATCTGAGTTCCTGCCCATTTCCCATCATCCTTAGGCTCCCTGAAACCATGCCACCCTATATCCTGATTTGCCAGCAGCATTTGGGTCAGTGATAGCAGGCAGGGTAGACCAGACAGGGAGCCTTGACTAGAAGCCCATGCTAATGTCCCTCAGCCCCGAGCAAGGCTTGTCGGCTGTCTCGGGGCTCCAGAGCCCTGCACAAGCAGGAAGTGAGACAGGGAGTTTTGAAGAAGGGCTGGGTGTCCTGAGAGGTGTGATAAACAACAAGCTGGAGTGATGAGACCTTGCCAAAGAGGAGCCTCCACCGACAGAAGGGAGCAGCTTTCTGAAGACATCAGGGACAGAGGCATGGGGTGATAGAGACCCAACTGTTACATCTGGGACACAGGTGGAGACTCAGACTGGGGAACACTGCCCAGGATCAGGTATTATTATCAAGAAAGTTGCTTTCATCAAGCGCTTACTGTGTACCAGACACTGTGCTAAGGATTTTTATATGTACTGCTATCATTTAATGCCAATATAGCTTTTATTCTATGCTACGATTCTCTGTTCACTGTCTAATTAATTTTCACGACTCTATGAGGCAAGTACTATAATCATTTCATTTTATATCTTAAGAAACGGAAGCACAGAGAGGTTAAGTAACTTGCCTAAGGTCACACGGCTAATAAGTGAGAGAAGTGAGATTTGAACCCACACTGTCTGACTTCAGAGTTCAGACTTTTTTAATCACTATTCTATAGTGAGCACTTTACACATAGAAGCTCGTGTAATCAGTACGACAACCATATAGGGACCATTATTATCTCCACTTTAGAGGAAAAAAGTGAACCTTAGAAAGCTGTGCTATTTATTCAGTGTCACGTAGCTTGAACGCAGGGAGCTGGATTACAGACCCTACTGTCTGAACTTTGAACCACCAGCCACAGCACCCCATCCATGCCTCCTAATCAAAAGTGGGGCTGGCAGAGAGGGGACTTCATGGCATACCCTTCGAGCATGGAAATCAAACTCCTTAAACCCCCTTACCGAGGATAAGAGGGACTCTGGGTATGGATGAGCCTAGCAATGTGCTGGAGCAGGCTCTTCCTAATTCATAAAACCTAACTGCATGCATTTCTTTCCAAGTCTGCAGTCTCAGATGTCACAGTAATTGCTTGAAATCAGTTACAGTGGGAGTCTTCACACCATGGAAATCAGCAAGGGCTACAAATCAGGGATTATTTTCTCCTGGAGAGCTAAGGTACCAGTGCACCACTGATTACACTTGAACTGACATTTAGAATCAAGAATGCTTCACTGGGGCCAGAGGAAGGTCACGGAGTCAGGAAACCAGGTCCATCTCTGCACTGGTCCTGGGGGAGACGGAAATCAGCAAAAATATTCTACAAATGGATACTTAGCAGCTCAAGTGTGCTGTGTTGTCATAACATCAGGCTCTGGAAATACATCAGTGACTTCAATAGATGTGTCCTTGATCTTGTCACACTTAGAGTCCAATGGGGAAGATGGATAAAAATAAAGAGGTGAAAGTGTACATTTTCAAGTTGTGATATTGTGGAGAAAACAGAGCAGAATCTGGTTGTACAAGGAGTCAGGGAAAGTGGTTGTCAAGAGTTGTCATTTACACCAGAGACCTCTGGGATGAAAAGGNAATCAGTTACAGTGGGAGTCTTCACACCATGGAAATCAGCAAGGGCTACAAATCAGGGATTATTTTCTCCTGGAGAGCTAAGGTACCAGTGCACCACTGATTACACTTGAACTGACATTTAGAATCAAGAATGCTTCACTGGGGCCAGAGGAAGGTCACGGAGTCAGGAAACCAGGTCCATCTCTGCACTGGTCCTGGGGGAGACGGAAATCAGCAAAAATATTCTACAAATGGATACTTAGCAGCTCAAGTGTGCTGTGTTGTCATAACATCAGGCTCTGGAAATACATCAGTGACTTCAATAGATGTGTCCTTGATCTTGTCACACTTAGAGTCCAATGGGGAAGATGGATAAAAATAAAGAGGTGAAAGTGTACATTTTCAAGTTGTGATATTGTGGAGAAAACAGAGCAGAATCTGGTTGTACAAGGAGTCAGGGAAAGTGGTTGTCAAGAGTTGTCATTTACACCAGAGACCTCTGGGATGAAAAGGAGACAGCAAGACCCAGGTAATGGGAGGAGTGTGTGTGTGTGTGTGTGTGTGTGTGTGTGTGTGTGTGTGTGAAAGTGAAATACTAGGAAGAGTGTGGCAAATGTTGGAGGCCAGGTCAGATGGAGTGGGTAGTGGGCAAAGGAAGTATAAGAAATAGCCAGATGGTATGTGTGTTGGGGGTGGGATGGGAAGGGTGACCTGCTCTGATTTCTGACAATGAAAGATGACTTTGGCTTACATGTGGCCAGTGGGCTGGGAGGAGTATGGTCAGAGTAGAAGCAGGGTGATCTCTTAAAAAGAAATTACAGGAACTCGGGCAAGAGAAGCTGGTGGCCAAGACTATATGGGAACACATTTGAGATGTATTTAGGAGGGGCAAGCTGATGGATCGATATGGGTTGCAAAGCAAGAGAGAGGGTGGAATCAAGGAGAGTTCCCTCGTCTGGACCTCAGTTTCCTTGACACATTAAAGATGAGAGCCCAAAGCAGACTTTATGAGTTCAAATCGTGACCCTAGCACTTGTTGGCAATGTTGCCCTTTACAAGTGACTCAGTCACTGAGGGCCTCAGTTTCCCCATCAATAAAATGGAACTCATAATCCACAGAGTTCTTGCAAGATTTCCATGAGTTGTTCTGTGTAAGGGCTTAGTATACTACCTGAATTTAGTTAGCCTTGCCAAAAAAACAATAATTACTCTTAAGATTATTCTGTTGATCATTTATCTGCCTGCCGTTAAGAAACTGAGCCTTTCAAGGCAAGCAGCTTTTGTTTGGAAAGAAAACATTCTGAAGAGGAGGACCACAGTCATCCCTTCTTTGTTTGTGTTCCCTTTCCCGGCATGAATGTGGCAGGCGAAGCTGTACGAAGTAAACACAGGTTCAGTGCTCTCAGATAATATCAGTTTAGATAGCACAGCAAAGGCCAGACAAACTGCACTGCTGGACAGGAGGAAACAGGCTGGCTTCATGCTGACCTCACCAGGCCATGGCATGCCAGCGGCTGCCCAGTGGGGTTGTACCTCCCTGGTGTGTGGGTGGGGCCTCCATCGGGAGCCCATCACCTGTGCTATCTGATCCCTTTTCTGATGTGGCCTGGGATGAGTCACCACTATCAGTCACCACCTCCCAGCCTGGACACAGTGAATCACTGGCTCCTGAAACTGACATCCAGGGGGCAGCAAGAGGTGGGGGCCAGAAGAAAACAGGGAAGAACAGCAGGACTCGACCGGGGTGGGAGAGACTGGGGGGGTACAGGGCACTGGGGAGGGGGAGGCGGCCAGCACACGGGCAGGGGCCAGCAGATTCTAACAGAAGCCAGAGATGACCAACCACCCCCAGCTTCAGATACCTGACTCAGGGTTTCTCCACCCTCTGACTCCCTGTGCACCTAGTCTGAAAGACTTAGACAAGGTATATTACAAAAGTAATAGGTAACACTGGTTTCGAAATGTAAAACTGCAATGTTGGATATATTTCTAACCCATAACCAGAGTTGTGTCTGCCACTCTGAGATTCTGATGTGTGATGGTGTAGCCCACTAGAGAATGGAGAATAATTAGCCCCTTCTAATTATAACAGTGCTGCGCCACGCTAAGTTGCTTCAGTCGTGTCTGACTCTTTGTGACCCTGTGGACCATAGCCCTCCACCCTCCCTGTCCATGAGATTTTCCAGGCAAGACTGAAGTGGGTTGCTGTGCCCTCTTCTAGGGGATCTTCCCGACCCAGGGATCAAACCTGCATCTGGTTCTTTACCACTAGTGCCGCCTGGGAAGCCCAATCATAATAGTACAGTAGTAGTAATAATAGCCTTTATCCTGGTAGGCTGCAGTCCGTGGGGTCTCGAAGAGTCGGACACGACTGAGCGACTTCACTTTCACTTTCCACTTTCATGCATTGGAGAAGGAAATGGCAACCCACCTCCAGTGTTCTTGCCTGGAGAATCCCAGGGACAGGGGAGCCTGGTGGGCTGCCATCTATGGGGTCGCACAGAGTTGGACACGACTGAAGTGACTTAGCAGCTTAGCAGCTGCAAAAACATCAACAACTGAGGGGAAACAGAGCTTTGGGGCAGTGTCACTTTTTAACATTGTGGTGAACTGTACATGACCTGAAATTTACCATTTTGTCCATTTTTAAGAGTACAGCTCAGTGGCGTTAAGTATATTCACACTGTCGTGTAACCATCATCCCCAGCCCCCTCCAGGACTTTTTTCATCTTCTCAAACTGACATCCTTTACCCATTAAACAATAAACTTTCTACCCCCTACCCTAACCCCCAACCTCTGCCAAGCACCATTCTACTTTCTGTTTCTACGATTTTGACCACTCTCAGTATCCTTGCCTGGAGAATCGCATGGACAGAGGAGCCTGGCAGGCTACAATCCATGGGGGTTGCGAGAGTCAGACACGACTTAACAACTAAGCCGCCACCCCCGGCAGGTGCCTCATAGAAATGTATTCATTGTGTTTTTCTTTTTGTGTCTGGCTTATTTCACTTGTCACAGTGTGTTCAGAGTTCATCTATGTCAGAGCACGTGTCAGAATTTCATTCCTCTTTGAGGCAGAATAATGTCCCATTGTAAGGACATAGCACGTTTTGCTCACCCATTCATCTGATGTACGCTTGGGTTGCTTCCATTTTTTTGGATTGCTATTGGGTGTGTTGAAATGATTCAAAGTCAAAAATACTATATAATGAGATACATGGGTATCTTCTGTTTGTACAGTGTTTCTAACTTGTCAAAGGCCTTTTGAAACTCAGGTGTGTAGGTCAGAACAGGAGTTTGATGGCCAGATAGGCCTGGATTACAATCTTGGCTTTGTCCCTTTACTAACTGTGTGGCTTGGAATGAGTTTCTTAGATGTAGCATGGCACAGTGTCCTTATTGGAGAAGTGAGGACATTATGCCCAGTGTGGACAGTTATCGTGATTTTAAATAGGAGAACAAGTGTGAAAATGTTGAGCGGTTTGACATTTAACACTCAATGGCTTTCATTGGTAATTGTGTTACTTCATTCAAATGAGAATCTGTGGTTACGTAGGATATGAAATATTTGTCTCCTATAATGGATAAAGAGACTAGAGCATTCAATGAATTAATGGTCCAGGTCAAATTAGAACCCAGGTCTCCTGAATTTCAGGTGAGGGAGGATCGGGAAGGATTACATTTAACTTATGTGCCAACCCCAGTCACTTGCCGGTGGCTGCCTGGAATGCAGCAGAGGAGTGCTGGGTTTGATTAGCGATGTCTGCCATGGGTGTGGGAATGGGCAGTAGGGGCACAGCAGCCAAGTATGTGCCCCCTCTGGCCTGGATTATAGTTTATAGCACCTTTTACCTTAAGGAAAAAAAAAAAAAGTTCCAAAGAGAAGGAGTCTCTGCTGTGTGTGTGCTTTAAAACAGGTTAATTGCAGAGATAATAGGGAAAAAATGATTGAATGAATGTTAGATTTCTTGATTGCCTACCATCAAAGACCAGAAGGTCGTGGTCCAAAGTGGTTAAGAACAATATTAAGCTTGCCAGCTGAACCCAACCAGAAGACTGCTTGCTGTGGTCAGAGTCGATCTGGATTTCAGCGTAAAGCAGCAGACAGCCCAAAGAGGCCTCACTGGTGAGACTGATTGAATGTATGACCAACATACAGGGAGAGAATAGCAATTGTTCTTTCTATCCACCTTTCAACCTTTCAAAGTCCAAATGGGTCTCATGGCCCTGACTGTCCTCCCATCCCTGCCAGCCACCATGTGCCAGGCAGCTGGAGGGACAGTTGTGTGGCCCTGCAGAGTCAGCACTCCAATGGCACCAGACAAGCCTGCACTGGGTCTTCCTCCCATTCAGGCACTGTCCTATGGTGAAGCTGTGCCCGTTAGCGCCAGGATTCAGGTAGAAGCACAGAACTGTCCATAGCAGCACCCACCTGTCTCACCCGTGCCTGAGACACTCAGGCCCCAGGTCCAGTGACAAGTGGACTATGCCTTTTGCCTTCATTCCCAGCCTGGTGTACCTTCCCCCCTTGCCACACTACTGCCTGATTTTGTGTACATGTGACCTGATGCTAGCTTGTGCCCTCCTCCTGACTCGGTGGACCATTTATACCTGGCTTGAGACCCTCACTCTCTGCCTTGTAGAGGTCCAAGGCTCTCCCCAATTTCAGTCAAGTCCTAGTGGGTTCCCGGTAAGAGATCCGTCTGCTCAGTCCCCTTAAGCACCCCTACTCTCGCCTCTCAGTTTAATGGTCCTTTTCCCACTCTGCCCCTGTTGACTCTGCACCACATTTTCTGGGTTAGAAACCGAACCTTTTTCACACAAAGCGATGTGTATGTGTGTAAAGTATATCAACGATTTGCTGGCGAGACAGAGAAAGGGGTATGTATTTCAGAAATGCTTGTAACTTTTCATATCAAATATTAGATACTGTTTGGGGGCGAGAAACAAAAAGAACAAACGCTGATGTTTACTGGGTGCTTATCATATGGTAGGCAATATACTAAGCACTTTATGTGCTTGAACTGATTTGATTGGCCCTACAATGCTTGGAATTAGACACTAATGTTATGTCCGGTGTATAGATTAAACTCAGGCGAGGGGCTTCCCTGGTGGCTCAGAGGATAAAGTGTCTGCCTGTAACGCAGGAGACCCGAGTTCAATCCTGGGTTGGGAAGATCCCCTGGAGAAGGAAATGGCACCCCACTCCAGTATTCTTGTCTGGAGAATCCCATGGACAGAGGATACTGGCAGGCTACAGTCCACGGGGTCGCAAAGAGTCGGGCAGGACTGAGCGACTTCACTTTCACTTTCACTTTAGAGATGGGTCTGAGATTACATCGCTGGGAAGTAGCAGAGCTGAGGAGGTGCACTCGGGCAGTCTAACTTCAGAGCCATCACCCAAACAGCACCTGTGCTCCCCTGCCTTCCCCCCGACCCCCGACTGGTTTCGGTTTTTCATTGTCTGCTTTATCCAGCACCCCACCACCCACAACCCCCGCATCTTGGTAACATATTCTCTTTCCTTCCCACCCTCATTTCTTCTCTTCCTCTCTTTCCTTCCAGATAAGTGTAGAAACTCCAGTACTTCCTGCCTCTGTTCTGAAGAACAGTTCAAGTTTCCCCAGCCCTTGGCTCCTAACCTTTTCTCAGATTCCATCGAGGTTCTTAGCAAAGCAAAAATCCCTCTCATATAGTAACATCCACACACCTTTGATGTTAGGCGTGTGGACGCAGACTGTGCAGATTTCTGCCCTAGGACGGAGAGGACAAGGGCGTGGCAGGTGGCTGCCCCTCCCGCTCCCATGGCAGGCATCACTAATTAATGACAGCTCTCCTTCCTGCAGAGCCCGGACACAGCACAGAGCTGCAGAAAGCCGCTGCCAGCTGAGCCAGGCTGTTGCAGAGAATGAAACCTTCCTTCCCTCCCATAGGGCAAGGCCATGACAGTACAGGAAGGGGACCAGACCATCCTTTAAGGGGAGAAGCGAAGCCCGATCCCCTTCACTGAAGGAGGCCAGGCCTGAAAGGCAGGCCTTCCGCCAGCCCTGACTCCTTCTCTGGGCCTCCTTCTTTTAGCCTAGACTCTCTGTTGAAGGCTCTGTTGAGTGAGAGGAGAAAGTTAATCCTTTGTCACAAGGATGTTGGTCCCGGAGCTGAGCATAGAGGTAGCTACTGGGGATCCCAAACAGTAGACAAACCAGATTTGTCAGTTTCTTGGCCCTGCCTTTGTCTCCTCATTGCTTTCCATGAGTCTTTAGTAGTTGCCTATCTCCATTTCTCAGACCATGACTGGGCTGCAGGCTGCTAATGGAGAGGCCATGAGTCCAAGATTCCCTTCCTCCAGCCCAAAAGATAGTCACAAGGTTGACCAGAGAAATGAGTCTCCTTGAATAAGGAAGTGAGGCCGCCATCCTTAGAGCTTCTGGCAAACTTTGAGAAGGGGTGGGTGGAAGAGTTCTGGATTTCAGAAACGGAGAGCAAGATATCACTCAAATCTCAAGGCTCAGCCTGGTTGAATCTAAACCAGCAGCTACATCCTGAGGGCTTCAAGATGCCAAGAGGCTCTTGCCAAGGAGGAGAATGTTGAACACCACCTGCCCAAGGAAGAAGAGGGAGCAGATGAACATTTATTGAACACCTACTATGTGCTTGCAGTGTATAAGACATATTTATATCCATTCTCATGTTCAATTCTCGAGCAGTTTGTGAGGACTCTCTCCTCTTCACAGAAGAGAAATCTAAACTCAGAGAAATTAAATAATTTGCTTAAGTCACACAGCTACTGAGTAGAAGAATTGGAATTCAGACCTAGGTGTTATGCAACTTGAAAGCCAAGGAGCTTATCACCTGTGCTGTATTTCCTGAGGGTAAGGACTCAGGGAGAGTAGCCCCAGGCCTGGGAGGCTGAGCAGAGAGAAAGCCATTGCCAAGACCATCACCATGTTAAGAGCGAAAATGACCGCTTGAGAAAACTGAGAAGTCAAGAGGTATGGATACTTGTGCCACTCCAGGGGCAGCAGCTTCTACCCTGTGGCTCCTGGACTCTCTGGACTGCTGACAACTAGTCAGGGTCCTCTTTTCCTCCCCAGCTCACTGTTACCCCGCACTGCTTTCAGGCCTTTGCAGCTGATGCTATTGCTGAGGCTGAGAAGCAGGTGGGGCATTGCTGGGCATGGGGCGGTTCTTGCCTCACACCCCTGCGCATGGCTTCCTACAGCTTATAAGCCTCTCCTTGCATGGGAGCTCCATTCAGGAAGCTCAGGGAAGAGCCTTGTGGCTTTTTTTTCTCTAAGTATCTGGCTCTTCTGCAAAATGGAGATATTAATATTTACCTGAGAAGGTTGTTGCTTACATTAAAATCAATATGTGTAAAAGCCTTAAGAGCTCTGAAACACACATCACCATTGCTCTTATGATCTGCTCGTCTCTGACTCATAAGATACAGATTTGAGGACAAACACATCTCAAACTTGACACCATTCAAAGTGTGTATCATCTTTTCTTGGAAGAGCAGAAAAGTATTATAGAATCAATTTAATAATGAGACATTTGGCAGAGTGTTCTTAGCAATCTTCTTATAAACGTTTTTAATCAACCAAAGTCTAAAACATGAATATGGTATGTGTGATCAATTACAATCATACTTTGATTATTTCATTCTAGAATTGTGACTCACAGTTTAAATTCGAAGTAAAAAATAGCATCATCATTACCATCATCACCACACTGTCGTCATCACAATCTTGTGTCACGGTCAATCGGACCCCCCCTCCCCCAAATACACTGCTACTCTCAAATCCCCCATTTGCCTACCAGGGAGGTATTATAAATATCCTTCTTCAAATATACCACTGAGCTTCCAAGAGGTTAAATATCTGTGTTAATTCAAGTAACAAAGTTTCAGGCTCAGAATTTGAACCTAGTTTTCTCTGATGTTAAAAAAAATCCACATGCTCTTTCCTCTGTATTAGTTGACTTCACTAGCCAGGCATTCTGATTCATATAATCTGAGGTGGGGCCCAACATGTATAAGGGAAGCCAGATTCCCTGAATCAATATCTCAGTTCAGTTCACTCAGTCGTGTCTGACTCTTTGCGACCCCATGGACTGCAGCACTCCAGGCCTCCCTGTCCATCACCAGTTCCCAGAGCTTGCTCAAATCCATGTCCATTGAGTTGGTGATGCCATCCAACCATCTCATCCTCTGTCATCCCCTTCTCCTCCTGCCTTCAATCGTTTCCAGCATAAGGGTCTTTTCCAAGGAGTTAGTTCTTCGCATCAGGTGGCCAAAGTATTGGAGTTTCAGCATCAGTCCTTCCAATGAATATTCAGGACTGATTTCCTTTAGGATTGACTGATTTGATCTCTTTGCAGTGCAAGGGACTCTCAAGAGTCTTCTCCAACACCACAGTTTAAAAGCATCAATTCTTTGATGCTCAGCTTTCTTTATCGTCCAACTCTCACATCCATACATAACTACTGGAAAAACCGTAGCTTTTACTAGACAGATCTTTGTTGGCAAAGTAATCTCTCTGCTTTTTAATATGCTGTCTAGATTGGTCTTAGCTTTTCTTCCAAGGAGCAAACATCTTTTAATTTCATGGCTGCAGTCACCATCTGCAGTGATTTTGGAG
>SJYA01003197.1:69599-80035 GCA_006410615.1 Neotragus moschatus | reverse complement strand
AAAAATTTAAAAAAAAAAGAGAGAGAGAGAGAAAGAGTAAGCCCACCATTGTGGATATAGATGGAGACACAAAGGGAGGGCATCGAAACAGGTGGGGAGCACTGGATACATAAGTGTTAACTGTATTTCCTTCTTTTATTCGTGGTCCTAGATCCTACCAGGGGCCAGGAAAATGTAAGCTATCATTTGTGAAAACCACAGGAGATGATTCTGTCCAATCCACCACTTGTAAAAGAGGCGGATTGGGGATATAAGCTCAATAGGTGTAATTACCACTTACCCCAGAAGCACAAGTAAAAATGGCCGTTGCTGGTGACGGAATGAAACACAGACGACAGACAATACAGACAACAGACAACGAGATAGATTGGTGAGGAAGATTCTCTTCCCCCAGGCTTCTTTATTTCTTATATATGAATCTAGACAAAGGCATAGGAGTTGCCAAGTAGCATGACTAAGCATATTTACATTTGCGCATGCGTGAGCCAAAGGCACTAACTTGTTTAGACCCTCCAACAGTCTTGACCTTCCCTTTATCAAACCTTGGCTCGTCTGCATCGGGCACTGCTCCTTTTTAGGAACAGACAGACACCCTTGTTTGCAAGAAGTGTTCTTTTCCCGAAGTCATAACGAGCCTCGGGGCAGGGCATTCCTTTTGTAGACATGTCCTGACTCCCACTGGGCAGAGCATTCCGTTTGCAGACATGCTCTAGCTTTTTCTGCCAGATGTCTCGCCTGCAAGCACATCTGCAGTCCTTCACACTTGGTTCACTACATTTCCCCCTTTTTTGTTTTGAAAAAATTTGCGACAGAGAGGATCTTCGCAGCTTTGCTTTTCAGTTGCTGGCTTCTTTGCCAATGCCAGAAGACTAGATACAAAACAGAACATACAAATAAAATAAATAACACATTTCTAAAAGAGACAGATAACAGAGTAGATACATGACTGAGAGGATTTAAATTGGCAACTCCCTGGGATAACTTTTCTAATATATCTGCTCCAGTAATGTCAGGCAAGCTTTTACTAAAGGTCTTCACAATATCCTGTTCCAACTGCATGATTTCCGCGGTCAAATTCTGATGTCCGATCAAGAGACGTTTTACTTTACCCCACCCTTCTGATATGTTAAAAGGGAGAGGGGTCACACAAATATGGGAAGAGTTCCAGTCACATTTTAATACACTTCTAGTATCTAAAACAGTCACTTGATCTCCCAGCCAAGACACAGTATGCTGAAGGTTTAAAACATCCGTAGCAAGCTGAGCGTCTAAGTTCTTTTGTTGTTGCTAAAGGAGATGGGAGTCCTTGTGCCAATCACGAACAAAATCAGTAGTCTGAAGGCTTTCATGCAAAGCTATCTCAGCAACTGCAGCTGTAGCAGTAACTGAGGCAACAGCGAGTACAGAAGCAATTATAAGTCCAAGCATCTGCCGGGATTGATGCAGAAGGACTTAATCTTGTAGTTGTTGTAGTTGTAGTTGTAGCACAGCAAGACCATAGTTATCATACCAATAAGTGGTTACAGTTACAGGCATCATAAGATAGGGTGGATGTTGCAACACCACAAAAGAGCAAACATTATATTGAAAGGTTAAACAAGATGAGAGCATACATTGTTTATAAGATATTACATTAAGTCTACCTGAATAATTTATTTGTACATTAAGTTTTTTTTTTTTTTTTTGAGATCTCTGTTGTTGGTTGTCTTAGAATCTGTTGAACTTTTCAGGTGGGCAGCGGAGGCAGGGGCAGAAGAGTGTCTTTTTTTGTGTGTGTGTGGTCGAAGCTATGGGAAAACTGGATGTCTGGGGGACTGTGACATGGTGAATCAGTCTGTCTGGGATCCAGACAGAGAAGTGGAATCCTGTAGAAACAAACAAGCATACCCTTTCCCACAAGTTAGCAATACATCTGGCTCTTTTTACTCTCTGGTAAGGAGGTCTTTTTACTTGACCAGGGGCCGAGTCATAGCCCCTTTAGGAGTCCAGCGCCTTGTCATTGTAGTCTGTCCCTGTGTGTCTATGTTTAAATGATTAATTATAAACAAAGCATGGTATAAAACATGATGTGGAGAGGAGTACTTAAATTTTCTGTTTTAATTTAGCTATCTGATTGACCAGCGCTGGCTTGGTAGGAATAGGGTTAATCTTTTTTAGCAATGTAAGAGACATCTGCTCTGGTATCTAACAGCCCCGACATTTTTTTTTTTTTTTTGAATTAAAAGATCTTTTAAAGGCTTTGGAGCTGTAATTTTTTGCACCCAAAAGGCTAGACCACTAGATTTAAATGTTTTGGAGTTCTTAGCTTGAGAAGTTAAGTTTTTTCTTGTCTGATAATAAGATGAAAACAAAAGCTGTGTTACTCTTTGACCTTTATTAATTTATCTAGTTTTGGTAGGCAGTGAAATCAAAACTTTAATTTTTTAAATATAATCAGAATCTACTACACCAGGTACCATTGAAATTTTTTGAAAACAAGGCGAGCTATGGCCCAGCACAAGTCTTACAATGTCTTCAGGTAGGAGGCCAGCCACTCCCACTGGGATCGAGTAACCGGCATATCAGGAGTTAATATTGTTGTTGAGTCTCTTTTTTGTTTTGCTTTTCTCTTAGCCTAGGTGAGGCCCCCCAGAGAGGATTTTTTCTGAGGAGCACACTCTGCATATTGTGCACGTGTCTGTTTTCAAAGTTACTTTGTTTAAAAAACTTATCTTTTTTAGCCTTAGGCAGGCTTTAAGAGGCTTTGGGGATAAAGTGGGGAACTCCTGGACCCTGGGGAGGCACAAACGGAGGTGGAGGCGGCAGCGATCTCACCTTAAATCAGAAAGTGGTGAATAAGTTTTTAAAGGTTTGTGTAGAGGGGAGGGGGCTCTCCAGGGCACCTGGCCACAGCGTCTTGTAAGCCCTCTCTTTCCTCGGGAGGTAGAGCACAGTGTCTCTCCTTTTTTCTGTCAACGGCAGAAAATATGATCTGCACAGAAGGTGGAGACCCACCACCATCTACCGCCATAGCCTCTCTCATAGGCTATCTAACAGCCTCATGACAGGGATCCAGGACATTTTTAATCATATTTTACAGAGCAAAAACATCTACAGGAAAATTTTCTGGCCTGTGCAAAGTATAATAAGTTTTTTTTTTTTAACCTTTTTTTTTTACTCTTTTTCGAATATACAGAGTTAGACTCTGAATCTGTGCCTGGAGGATCAGGGGGCTCAGGAGGAGGAGGGAAAGTCATCTCTTGTCTCCCATCGTGTTGCTCTCTCTCTGGAGCCTCTGATTTTTTCTTTCTTGATGTTGCTTTGCTATCTGTCTCAAAAAGCTTTAGAGCCTGCGTAATAGCACTACATAAAGTCCATAATTTAACAGACATAACATTGTCTTTTTGATGCTGTTTATGAAGGTTTTTTTGCATTTTTATTTTTTCAGGTTTAATTGAAACTTTGTCTGATATTGAAACCAATAACAATACTGTACACTTATTTTAAATAACTCATCGAGACGTTTTTGTGATGTCTTGACACCAATGGAATATAATAATCCCTTGATTAAATCTAAATACTGAGTTTTTAAGGAATTTGAATTTTCCATTATTTTTGCCGAAAGTCCCCCTTTTGGTTTCCCCCAGGGTGCTTACCCTTTTAGTTCTGTCTCGAGCCCCACGTTGGGCACCAATTGTCGGTGACGGAATGAAACACAGATGACAGACAACACAGACGACAGACAACAGACAATGAGATAGCGAGGAAGCTTCTCTTCCCCCAGGCTTCTTTATTTCTTATATATGAATCTAGACAAAGGCATAGGAGTTGCCAAGTAGCATGACTAAACATATTTACATTTGCACATGCGTGAGCCAAAGGCACTAACTTGTTTAGATCCTCCAACAGTCCTGACCTTCCCTTTATCAAACCTTGGCTTGTCTGCATCGGGCACTGCTCCTTTTTAGGAACAGACAGACATCCTTATTTGCAAGAGGTGTTCTTTTCCTGAGGTCATAACGAGCCACGGGGCAGGGAATTCCATTTGCAGACATGCCCTGACTCCTGCTGGGCAGAGCATTCCGTTTGCAGACATGCTCTAGCTTCTTCTGCCAGATGTCTCGCCTGCAAGCACATCTGCAGTCCTTCACACTTGGTCCACTACAGGCCATCATGGCCAGCAACAGTTTTTCCAGTGTTACCTCACTGTTGGTCATCAACAGAGTATCGTCAGCTCGTCTTGACAGATTTTTCATTTGCGCCCAGGTCAGAAAAGGCACATTGTGTCGAGGACGTTTCATTTTCTTGAAGTCTTTCAATGTCATCTGTTGCAATTTCCATTTTAGTGCTGTTACCGGTCTGGGGGTGTGGAGTAAGGCCTGTCCATCTTCTGAGTCTTCTGAGTGGGACCCACTGTTCGGTTCCATCATCTAAAATGACAAGACAATATTCCTTGCCTAGGAACTTAAGTGTTCCTGACCGCCATTGATCAAGACATTTAACCCAAACAGCAGTTTGTTCAGGCATACGCAAGGGTGAATCAGAAAAGTGTCGCTCTACTCATGTTTCCTGACCGTGTAGAGGCAAATTAAAAAATTGATTATTAAAAGGGCTATACGCAAGATGGTTTTGGGTCCATAGGGGTCCCTTAGCTTATTCCCCCTGTTTTGTTTATTAAGAATGAGCTTGGGTGTATGGAGCGCCCGTTCAATGATGGCTTGGCCTTGAGGGTTGTACGGGACGCCAGTAAGATGGCAAATGCCCCATTGATGCATGAAATCACGAAAAGCATTGGCTGTAAAAGCAGGGCCGTTGTCTGTTTTGATGGAGGCAGGGATCACCATCACTGAAAAACATTGCAGAAGAGCTGTGATGGCAGCTTTAGTAGTCTCAGCGGTGGAAGGAACTGCCCAAATGAAGCTGGAAAAGGTATATATGACTACAAATAACAATTTAAAAGGGGGCAGTTTGTAATGTGTAAAATCAGCTTGCCATAATTCATTTGCTTATAAGCCTCTAGGATTAGTCACCTGGGGACTAGTGGTCAAATGAAAGGGGGCACATGTGGCACAGTCCCGAACAATTTTTCTAGCCATTTGTAACGGTATCTTATATTGAACGTGTGTAGTCTATTAGCATTAGTATGGAAGAGCTGATGTTCCTGTTTGGGGGAAGAAAATACAGGGGCAATGAGGCGATCAGCCAAATTATTGCCCAAAATGAGGGGCCCTGGTAAATGGGAATGAGCATAAATGTGAATAATGAAGAAGGAATGGAATCTAGCTCTTATTTCTTGCTGAATCAATAAGAACAAATGTATAAGATCACTTTCATTGGATATAAAATGAAACGTTATAAAGGATGGAAAAGATGTGCCACATAGCGAGAATCAATTAAAACATTCAATGAAGTTTTTATTAGAGTAAGTAAACAATATAATGCGAATAATTCTGTTTTTTGAATGGATTGATAAGGACTTTTAATTTTCTTTTGCAGGTTGGGACCTATTATGGCTGCCCATCCTGCCTTATTTCCATCTATGAGATAGTTAGGGGCATTCATGACAGGGTGTTCAGAAACAATATTGTTAATGATAAAGGAAGTATTTTGTAAGAAATTCCATAATTTTCCTTTAGGTGGGTTGGCCAACAATTCTCCTGAATAATCAGCAAGGGCTATCTGAATGGTAGTGGACACCTGGAGAGCATTATCAATTTCTGTTTTTGCCAAAGGTAGGTAAATCTTAGTAGGGTCATATCCAGCTATAGCACACAAGTGATAGCATGCAAGAAAAATGATTTTTCCTATTATGTCTATATAGGAAACAATGCATTTAGTCTGTTTGGAATGGAGATATACCCATTCAATGAGGTGATTATCTTGCACTATAATGGCAGTAGGAGATATCTTAGTACCAAAGACATATATCTGAAAAGGAGAATTGTAATTAATATGGTAAACAAATGCTTGTTGAATTCTCTGTTTTACCAATTGTAACTCTTTCTCAGCCTCAGGGGTAAGTTGTTGGGGACTATTCAAATCAGAGGAACCTTCTAATAATTTGAATAAGTTTTGCAAAGCATATGTGGGAATTCCCAAGGTAGGTCGTAGCCAATATCCCCAAGAAGTTTCTGGAAACCATTAAGTGTTTGTAAATTATCCCTTCTGATAGAAAGTTTCTGTGGCTTTACAGTGGAGCGGTCCATAAGATATCCAAGATATTTAAAGGGGAAATGGTGTTGCAATTTATTTTCTGCCATTAGCAGCCCATGATTAGTTAAATTAGTTATGACCTCATTACCTAATACACTTAATTGAGATTCTGAGGGAGAAGCCAATAAAATGTCATCCATGTAATGAATGAGATATGCCTCAGGGAATTGCTATCTGATGGGCTGCAAAATTTTGTCAACAACTAATTGACAAATCGTAGGGGAGTTCATCATACCTTGGGGCAAGACCTTCCATTGATACTGTTGAACAGGAGACTGATTATTAATAGAAGGTATTGAGAAGGTAAAGCGTTGCCTGTCATCTGGATGTAAAGGTATAGTGAAAAAACAATCTTTTAAATCAATAATCATAACAGCTCAGTCCTTAGGGACCATAGCAGTGCTTGGGAGTCCTGGTTGTAAAGCTCCCATAGGAATCATTATAGTGTTAATATTCCTTAAATCTGTTAGCATTCTCCATTTACCTGATTTCTTTTTAATGACAAAACCTGGTGAATTCCATGGTGATTGAGTAGTTTCTATTCTATTTTGTTGTAGTAGTTGAGCCACCAAAGTATGTAAAGCAGACAGTTTCTCTTTTGATAAGGGCCATTGAGCTGTCCAGATAGGTTTATCAGACTTCCATTCTAACTTCAGTGGCTTTATCTCAGTGACCCCTAAGAAAAAGGTTCATTCAATTGTATAGTCGCTTGAGCTTGTTGTAGAAAGTCTCTTCCCCACAAACTTAGTGGTAATGGGCCATGTACGGTTTAATGTAAGCGACTAATTGATCAGGGCCCAGGGCTTGTGAGTAAGATGAACTAACCTAAGTTTGAGCTGCATCTGCAGTTCTTACTCCCACCAACTGGTGTGAGGCTAAAACTGCAGGCCAATCCGAAGGCCATTCCTCTGTTCTTATGATAGAGACATCCATCCCAGTGTCTAGCATTCCTTCAAAAGTTCTTCCTTTGATTTTTAATTTTAACATGGGCTTATTGATTTCTTTTATAACAGTAGAAAGGGCTGCAGTAATGTTGGTACTCCCAAAGCCACCTGCTCTGGTGTCTGCTTTTCTATTAAGTGGAGACACATAAGGTAATAGCAATAGCTGAGCAAATCTGTCACCCTTTTGTAAATACAAGTTGCGAGTCACATGTAACATTACTGCAATTTCACCCATGTAATCTTCATCAATGATCCCAGTATGTACAATTATCCTGCGCATGGTGCTGCTGTTTCATCCTAACAGGAGGCCTGCAGTATTTTTTGGTATAGGGCCAAAATATCCAGTTAAGATTTTCATAGGATTATTTACCATTAATAATTCCATATCTCGGGGAGCAGGGATATCTACATATGCGCTATGTCTAGTAGCTGCTGTCAATTCAGTAATATTTGGTTGTCCTCCTTCTTTAACAGGGCTAGAGGAGAGCCCCTGTTCTAGTTTCCTGAAGGAGGTGTCTGAATGGATAAAGCATTACCTTGTTTATCAAATTTAGAGTGGCATTCATTCAGCCAATAATTCCCCTTTTTACATCTTGGGCACAGCCCGGGGGGCTTAGTTTTAATAACCCCTCCTTTGTCAGGAGAAAGACCCGGTTGCTGAGGCAAGTGACATTGCTTCCACATGTGTCCCAGCTTACTGCAATTAAAACATTTAACTTTAGACTTTTGGGAAACATTTAAGGTTTCTAAAGCAGCTATTTTAGCTTTATGTTGAATCATCCCCACATTCCTGCAGGCTTTCAAGTATTCATAACTCCTCCTTGCTCGCTAATGGATCTGATAATAGCCTGACAATCTTCATTAGCATTAACAAAGGTTAATTGTTTCAAAATGATTTCTCGCAAAGATGCATCCTTAAGACTGCAATCAATGGCCTCCTTCAATTTACCAATAAACTGAGCATATTCTTCAGTTGGTCCCTGCAATATTTTTACAAAAGATCCATCAGAGGTGGAACTGTCTATTTTAGTCCATGCTCTGAGAGCTACTTCCTTAATCCAGTATAACATGCGCAGCTGCACAAATTGTAATTGCGCAGCAGTTTCAGCCATAGCTCTGGTGCTGGTGAGAATTTCAAAATTTAATCCAGCAGGGTTTCCCCTGCTTTGCTGTTCTTGCAAGATTAATTTGGCTTCATCCGTGACCCACATTTGCCACTGTAGTAGCTGTTGTGGAGTCATAATCATTTTAGCAACTGTAAAAAAATCTGCATGAAGCCATTGATTTGCCCACCCCCTAAGAAATTCCATACAGTAGGGTGAGGTAGGTCCATACAACGTACATGCCTTTTTGAATTGCATGAGCAAACTGAAATCAGGTGATTGCCACTGATTATGTTCAGGTTGAGGATTATTAAATTGGACCGGAGAAGCCCATGCACAAAGAGGCATGTCTTGAGGAGGAATGCTAGGAAATGGGGGAGCAGTAGCGGCAATGGACAGTGTTGCGGCGGACGGAAAGGCTTGTTAATATGAGCTCGCGAAAAGCAAGATAAAGGCGGATCAGGGATCTCTGGCAAAGTTGATTGTTTAACTGCTTTCAGCACCTGTGACTCTTGTTTGTCCGTGATCTGCCCTAGCATTACATTTTTCTGATTTAAAACCTCTGACAGATCTTTCTCTTCTAATTCATATTCATACAGGTATCGAACAGTTTCAACCTCTAAATCTCCTCCCGAGCCATCTAATTTTCCATAATGGCCCATAAGAGACCAAGTTACCCACCATTGTAGGGGAATTTTTACCCCCTGTCTATAAGCTTTTAGAACATTATTCTTTACTCTGGTCCAAGTTTGTAAATCCAAGGTTCCTTCCTCTGGAAACCATGGATTATATTCAACCACTGTCTGGTAACAGCTAGTTAACTGCTCTTCAGGCAGATTAACTCCGTATTGTTTCAAGAAATGATGCATGAGATGAACAAAAGGAATCTTACTTGTCTGATGTCCCATCCTGCTTACCTCACTTCTGCAGGAGTGTGGGCCTTGTTCAAAACCAGTTTGCTGCTTCGAGCCCCACGTTGGGCACCAGTTGTAAGGCTCGGAGAACTGCACTCTGAAAGGAACATTCAAGGACAGCCTCTAGTGGGCTGACAAAGTTTATTATCCAGCTGCTCAGTTTTATGGTCTCAGGGAACAGAGCATAAAGCAGACTTGCACATAGCCTTTCTTGATAAACTTCAAAGCATTCAAGCATAAAATACAGTTCCCACCACCCAAGACATAACATAGCTTTGGTGAAACTCTAAAGGGAGTCTTATTATGAAACAACAGTCCTTGCTCCCAGAAACAAGTGGTCAGAAGGAAGCCTCTGAATGCTTCAAGGCTGGGCGTATGACACTTTGTCATCCGTTCGCAGCCTTGGGCACTCAGTGAACGCTCATAACCCTTTGTTATGCTCGTCCCAGCTTCCAGTCTTTGTCATGAATGGAGCAAATACATTTTCAGTATTTGCTTAAAGCCTTCCAGCTCCTCCACAATGACCTGTCCATCTTGGTTGGTGCTGCATGGCATGTTTCATAGCTTCATTGAGTTATGCAAGCCCCTTCACCACAACAAGGCTGTGATCCATGGAGGTGGAATGTCAATACATATTAAGTAATTATATCTGATTATTGTGTCATTTAAGGCTTGTGTATCTTTATTGATTTTTCTGTCTGGATGATCTGTCTATTGGTTTCTGTGGGGTGTTAAAGTCACCACTATTATTGTTGATTTCCCCTTTTATGGCTGTTAGCTTTTTTCTTACATATTGAGGTTTATATATGTTTACAATTTTTATATCTTATTGTATTGATCCCTTGATCATTATGTAGTGTCCTTCCTCATCTCTTGTAACAGTCTTTATTTTAAAGTCACTTTTGTCTCATACGAGTATTGCTACTCCAGCTTTCTCCTTATTCTCATTTGCATGGAATACCTTTTTCCTTCCCCTTTCTTTCCAGTCTATATTTGTCCCTAGATCTGAAATGGGTCCATTGTAGACAGCATATATACAGCTCTTGTTTTTGTGTCTTTTTGCCTGTCTGTGTCTTTTGGTTGCAGCATTTAATCCTTTAAATTTAAGGTAATTTTCAGTATAGTTTATTATGTATTATTATTTATTGTATATCGATAATTATCTTAAATATAAATATATTCTTCCAAAAATATATTCTTATTGCCACTTTGTTACTTGTTTTGAATTTATGTTTGTAGGTCTTTTATCTCCCTTTCTTTTTTTGTTATCTTCTCATGTAATT
>SJYA01003197.1:4035-69423 GCA_006410615.1 Neotragus moschatus | reverse complement strand
TGTTTTCTTTTCATGTAATTTGATTATTATCTTTGGTTTTGTGTTTAGATTGCTTTTTCTTTTTCTTTTGTGTATCTGTTGTATTTGTTTGTTTGTTTGTTTGTTTTGGTTTGCTGGTCCCATGAATTTTTTTATAGAGCAGTCTATATGTGTACAAGGTTGTTTTTACATTGCTGATCACTTTCTTGCCTAGAAAAGTTCCTTTAGCTTTTGTTTTAGAGCTTGTTTGGTTGTCCTGAATTCTCTTAGCTATTGTTTGTCTGTAAAGGTTTTAATTTTTCCCTCAAATTTCAGTGAGAGCCTTGCTGGGTAGAATATCCTTGGTTGTAGATCTTTGCCTTTCATCACTTTAAACATATCACCTTACTGACTTCTGGCCCAAAGACTTCCTTCTGAAAAATCAGCTGACAATCTTGTAGGGAGTATATTGTATGTTATTTGTTGTTCTTCTCTTGTTGTTTTAATTTTTTTCTTTGTCTTTACTTTTGTCAGTTTGATTACTGTCTGTCTCTGCATGTTCCTCCTTGAGTTTATCCTGTATGGGATTCTTTGTGCTTCCTGGATTTGAGTGTTTCCTTTCTCATATTAAGATATTTCTCAGCTATAATATCTTCACATATTTTCTCAGGCTCTTTCTCTTTCTCTTCTCCTTCTGGGACTTCTATAATGTGAATGTTTGTGCATTTAGTATTGTCCCAGATGTCCCTGAAGTTGTCCTCACTTCTTTTCATTCCTTTTTCTTTATTCTGTCCTGTGGCAGTGATTTTCATCACTCTGTCTTACTTGTTCCTCTGCCTATGTTTTTCTGCTATTGATTTCTTCCAGTGTATTTTTCACTTCAGTCATTGTATTGTTCATCTGTGTTTGTTTGTTCTTTAAATCTTCTAGCTCCTTATTAAACATTTCTTGTATCTTCTAAATCTATTCCTCTGTGCTTTTTAGGAATGTTTCTAATTATGAATTAAATTTCTTGAAGAGATACATGGCTATTCATATTATCTATTTCTTTTTGTATTGGCAATGATAGCTTGTGCCTTGCAAGGGATTCATCTGTTTCACCTAAGTTTTCAAATTTTTGAGTGCAAAGTTTTCATAATATTCCCTTGTCATATTTTTAATTTCTCTTGAGTCTACGTCATTGTCTCCTATTTCATTCCTGATGTTGTAATTAGTGTAAACCTTTTCCTTTTACTCTTTGACTATTTTTTTGGTGTGTTTTATTTTTAACAGCTTTATTGAGGTATAGTTGATATACAAAGACCTGCATATATTTACTGTATGCAATTTGATATGTTTGGACATATGCAAACACTTGTGATGTCATCACTACAATCAAGGTAATAGACATATCCAAGACTTCTGAAGTGTTCTGGTGTTCTTTTATCTCTTTTTGCTTTTTGGAGTAGGAAGACAGCCTGAGATCTACCGTTTTAAGAAATTTTGAAGTGCACACTGCCATACTGTTAACCAGAGGTACTATGTTATACAGCAGATCTCTAAAGTTTATCCATCCCACACAACCAATTTTTTTATACCCTTTGAAAAACTACCACCCATTTCCCCTAACCCTTAGGCCCCGGCAATCCATATCATAACCTCTGCCTCTATGAACTTCACTATTTTAGAAACCTCATATAAGTGAGGTTTGTCACTTATATGTCCTTCAGTGTTTGTCCTTCTGTGACTGGCTTATTTCACTTAGCATAATGTCCTCAGAGTTCATCCATATTGTTTCAAATGGCAGAATTTCCTCTTTTTTAAGTGGAATAATGTTCCATTTTACGTATACATCACATTTTGTTTATCCATTCACCTGTGATGCTTGGGTTGTCTTTCTATCTTGACTATTGTAAATAACATTTCAATGAATATGGGAATACAGGTCTCACTTTGAGATTTTGATTTCAGTTCTTTCGGATACATTCCCAGAAGTGGGATTGCTGGATCATATGGTTGTCCCAGCTTTAATTTTCCGAGGACATCCATACTCATGATACAGATATCTTTTTGCAATAGATTTTTAGCTTGATTCCATTTTGGTTAGACAGCATTTGTTATATGACTTCAATGCTCTTAAATTTGTTAAACTTTGTTTCATGACAGAGAACATGGTTCATTTGGGGTAAATATTTCATGTACACTTGAAAAGAATTTGTATTTTTCTCTCATTGGGTAGCATGCTCTATAAACATCAGATTAAGTTGGTGAATAGTCCTTTTAAAAAAAATTGTTTTTTTAATTTAAAAAATTTTTATTGGAGGATATTTACTTTACAGCGTCATGCTGGTTTCTGCCATACATAAACAGGAATCAGTCACAGGTATACATATGTCTCTTCCTTTTCAAAATTCTCTCCCATCTCCCACCCCATGTCCCCCTCCCCCAGGTTGTCACAGAGCACTGGGTTGAGCTCCCTTTGTCATACAGCAAATACCCACTGGCTATCTATTTTACATATGGTAATGTATATGTTTCAATGCTACTCTCTCAATTTGTCCGACCCTCTCCCTCCCATCAGAGAAGGCAACGGCACCCCACTCCAGTACTCTTGCCTGGAAGATCCCATGAATGGAGGAGCCTGGTAGGCTGCAGTCCATGGGGTCACTGAGGGTTGGACACGACTGAGCGACCTCACTTTCACTTTTCAGTTTCATGCATTGGAGAAGGAAATGGCAACCCACTCCAGTGTTCTTGCCTGGAGAATCCCAGGGATGGGGGCTGTCTCTTATACACATCTTTCCTCATCTCTTGTANGCTGCAGTCCATGGGGTCACTGAGGGTTGGACACGACTGAGCGACCTCACTTTCACTTTTCAGTTTCATGCATTGGAGAAGGAAATGGCAACCCACTCCAGTGTTCTTGCCTGGAGAATCCCAGGGATGGGGGAGATTGGTGGGCTGCCGTCTATGGGGTTGCACAGAGTCGGACATGACTGAAGTGACTTAGCAGCAGCAGCTCCCTCCCACACTATATCCACAAGTCTGTTTTCTATGTCTGGGTTTCCACTGCTGCCATACAAATATGTTCATCAATATCATTTTTCTATATTCCATGCACATGTGTCTTTCTCTTTCTGACTTACTTAACTCTGTACAATAGGCTCTAGTACCATCCACCTCATTAGGACTGACTCAAATGCCTTCTTTTTTAAAGCTGAGTAACATTCTCTTGTATATATGTACCACAATTTCTGTATCCATTCATCTGTCAATGGACATCTAGGTTGCCTCCATGTCCTAGTTATTGTAAAAAGTTCTGTAATGAACATTGGGGTACATGTATCTGTTTCAATTATCGTATTCACAGGGTATATGCCCAGTAGTGAGATTGCTCTATCTCCAAAATATAAAAGCAGTTCATGCAGCTCAATACCAGATCCATCAGCAGATGAATGGATAAGAAAGCTATGGTACATATACACAATGGAGTATTACTCAGCCATTAAAAAGAATACATTTGAAAAAGTTCTAATGAGGTGGATGAAACTTGAGCCTATTATACAGAGTGAAGTAAGCCAGAAAGAAAAACACCAATACAGTGTACTAACGCATGTATATGGAACTTAGAAAGATGGTAATGATAACCCTGTATGTGAGATAGCAAAAGAGACACAAATGTATAGAATAAGCTTTTGGACTCTGTGGGAGAGGGAGACGGTGGGATGATTTGGGAGAATGGCATTGAAACATGTATAATATCATATATGAAATGGATCACCAGTCCAGGTTCAATGCATGATACTGGATGCTTGGGGCTGGTGCACTGGAACGACCCAGAGGGATGGTACGGGGAGGGAGGAGAGAGGGGGGTTCACGATGAGGAACATGTGTATGCCTGTGGCAGATTCATGTTGATGTATCACAAAACCAATACAATATTGTAAAGTAATTAACCTCCAATTAGAATAAATAAATTTTATTAAAAAATAGCAGGCAGAAGATCTAAACAGACATTTCTCCAAAGAAAACATACAGATGGCAAACAAAAACATAAAAGATATTCAATACCACTTATTATTAGAGAAATGCAAATCAGAACTGTAATCAAGTGTCATCTCACACCAATCAGAATGGCCATTATCAAAAATATACAAACAATAAATGCTGGAGAGGATATTGAGAAAAGGGAGCCAGTTTACACTGTTGATGGGAATTGATACAACCACTATGGAGATCATTATGGAGATTCCTTTAAAAATTAGAAATGGAACTACCACATTTATTTATTTTTAATTAGAGGATAATTATTTTACACTATTGTGATGGTCTCTGCCATATATCAACATGATTCAGTCATAGTTATACATATGCCCCTTCCCTCTAGAACCACCTTCCAACTCACTTCTCATACCATCCCTTTAGGTTGTCACAGAGAATTGGCTTTGGTTTTCCTATGTCATACAGCAAACTCCCACTGGCTATATATTTTACATATGGTAATGTGTATGTTTCAATGAAATTTTCTCAAGTCATCTTAACCTCTCTTTACCCACTGTGTCCAAAAGTCTGTTCTTTATGTCTGTGTCTTATTTTCTGGCCTGCAAGTAGAATCATCAGTACTATCTCCCTAGATTAAATATAAATGCATTAATATACAATCTTTCTCTTTCTGACTTACTTCACTCTGTATAGGAGGGTCTAGGTCCATCCATTTCACTAGAACTGGCTCAAATGTATTACTCTTTATAGTTGAGTAGTATTCCATTGTGTATATCTACCAAAACTTCCTTATCCATTCATCTGTCAATGGGTGTCTAGGTTGTTTCCATGTTCTAGGTATTGCAAATAGTGCTACAATTAACACTGGGGTACATACGTCTTTTTTGATTATGGTTTTCTCAGGGTATATGCCCAGTAGCAGGATTGCAGGGTCATATGGTAGTTTTACTCCTAGTTTTAGTCCTAGTTTTAAAAGGACTTTCCATACTGTTCTCCACAGTGGCTGTATCGATTTGCATTTCCACCAACAGTACAAGAGGGTCTCCTTTTCTCCACAACCTCTCCAGCATTCACTGTTAATAGACATTTTAATGATGGCCATTCTGATCTGTGTGAGATCGTACCTAATTGTAGTTTAGATTTGCATTTCTCTAATAATGAGTGAAGTTGAGAGTATCTTTTCATGTGTTTATTAGCCATCTGTGTGTCTTCTTTGGAGAAATGTTTGTTTAGGTCTTCTGTCCACATTTTGATTGGGTTGTTTGTTTTTCTGGTATTGAGCTGCATGAGCAGCTTGTATATTTTGGAGGTTAATCCTTTGTCAGTTATTTCATCTGCTATTATTTTTTCCCATTCTGAGGGTAGTCTTTTCATCTTGCTTCGTTTTCTTTGTTGTGCAAAAGTTTTAAGTTTAGTTAGGTCCCATGCTTCCCAGGTGGCACTAGTGGTAAAGAACCTGCCTGCCAATGCAGGAGATGCAAGAGTCACTTGTTCGATCACCGGATCAGGAAGATACCCTGGAGGAGGGCATGAAAACCCACGACAGTATTCTTGTCTGGAGAATCCCATGGACAGAGGAGCCTGATGGGCTACAGTCCATAGGGTCACAAAGAGTCAGACATGACTTAAGCGACTTAGCACAGCAAGTTCCATTTGTTTGTTTTTATTTCCATTACTCTAGGAGGTGGGTCATAGAGGATCTTGCTGTGATTTATGTCATTCAGTGTTCTGCCTGTGTTTTCCTGTCAGAGTTTTATAGTTTCTGATCTTTTAGGTCTTTAAACCATATTGAATTAATTTTTGTGTATGGTGTTAGGAAGCTTTCTAATTTCATTCTTTTACATGTGGCAGGTGGTTTTCCCAGCACTGCTTGTTGAAGAGACTGTCTTTTCTCCATTGCATATTTTTTGCCATTGTGAAAAATAAGGTGTCCATAGGTGTGTGNTCTGTTATTGCCTGAAATATTCCCTGGACAGAGAAGCCTGGTGGGCACAGTCCACTGGGTGCAAAGAATTGGACACAACTGAGCAATTGAGTACACGTGCACACATATTGGTTAATTATAAGAAAATCCGAGTAGGGGGCATGTTGTGTGTATGTGTGTATTATATATATATTAATATACACACAACTTTCAACTATTTAAAACTACCCTTGAGGAAGACTATTTAAATATGTTGTTACTATATAAAAAATGAATGTTGTCTTTTCATCCTAATTTATGCACTAAGAAAGCTTATTATTTTTTCTCCTAGAAATAATGATTATATATTTAACGTGAATGAACCTGCCACAACAAAGTTAGAGGAAATGCTTGGTAAGTACCATTTAATAAAATGTAATGGGTTTTCACATTGCATTTAGCAACATATAGTAAAACAAGAAAGTACGGTACTAGATAATTTATCAAATGAACAGCAGTTGAGCTTTAATACATACAGAGAACTATATTTTTTATTCATAGGTAAGCTTTATTCCAATGTCTACATAAAAATAAGTTGATGTTAATTAAGAAAAAGTTTTTCCAAAGGGGTTAAAATTTATCAAACAAAAGAATTTCGTCCTTTAGGCAAAGAACTATTTCTATCATCTAAAGTTTTCTTAAGGAACTAAGGAGAAAACTTGGAGAAGGCAATGGCCCCCCACTCCAGTACTCTTGCCTGGAAAATCAATGGATGGAGGATCCTGGTGGGCTGCAGTCCATGGGATTGCTNCAGAAAGACACATTTATATGTATTAGTTATATTTGTAGGAAGTAACATACCACTATGGCGAAGGCAATGGCACCCCACTCCAGTACTCTCGCCTGGAAAAATCCCATGGATGGAGGAGCCTGGTGGGTTGCAGTCCATGGGATTGCTAAGAGTCAGACACGACTGAGCAACTTCACTTTCAATTTTCCCTTTCATGCATTGGAGAAGGAAATGGCAACCCACTCCAGTGTTCTTACCTGGAGAATCCCAGGGACGGGGAAGCCTGGTAGGCTGCCATCTATGGGGTCTCACAGAGTTGGACATGACTGAAGGAACTTAGCAGCAGCAAGGAGAAAACTAACAGAAAACACACCAGGCATAAAATAGGCAGTCTTATACAGCATAAAAATGATCAGCTCCTAATATAACTTAATCAGGGTGCATGATCTAGTCCTGGTGAAATCAAGAAGATCCCTCTCCTTCTAGTCCTTGGATTCATTAGCTCCCATTTCGTTGCCAAGGACCTTAGTTTCTTGAACGGGGCCTGAACCCAGGCCCTTAGCAATGAAAGCACGGAGTCCTAACCACTGGACTGCCTGCTTAGTACTATAAATAGTCTTCTGTTTATAGTATGTCTGAAATTTCAGAATACATAACCTTGAAATTCGATTTTGAATTTTGTGGTGGTGATGTTCAGTTCCTAAGTCATGTCTGACTCCGTGACCCATGGACTGCAGCACACCAGGCTTCCCTGTCTTTCACCATCTCCCAGAGATTGCTCAAACTCATGTCCATTAAGTTGTTGATGCCCCCCAACCATCTCATCCTCTGTCATCCCCATCTCTTTCTACCTTCAGTCTTTCCCAGCATCAGGACCTTTTCCAATGAGTCAGCTCTTCACATCAGGTGGCCAGAGTATTGGAGCTTTAGCTTCAGCATCAGTCCTTTCAATGAATATTTAGGGTTGATTTCCTTAGGATTGACTGGTTTGATCTCCTTACTGTTCAAGGGACTCTCAACAGTCTTCTCCAACACCACAATTCAAAAGCATCAGTTCTGTGGCGCTCAGCCTTCTTTACGGGCCAACTCTCACATCCATGGCTACTGGAAAAACTATAGCTTTGACTACGTTGATCTTTGTTAGCAAAGTGACATCTCTTTCTTTTTAAAAAATGCTGTCTAGGTTTTTCATAGGTTTTCTCCCAAGAAGCAAGTGTCTTTTTAAAAATTTCATAGCTGCAGTCACTGTACACAGGCCACTAAAATTAAGTGTGTCACTGTTTCCATTGTTTCCCCATCTATTTGCTGTGAAGTGATGGGACCAGATACCATGATCTTAGCTTTCTGAATGTTGAATTTTAAGCCAGCTTTTTCACTCTCCTCTTTCATCTTCATCAAGAGGCTCTTTAGTTCTTCTTGGCTTTCTGCCATAAGGGCAGTGTCATCTGCATATCTGAGGTTGTTGGTATTTCTCCCAGCAATCTTGATTCCAGCTGTGCTTCATCCAGCCCAGCGTTTCACGTGACCTACTCTGTATATAAGTTAAATAAACCGGAAGACAATGTGCAGCCTTGACGTACTCCTTTCCCAGTTTTAAGCCTGTCTGTTTATTCCATATCTGGTTCTGTTTCTTCTTGACCTGTATACAGGTTTCTCGGGAGGCAGGTAAGTTGGTCCAGTATTCCCATCTCTTTAAGAATTTTCCATAGTTAGTTATGATCCACACAAAGGCTTTAGCATAGTCAGTGAAGCAGAAATAGATGGTTCTTGGAATTCTCTTGCTTTTTCTATGAGATAGTGGATGTTGGCAATTTGATCTCTGGTTCCTCTGCCTTTCCTATATCCAGTTTGTACATCTGGAAGTTCTCAGTTCACGTACTGTGAAGCCTAGCTTGGAGGATTTTGAGCATTACCTTGCCAACATGCGAAATGAACACAATTGTATGGTAGTTTGAACATTCTTTGGCATTGCCTTCCTTTGGGATTGGAATGAAAACTGACCTTTTCCAGTCCTGTGGCCACTGCTGAGTTTTCCAAATTTGTTGGCGTATTGAGTGCAGCACTTTCACAGCATCTTTTAGGATTTGAAATAGCTCAACTGGAATTCTGTCACCTCTATGAGCCTTGTTCATAGTAATGCTTCCTAAGGCCCACTTGACTTCACACTGTAGGATGTCTGACTCTAGGTGAGTGACCACACCATCATAGTTATCTGGGTCATGAAGACCTTTTTTGTACAGTACTTCGGTGTGTTCTTGCCAGCTCTTACTATCTTCTGCTTCTGTTAGGTCCGCACCACTTCTGTCCTTTGTTGTGTCCCTGTTTTGCACGATACATCCCCTTGGTGTCTCTAATTTTCTTGAAGAGATCTTTAGTCTTTCCCATTCTTTTGTTTTCTTCTATTTCTTTGCACTGTTCATCTAAGATTTTTTTTTTTAATCTCCCTGCTATTTTTTGGAATTTGGCGAGAGAGTCATAAAGCTAAAATAGACACCAAAACCCTCATTCTGAGGATGATGGAGTTGCTTGCTTAATCTCAGAAGGCAGTGGTGTGAGTGTGAGCATACTAGAACATGCTAGCCTTGAAGTTCAGGAAGCATGGCTGGGGGCACAGTGGCCGTGCCCATCGCCTCTTTGAGACACTGCTGCTTCTCCTATTAGGGGCGCTACTGCCTCTACTGATTCTTTTTCAGTCTGTAAAACTGCACAAATGTCGAGTGTTTTTCTTTTGCCAGTGCCCAAGCAGTTGTACGAGGAAGGGCAAACTCGGTGTCATTTCTTGAGCCATCTCTCTGTTTTTTACCTTAGGTTGTAAAACACCGGTAGGAAAACCAGCAACTGCGAAGCTTTAATGATTGCCAAATGGTTACGGAAAAATTGCTCGTGTAGTTTCTGTCATTCACGGACTAGTATTACAACAAAGAGGGAAGTAAAGGAAGAAACCGGTCTTCTCATCCTTTATAAGGCTTCGAGAACAGTGGTGGACTCAGTACAGAGGGAAAGCCATCAACTTAAGCAGCCAGTAAAATCTCCTCCACAATGGTTAAAAAGACATTTGTGTCAAACCCTGTGTGTGTTTTAAAATAAAACGGGCTTTTGGAAACATGTTTGGAAATACAAAGCCTAGCTCCTATTTCACTAACACTTTCAACTTATTACATGTATTTAACTGTTATGTTGACTTCTGAATTAAAATGCAGCATCAACTCTATAAAGGCTCTGGCTATCAAAAGAAAACTACTAGAGAGAGCATGTCTTACGCTTCTCGTGACTTTCTTTAATCCAGGTTGCCTCAAACGAGTACACATTTGACAAAGATATATAATAAAGTAGCCATCTTCTGTTAAACTTTGCCACCCAAGGGCCTTAATCAGTGAAACTGAATTAGAGAAAGTACATGTGACAAAGAGAAGTTACGCGATGTATCATAAGTAGGCTTAACAATTCAAGGAAAGAAAAGTTTGAAATAAGATGGGCAAATTGCAAATCACTCGCCACTTCTGGAAGGGCATTTAAGCTAAGAATTTGGATGAGATCAGCCAGTCCTGGAAACGTGGGGCTGAGGTGACAGAGGAGGGGGCAAGGGGTGAGCATGCAGAGGGAACTGTGATCAGAATGTCCTAGGATTGGTTCTGAAGGACCTGGAAGACCAATGTAACTGAAACAAGAGCCACGGAAAATGAAATTAAAAAGAAAGGCAGGAATATTCATCTGCTTGGGGTGCCTGAATGAAATGCCACAGCGTGGGCAGCTTAAACAGCAGAAATTTGTCTTTTTACAGTTTGGGAGGCTCAAAGTCCAAGACCAAGGTGCCAGCAAGGTAGGGTTCATCCTGAAGCCTCTTTCCTGGGCTTGTAGGAGGCCACCATCTTGCAGTGTGCTCGCCTTACCTCTCTGTGCTTCTGAAGACAGAACAGTCTCTCTGGTATCTCTTCTTAAAAGGGCATTACCCCATCAGACTAGGGCCCCCCCATTTGCCCAGTCTAGCCCTCATTACTGCCAAGGGCTCCAAATATGTCACACTGGGAATTAGGGCTTCAATATCTGAATTTCGAACTGTGGTGCTGGAGAAGACTGTTGAGAGCCCCTTGGGCAGCAGGGAAATCAAACCAGTCAATCCCAAAGGAAATCAATCCTGAACGTTCATTGGAGGGACTGATGCTGAAGCTCCAATACTTTGGCCACCTAATGTGAAGAGCCGACTTATTGGAAAAGACCCTGATACTAGGAAAAATTAAGGGCAAGAGGAGAAGGGGGCAACAGAGGACGAGATGATTGGACATGAGGCATCACCGACTCAATGGACATGAGTTTAAGCAAGCTCTGGGAGATGGAGAAGGGCAGAGAAGCCTGGTGTGCTGTAGTCCATGGAGTCACAGAGTCGGACACAACTGAGTGACTGAAAGCAATAACAGTCTGAATTTGGGGACCACCATTCAGTCCATAGCAGCAAGGCTCAATTTCTGCAGTGCCTTCAGTTCAGTCGCTCAGTTGTATCGGACTCTGCAACCCCATGAATTGCAGCACGCCAGCCCTCCCTGTCCATCACCAACTCCCGGAGTCCACTCAGACTCACGTCCATTGGCCAGGGGCGNTGTATGTGAGATAGCAAAAGAGACACAAATGTATAGAATAAGCTTTTGGACTCTGTGGGAGAGGGAGACGGTGGGATGATTTGGGAGAATGGCATTGAAACATGTATAATATCATATATGAAATGGATCACCAGTCCAGGTTCAATGCATGATACTGGATGCTTGGGGCTGGTGCACTGGAACGACCCAGAGGGATGGTACGGGGAGGGAGGAGAGAGGGGGGTTCACGATGAGGAACATGTGTATGCCTGTGGCAGATTCATGTTGATGTATCACAAAACCAATACAATATTGTAAAGTAATTAACCTCCAATTAGAATAAATAAATTTTATTAAAAAATAGCAGGCAGAAGATCTAAACAGACATTTCTCCAAAGAAAACATACAGATGGCAAACAAAAACATAAAAGATATTCAATACCACTTATTATTAGAGAAATGCAAATCAGAACTGTAATCAAGTGTCATCTCACACCAATCAGAATGGCCATTATCAAAAATATACAAACAATAAATGCTGGAGAGGATATTGAGAAAAGGGAGCCAGTTTACACTGTTGATGGGAATTGATACAACCACTATGGAGATCATTATGGAGATTCCTTTAAAAATTAGAAATGGAACTACCACATTTATTTATTTTTAATTAGAGGATAATTATTTTACACTATTGTGATGGTCTCTGCCATATATCAACATGATTCAGTCATAGTTATACATATGCCCCTTCCCTCTAGAACCACCTTCCAACTCACTTCTCATACCATCCCTTTAGGTTGTCACAGAGAATTGGCTTTGGTTTTCCTATGTCATACAGCAAACTCCCACTGGCTATATATTTTACATATGGTAATGTGTATGTTTCAATGAAATTTTCTCAAGTCATCTTAACCTCTCTTTACCCACTGTGTCCAAAAGTCTGTTCTTTATGTCTGTGTCTTATTTTCTGGCCTGCAAGTAGAATCATCAGTACTATCTCCCTAGATTAAATATAAATGCATTAATATACAATCTTTCTCTTTCTGACTTACTTCACTCTGTATAGGAGGGTCTAGGTCCATCCATTTCACTAGAACTGGCTCAAATGTATTACTCTTTATAGTTGAGTAGTATTCCATTGTGTATATCTACCAAAACTTCCTTATCCATTCATCTGTCAATGGGTGTCTAGGTTGTTTCCATGTTCTAGGTATTGCAAATAGTGCTACAATTAACACTGGGGTACATACGTCTTTTTTGATTATGGTTTTCTCAGGGTATATGCCCAGTAGCAGGATTGCAGGGTCATATGGTAGTTTTACTCCTAGTTTTAGTCCTAGTTTTAAAAGGACTTTCCATACTGTTCTCCACAGTGGCTGTATCGATTTGCATTTCCACCAACAGTACAAGAGGGTCTCCTTTTCTCCACAACCTCTCCAGCATTCACTGTTAATAGACATTTTAATGATGGCCATTCTGATCTGTGTGAGATCGTACCTAATTGTAGTTTAGATTTGCATTTCTCTAATAATGAGTGAAGTTGAGAGTATCTTTTCATGTGTTTATTAGCCATCTGTGTGTCTTCTTTGGAGAAATGTTTGTTTAGGTCTTCTGTCCACATTTTGATTGGGTTGTTTGTTTTTCTGGTATTGAGCTGCATGAGCAGCTTGTATATTTTGGAGGTTAATCCTTTGTCAGTTATTTCATCTGCTATTATTTTTTCCCATTCTGAGGGTAGTCTTTTCATCTTGCTTCGTTTTCTTTGTTGTGCAAAAGTTTTAAGTTTAGTTAGGTCCCATGCTTCCCAGGTGGCACTAGTGGTAAAGAACCTGCCTGCCAATGCAGGAGATGCAAGAGTCACTTGTTCGATCACCGGATCAGGAAGATACCCTGGAGGAGGGCATGAAAACCCACGACAGTATTCTTGTCTGGAGAATCCCATGGACAGAGGAGCCTGATGGGCTACAGTCCATAGGGTCACAAAGAGTCAGACATGACTTAAGCGACTTAGCACAGCAAGTTCCATTTGTTTGTTTTTATTTCCATTACTCTAGGAGGTGGGTCATAGAGGATCTTGCTGTGATTTATGTCATTCAGTGTTCTGCCTGTGTTTTCCTGTCAGAGTTTTATAGTTTCTGATCTTTTAGGTCTTTAAACCATATTGAATTAATTTTTGTGTATGGTGTTAGGAAGCTTTCTAATTTCATTCTTTTACATGTGGCAGGTGGTTTTCCCAGCACTGCTTGTTGAAGAGACTGTCTTTTCTCCATTGCATATTTTTTGCCATTGTGAAAAATAAGGTGTCCATAGGTGTGTGGATTTATATCTGGGTTTTCTATTTCATTCCACTGGTCTATATGTCTGTTTTGTGGCAGTATCATACTGTCTTGATGATGTAGCTTTTAGTATAGTGTGACACCAGGAATGATGATTCCTCCAGCTCCATTCTTCTTTCTCAAGATTGTTTTGGCTATTCAGGGTCGTTTGTGTTTCCATACAAATTGTGAGATTTTTCTTTTGTTCCAGGTCTGTGGAAAATACCTTTGGTTGTTTCATAAGGATTGCGCTGAATCTATAAATTGCTCTGGGTTCAGTACAGTCCACTTGCTCAGGCGGGTCTGACACTTTGTGACCCCATGGACTGGAGCATGCCAGGCTTCCCTGTCCATCACCAACTCCCGGAGCCTGCTCAATCTCATGTCCATCTAGTCAGTGATGCCATCCAACCATCTCATCCACTGTCATTCCCTTTTCCTCCTGCCTTCAATCTTTCCCAATATCAGGCTCTTGTCCAGTGACCTGGCTCTTCACATTAGATGGCCAAAGTATTGGAGTTTCAGCTTCAGCATCAGTTCTTGAGATGAATATTCAGGACTGATTTCCTTTAGGATTGACAGGTTGGATCTTGCAGTCCAAGGGACTCTCAAGAGTCTTTTCCAACACTACAGTTCAAAAGCATAAATTCCTTGGTGCTCAGCTTTCTCTATAGTCCAACTCTGGTATACATACATGACTACTGGAAAAAACCATAACTTTGACTAGACTGACCTTTGTCGGCAAAGTAATGTCTCTGCTTTTGAATATGCTGTCTGGGTTGGTCATAATTTTTCTTCCAAGGAACAAGCATCTTTTAATTTTGTGGCTGCAGTCACCATCTGCAGTGATTTTGGAGCCCAAGAAAATAAAGTCTCTCACTGTTTCCATTGTTTCCCCATCTATTTGCCATGAAGTGATGGGACAGGATGCCGTGATCTTCGTTTTTTGAATGTAGAGTTTTAAGCCAGCTTTTTCACCTCCTCTTTCACTTTTATCATGAGGCTCTTTAGTGCTTCTTTGCTTTCTGCCATAAGGGTGGTGTCATCTGCATACTGAGGTTATTGATATTTCCCCCAGCAATCTTGATTCCAGGCTTGTGTTTCATCCAGCTCGGCATTTCTCATGATGTAATCTGCATATACATTAAATAAGCAGGGTGACAATATACAGACTTGATGTACTCCTTCCCCAATTTGGAGCCAGTCCATTGGTCCATGTCCAGTTCTAACTTTTGCTTCTTGGCTGCAAGCATATTTTTCACGAGGTAGGTAAGGTGGTCTGGTATTCCCATCTCTTTAAGAATTTTCCAGCTTGTTGTGATCTACATAGTCAAAGGCTTTGGTGTACTCAATAAAGCAGAATTAGATATTTTTCTGGAACTCTCTTGCTTTCTCGATGATCCAGCAGATATTGGCAATGTGATCTCTGTTTCCTCTGTCTTTTCTATATCCAGCTTGAGAAGTTCAAGGTTCATGTACTGTTGAAGCCTGGCTTGGAGAATTTTGAGCATTACTTTGCTAGCATGTGAGATGAGTGACTGTGCAGTAGTTTGAGCATTCTTTGGCATTGCCTTTCCTTGGGATTGGAAGGAAAACTGACCTTTTCCAGTCCTGAGGCCACTGCTGAGTTTTCCAAATTTGCTGGCATATTGAGTGCAGCCCTTTCACAGCATCCTCTTTTAGGATTTGAGGTAGCTCAGATGGAATTCCATCACCTTCACTAGCTTTGTTCATAGTGATGCTCCCTAAGGCATCACTTTGGTGCTAGTCATTTTCACAATATTGATTTTTTTCAATCCAAGGACATGGTATATCTCTCCATCTGTTTGTGTCATTTTGGTTTCTTTCATCAGTGCTCGATAGTTTCCTGCACACAGGTCTTTTGTCTCCTAAGGTAAATTTATTCCTATGTATTTTTATTCTTTTGGTTGCAATGGTGAATATTTCCTTAATTTCTCTTTTTGATTTTTCATTGCTAGTGTATAGGGATGCAAGGTATTTCTATGTATTACTTTTATATACTGCGACTTTACTATATTCATTGATTAGTTCTAGTGATCTTCTGAAGGCATGTTTAGGGTGTTCTATGTAGAAAATCATGTCATCTGCAAAGAGTTTTACTTTTTGTTTTCCAATCTGGATTTCTTTTATTTCTTTATCTCCTCTAATTGCTGTGCCTTTTTGTTGTTTTTCAGTTGTTGTGCTGTGTCCCACTTCGCAATCCCATGAACTGCAGCACATCGGGTTTCACTGTCCTTCACTGCCTCCTGGAGTTTGCTCAAACTTATATCCATTGAGTTGGTGATGCTTTCTAACGATCTCATCTTCTACTACCCTCTTATCCTATTGCCTTCAATATTCCCCAGCATCAGGGTCTTTTCCATTGATTGGTTCTTCACTTCAGGTGGCCAAATTATTGGAGGTTCAGCTTCAGCAACAGTACTTCCAATGAATATTCAGGGTTGATTTCTGTTAAAATTGACTGGTTTGATCTCGTGGCCAAATTATTGGAGGTTCAGCTTCAGCAACAGTACTTCCAATGAGTATTCAGGGTTGATTTCTGTTAAGATTGACTGGTTTGATCTCCTTTCAGTCCTAAGAACTCTCAAGAGTCTTCTCCAGCACCAAAATTCGAAGGTATCAATTCTTTGGCACCCAGCCTTCTTTTTGGTCCAACTCACATCCACACATGACTACCGGAAAACCCATAACTTTGACTTAGACAGACCTTTGTCACCAAAGTGATGTCTTTGCTTTTTAATGCACTTTTCAGGATTTGTCATCGCTTTCCTTCCAAGAAGCAAGTGTCTTTTTATTTCATGGCTGCACTCACCATCTGCAGTGATTTTGGAGCCCAAGAAAATAAAATCTGTCACTGTTTCCATTGTTTCCTCATCTATTTGCCATGAAGTGATGGGGCCAGGTGCCATCATTTTAGTTTTTTGAAGGATGATTTTCAAGCCAGCCTTTTCACTCTCCTCTTTCAACTTCATTAGGAAGCTCTGTAATTCCTCTTCACTTTCTCTCATTCCACTGATATCATCTGCACATCTGAAATTGTTGGTATTTTTCCCAGCAATCTTAACTCCAGCTTGTGATTCATTTATCCTGGCATTCCACATAATGTAGTCTCCATATACATTAAATAAATAGAATGGCTGTGGCTAGGACCTCCTAGAGTAGGTTGGATAATAGTGGTGAGAGTGGGCATCCTCTTGTTATTCCTGATTTTAGAGGAAATGCTTTCGGATTTTGATCATTCACAATGTTTGTTGTGCGTTTGTTTCTTTTTTTTTTTTTTGCTTGTTTGTTTTTTAATTCATTTTTTATTGAAGGATAATTGCTTTACAAAATTCTGCTGTTTTCTGTCAAATCTCAAGATGAATCAAACATAAGTATACATATATTCTCTCCCTTTTGAAACTACCTCCCATCTCCCTCCCCATCCCATCCCTCTAGGTTGATACAGAGCCTCTGGTTGAGTTTCCTGAGCCATACAGCAATTTCCCATTGGCCATCTGTTTTATATATGGTAATGTAAGTTTCCATATTACTCTTTCCATACATCTCACCCTCTCCTCCCCTCTCCTCATGTCTATAACTTTATTTTCTATGTCTGTTTCTCCATTGTTGCCCTGTAAATAAATTATTCAGTACCATTTTTCTAGATTCTGTTTTTATGTGTTAGAATATGGTATTTCTCTTTCTCTTTCTGATGCACTTCATTCTGTATAATAGGTTCTATGTTCATCCACCTCATGAGAACTGACTCATATGCATTCCTTTTAATGGCTGAGTAATATTCCATTGTGTGTATATACCACAAATTCTTAATCCATTCATCTCTCAGTGGACATCTAGGTTGGCTCCATGTTCTATCTATTGTAAATAGTGCTGCAGTAAACAGTGGGATACATGTGTCTCTTTCAATTTTGGTTTCCTCAGGGTATATGCCTAGGAGTGGGATTGCTGGGTCATATGGTGGTTTTATTCTTAGTTTTTAAAGGAATCTCTGTACCATCTTCCATAGTGGCTGTATCAATTTACATTCCCACTAACAGTGCAAGAGCATTACCTTTTCTCCACACCGTTTGCAGCATTTATTGTTTGTAGACTTTTTGACGAGGGCCATTCTGACTGGTGTGAGGTGATATCTCATTGTAGTTTTGATTTTCATTTCTCTAATAATGAGTGATGTTGAGCATCTTTTCATGTGTTTGTTAGCCATCTGTTTATCTTCTTTGGAAAAATGTCTATTTAGGTCTTTTCCCCACTTTTTGATTGGATTGTTTGTTTTTCTGGTATTGAGTTGTATGGGCTGCTTGTATATTTTGCAGATTCTTTGTCAGTTGTTTCATTTGCTATTATTTTATCCCATTCTGTAGGCTGCCTTTTCACCTTGCTTATAGTTTCCTTTGCTGTGCAAAAGCTTTTAAGCTTAATCAAGTCCCACTTGTTTGCTTTTGTTTTTATTTCCATTACTCTAGGAGATGGGTCATAGAGGATCCTGCTTTGATTCGTGTCATCGGGTATTCTGCCTATTTTCCTCTAAGAGTTTTATAGTTTCTGGACTTACATTTAGGTCTTTAATCCATTTTGAGTTTACCTTTGTGGATGGTGTGAGGAAGTGTTCTATTTTCATTCTTTTACATGTCCCTGTCCAGTTTTCCCAGCACCATTTATTGAAGAGGCTGTCTTTGCCCCATTGTGTATTCTTGCCTCCTTTGTCAGAAATAAGATATCCATAGATGCATTTGTTTACTTCTGGGCTTTCTATCTTGTTCCATTGGTCTATATTTCTGTTTTTATGCCAGTACCATACTGGCCTGATGACTGTAGCTTTGTAGTGTAATCTGACATCAGGAAGGTTGATTCCTCCAGTTCCATTCTTCTTTCTCAAGACTGCTTTGGCTATTAAGGGTCTTTTGTGTTTCCATATGAATTGTGAAATTTTTGTTCTAGTTTTGTGAAAAATGCCATTGGTAATTTGATAGGGATTGTATTTAAATCTATAGATTGCATTTGGCAGTATAATTATTTTCACAATGTCCTCCCTAGGATGCCCTCCAAAACTGTACGTAACTCTGGACCTGCTGTGGCGGCTGCTCAGATTCTAATCTGGTCCTGCTCATGTGTGTTCTTGACTCCAATGTCCACAGCTATCAGAGCTAGTGCGTTTTCTTTTGTGGGAGCTCTCAATGGCCTTTTATGTATTCCCTAGACACAGAATCTGCTTAGTTGGTCGTGTGGATTTAATCTGCAGCTTGTACAGCTGGTGGGAAGGTTGTGGGTCCTGGTAGCTTAGATGGTAAATCGTCTGCCTGCAATGCAGGAGACCTGGGTTCGATTCCTGGGTCGGGAAGATCCCCTGGAGAAGGAAATGGCAATCCACTCCAGCACTCTTGCCTGGAAAATCCCATGGACGGAGGAGCCTGATAGGGCACAGTTCATGGGGTCACAAAGAGTCAGACATGACTGAGTGACTTCACTTTCTTTAGCCACACTGCCCCTGGATTTCAATTGTGATTTTATTTCCACTTCTACATGTGGGTCTTCCACTGGGGTTTAGCTTCTGAGGCTTCCCTGGAGGGACTGGGTTTTCCCTGTGAAGGCCAGGTGTTGAGGTGGTGCAGCTGTTTGATTCACAGGGGTTCTGGCAGCACCAGGTACTCAGGGGGATAGGGGTCAGAGTAGTAGGAAATAACGTGCTCTGGAAGGGTATGGCAACCAGTATTGGCCAATACGCTCCGGTATTCTTGCCTGGAGAACCCCCTCTCTGACAGAGAAGCCTGGCAAGCCACAATCTAAAGGGTCTCAAAGAGTCAGACAGGACTGAAGCAACCCTGAGTGCATAATCACGAGACTTTTTTTTTTTTTTTTTTTTGCCTTCGGCAGCTCTGCCCCAGTGAGTTTGAGAGTTGAGCATGAAGGTGGTGCAGCTGCTTGGTTTGCGGGGATCCAGGCAGCACCAAGTGTTCAGGGACACAGACTGCCTCTTTGGCAGGAGTTATGGCCCTATCAGAGTCTTTTTTTAAGCCTCTTGTAGCTGGCAATCAGAAGGCCTCTTTGCTCCATAGCCCTGCTGGTTTAGGCACTTAGAAGCCTTCCTTGCTTGGGTTCTTCTTGGCATACCAGGCATATGGAGGGTCCCCCTGACTGGGGTCCTACTTCTGTAGATCACACATCAGGCACTTAAAGGGGTACCCTGGATGAGGTCATTCTCTGTAGATCGGCACATCAGTCATTGAAAAGAGCACCCTGGGTGGGGTCCTACTCTGTACTTCAGTGTGTCAGGCATTTGATGGGCCAGCCTCTCTATTGTTCAGCTACAGATGCTGGCATGTGGAGAGAGAGAGGCTATGGTATCGGCTCCACCCCCTATGCATGACCCAACAGTATTCCCTTGTTTCCATGGCTTGCCTGGCTTTCCTCCACAGGCATTTCCCACCATGATCTCCTCCCTCACATCCCTTCTATCTGTCTCTCCGCAGTCAACAGCAGCCCTAGCCCTGGGATGGCTCCACAGTCCCTATACTCCAGCTCTCAGCCACTGCCCCTTCCAGGAGACCTGCATTCCAGCCTGGCATATGTATGGCTGCAGCAAGAACTGTCTGATTCTCATTCCATTTAGGCTGCACAGATCAGCTGTTTCACTCTCAGCCTTAAATGTTTCTCCTCTAACTCAGACAGTTGCCCCACTGTGGGTATTGGACCCTTGCTTCAGTTCCCTGACTAGTCCTACTAACACTCCTGCTTTCTCCCCTAGTTCCTTCATCCTATTGAGTTTTGTGTGGTTCTATATATTCTTTTCCACCGATCAGGCCCTCCTGTCCAGTCTCAGCTGGTGTTCTGCATGTATTTTTGTGTCTGAAGGTGTATTCCTGACGTATCTGTGGAGAGAGATGTACTCCACGTCCACCTATTCCTCTGCCATCTTGTTCTCTCAGGAATTAATGCCTTGTATGGCCTTTTATATTGAGGTATACTCCTTTTATGCCTACTTTCCAGAGAGTTTTTGTCATACACTGGTGATGGATTTTGTCAAAGGCTTTCTCTGCATCTATTGAGATGATCATATGGTTTTATCTTATTATTTATTAATATGATGTATCACATTGATTGATATGCATATATTAAAGAATCTTGCATCCCTGGGATAAAGCCCACTTGATGTGACCTTTTAATGCATTGTTGGATTCTGCCTGCTAGAATTTTTTGAGGACATTTGCATCTATGTTTCTTAGTGATATTGGCCTGTGATTTACTTTTTCTGTGGCATCTTTGTCTGTTTTTGTTATCAAGGTGATGGTGGCCTTGTAGAATGAATTTGGTAGTTTTCCTTCCTCTGCAATTTTCTGGAAGAGTTTCAGCTGGATAGATTGTAGCTCTTCTGTAAAATTTTGGTAGCATTTACCTGTGAAGCCATCTGGCCTTGGACTTCTGTTTGGTCAAAGATTTTTCATTATAGTTTTGATTTTCCATGCTTGTGATTGGTCTGTTCATATTTTCTATTTCTTCCTGGTTCAATTTTTGAAGGTTACACTTTTCTAAGAATTTGTCTACCTCTTCCAAGTTGTCTATTTTATTGACATATAGTTGCTAATAGTAGTCTCTTACGATCCTTTGTATTTATATGTTGTCTGTTGTAACTTCTCCTTTTTCATTTCTAATTTTATTGACTTGCGTATTCTCCCTTTTTTTGTTGTTGATGAATGTAGCTAATGGTTTATCACTTCTGTTTATCTTCTTAAAAAACCAGCATTTAGTTTTATTGATTTTTGCTATTTCTCTTTCATCTATTTTTTTTTCATTTATTTCGGCTCTGATCTTTATGACTTCTACTATCTTTGAGATTTTTTGTTCTTCTTTTTCTGTTTGCTTTAGGCTGTATATTTGATGTCTCTCTTGTTTCCTGAAGTAGGCTTGTTTTGCTATAAACTTCCCTCTATTTACTGCATCCCATAGGTTTTGAGGTGTGGTGTTTTCATTGTCATTTATTTCTAGGCATATTTTGATTTCTTTTTTTGATTTCTTCAGTGACTTGTTGGTTATACAGAAACATATTTTTTTTTATCATTCATGTGTTTTCTATTGTTTTTTTTTTTTCTCCTGTAGTCGGTATCTAATTTTACAGCCATTTTTATCAGAAAAGATGTTCGAAATTATTTAAATTAAAAAAAAGAAAAACACTTTACCAAGTTTTGATTTGTGACCCAGGGTGTGGTCTATCCTGGAGAATGTTCCATGTGTACTTGAGAAGAAGGTGTATTTTTCTGCATTTGGATGGAATGTCCTGGCAATATCAGTGAAATCCATCTCATCTAAGGTGTCATTTAAGACTTGTGTTTCCTTACTAATTTTCTGTTTTGATCTGTCATTTGGTGTGAGTGGGGTGTTAAAGTCTCCTACTGTTATTGTGTTACTGTCAATTTCTCCTTTATGTCTGTTCAGTTCAGTTCAGTCACTCAGTCATGTCTGACTNTTTCTTTTTTTTTTGGATGAAATGCCCTGTGGATATTAATTTGGTTCAACAAGTCTGATGTATCATTTACAGCTTGTGTTTTCCTATTAATTGTCTGTCTGAATGAACTGTTTATTGGTGTAAGTGGGGTATTAAAGTCCCCTATGATTAGTTTGATATTGTTGGTTTCACCTTTAATAATTTTTAGCATTTGCCTTATGTATTAAAGTGCTCCTATGTTGGCTGCATATATATATTTATAATTCTTTTTTTTTTGATGGTTTAGCTTCATTTATATATACAAAAATCATGTATTAGTGACCCTAAAGGCAAAATAGCATTAGTTACCGTAGCTTTCAGAAGAGCTAGGAACCTGACAGGGTTTACTACATTACTTACAGTATCTTACAGCCCAATCTGAGCAACTCCACATGTCTCCACAGCTCCTGTAGGACGCTGTGCCTCTCACCTGGTCCCGCTGCAGCAGCGAGTACATCACCAGGTTCCTCGACCGTGGGTGGGGCCTGTGCCTGGATGACTCTCCCACCAAAGATGTCATCGACTTCCCTTCCATACCGCCTGGCGTCCTCTACAATGTGGGCCACCTCCAGTACGGGGCCTACTCTGCCTTCTGCAATGACATGGACAGCGTCTGCCACACACTCTGGTGCTCTCTGGGGACCACCTGTCACTCCAAGCTGGATGCAGCTGTGGACGGTACCAGATGTGCGGAGAGCAAGTGGTGTCTGAATGGGGAGTGTGTTCCCGTGGGCTTCCGGCCCGAGGCCGTGGACAGTGGCTGGTCTGGCTGGAGCGCCTGGTTCCTCTGCTCGGGGTGCTGTGGCATGGGCGTGCATAGCGCCGAGAGGTAGTGCACGCAGCCTGCACCCAAATACAAGGGCAAATACTGCGTGGGTGAACGGAAGCGCTTCCACCTGTGCAACCTGCAGGCCTGCCCCGCCGGCCGCCCCTCCTTCCGCCAAGTCCAGTGCAGCCACTTTGACGCCATGCTCTACAAGGGCCAGCTGCACACGTGGGTTCCTGTGGTCAATGACGTGAACCCCTGTGAGCTGCACTGCCGGCCCTCGAACGAGTACTTTGCTGAGAAGCTGCGGGACGCTGTGGTGGATGGCACCCCCTGCTACCCGGGCCATGCCAGCCGTGACCTCTGCATCATTGGGATCTGCAAGAATGTGGGCTGTGACTTCGAGATCGACTCGGGTGCCGTCGAAGACCACTGCAGGGTGTGCCACGGCAACGGCTCCACCTGTGACACCATGAGTGGGACCTTCCAGGAGGCTGAGGGCCTGGGGTATGTGGACATGGTGTTGATCCCAGTGGGCGCCCATGAGATCCGCATCGTGGAGGTGGCAGAGGCCGCCAACTTCCTGGCCCTATGCAGTGAGGACCCGGACTTCCTCAGTGTTGGATGGACCATCCAGTGGAACCGGGGACTACGAGGTGGTGGGTACCACCTTCACATACACCCGCACAGGCAACTGGGAGAACCTCACATCCCCTGGCCCCACCGAAGAGCCTGTCTGGATCCAGCTCCTGTTCCAGGAGAGCAACCCCAGGGTGTGCTACAAGTACATCATCCACAGGGAGGTGGACAGCCACGACCACATCCAGCCACCCGAGTTCTCCTGGCGCTATGGACCCTGGTCCAAATGCACAGTCACCTGTGGCACAGGCATGCAGAGGCAGAGCATGCACTGCACAGAGCAGCAGGCGGGGCCTGTGGACGAGAGGCACTGTGACCCCCTGGACTGGCCAGATGACTGTCAGAGGAAGTGCAGTGAGGAGCCCTGCCCTGCCGGGTGGTGGGCAGGTGAATGGCAGCTGTGCTCCAGCTCCTGTGGGCCTGGAGGGCTCTCCCGCTGAGCCATGCTCTGCATCCGCAGCGTGGAGCTGGATGAGCAGCGTGCCCTGGAGCCACCTGCCTGCGAGCACCTGCCCCGGCCCCCTGCCGAAACCCCCTGCAACCGTGATGTGCCCTGTTGGGCCACCTAGGCTGTGGGGGGAGGGGAACTGGTCTGAGTGCTCAGTGACGTGTGGGCCAGGCACTCAGTGCCGGAGCATCCTCTGTATCAACAACACCAGGGTCCCCTGCGACGAGGCCCAGCAGCCAGCATGCAAGGCTGCCTGCCTCCTGCCACCCTGTCCCCAGGCCCTGGACATGCTGGGCCCCGAAGGCTCAGGCAGCGGCTCCTTCAGCCCTGAGCTCTTCAATGAGGTGGACTTCATCCCCGGCCACCTGGCCCCACGCCCTCCGCTGCCCTTGTCACCCGAGCCAGCCGGCATGGGCAATGCCATTGAGGAGGAAGGCCATGAGCTGGGCCTGCCAGGACCTGTGTTCATCGATGACTTCTACTACGACTACGATTTCATTAACTTCCACAAGGACCTGTCCTATGGGCCCTTCGAAGACCCTGACTCAGACTTGGTGGGCACAGGGGATTGGAGACCCCCACCCCCGAGCATTGCTGCTGAGCCCCCCACGGGGACCCCCGTTCCTCCCACAGAGCCTCCTGGGACTCGGGAGGAGGGAACACTGGGAGATGGGTCCCCTACCCCTTGGCCCAGCCAGGCTGGCCAATCCCCACCCCCACCTTCGGAGCAGACCCCTGGGAACTCCCTGGTCAATTTCCTACCTGAGGAAGATGCCCCCATTGGCGCCCCAGACCTTGGGCTCCCCAGCTTGCCTCGGCCCCCCACTTCCGTCAGCATGGAGATGCCTGCTGCCCCTGGGAGCCAGAACCAGTTCCCGGGAGTGGAGGACAGCCAGAGCCTGCTGCCCACTCCTCGGTGGGACAGGACCAATGAGGTTTCTGATGATGAGGAAGCCTTAGGCCACGGAGCCCCTCGCCCGCCACAAAGGCCCAGCCCCACATCACCCTCTCTGTCCTCTGCGGGCACTACTCACTCCTCCCCTAGTCCCCGTGCAGTAGAGCTGTGGACAAGTGGGATGGTGGCCTGGGGCCTCTGGACAGTGAGCTGTGGCCCATCATGAGAGGCTCTCCTCCACTTTCTCCTCCCACTGCCACCCTGCCAGACACTTGGGGTACAGACAGCCCCCTGGAGCTGGGAACTGCCACCCTCTCAACTCCCAGACCAGCTCTGCAGGACCTGCAGACCTTGGCAATGCCAGGAACCTTCCTTCTCATGGCCCCCACTGGCCTGGGACACATGCCTTGGGTGACTCCCCAGAGCCTGGGGCCCTTGGGCCAGCCTGATCCCCCCAGCTCCAAGATGCCCTTGAGCCCTGGGCTGCTGTCCACACCAGCTCAGGACAGTCCAGCCAACAGCAGCAGAGTGCCTGGGCCTCTGGACCCCAGCCCGGTCAAGGAAGGATTCCCTGTGGACCTGCTGCCTGTCAGGAATGCCAGCTGGGAAGTGGGGAACTGGAGCCAGTGCTCCACCACCTGCGACCTGGGGGCTGTCTGGAGACTCGTGTGCTGCAGCTCTGGCCAGGAGGAGGACTGCGCCCATGCTGGCCGACCCCAGCCTGCCCCCAGCTGCCACCTGCAGCCCTGTGCTGCCTGGCACGTGGGCAACTGGAGTAAGTGCTCCTTCAGCTGCGGCGGGGGCTCCTCCACAGGGGACGTGCAGTGTGTGGACCCATGGGACCTTTAGCCACTGCGGCCCCTCCACTGCCAACCGGGGCCCACCAACCCACCTGCCCACGGGCCCTGCGGGGCCCAACCCTGCCTCAGCTGGTACACCTCTTCCTGGAGGGAGTGCTTCGAGGCCTGCGGCGGTGGTGAGCAGCAGCGTCTCGTGACCTGCCCGGAGCCAGGCCTCTGCGAGGAGGCACTGAGACCCAACAGCACACGGTCCTGCAACACCTACCCCTGCACGCAGTGGGTGGTGGGGCCCTGGGGCAGTGCTCAGCCCCCTGTGGCTGCGGTGTTCAGCAGCGCCTGGTCAAGTGTGTCAACACCCAGACCGGGCTGCCTGAGGAAGACAGCGACCTGTGCAGCCACGAGGCCTGGCCTGAGAGCTCGCGGCCGTGCGGCACCCAGGACTGTGAGCTCACCAAGCTGCCACCCTGCGAGCGCGATTGCCTGTCCTTTGGTTTTTGTGAGACCCTGCACCTGCTGGGCCGCTGCCAGCTGCCCACTGTCCGCGCCCAGTGCTGCCGCTCCTGTCCCCCACCCAGTGTCCCCTCCCACGGCCACCAGAGGGTCGCCTGCCGCTGACCCACGTCCTGGCCCCCAGCGGCCAGGACGCACAGACAGACTGACGCACGGACCTCAGCGTCCAGCATGGGCTGTGGGAGAGCCCCGCCCTTCACGCCCTAATGGTGCTAACTGGGGATCTCACCAGTGGCAGGCTGGGGACCCCTCCCTCTCAGAAAAGGTATTTTTTTATTCTAACAGTTTGCATAACATTTATTATTATTATTGTCGTATATTTATAATTCTTATGTCTTCTTGGGTTGATCTTTATTCTAATGGTCTTTATTTTAAAATCTATTTTATCTGATATGAATATTGCTAATCTCACTTTCTTTTGATTTTCTTTCTCATGGATTGTATTTTCCCAACCCTTCACTTTCAGTCTGTTCTTATCCCTGGGCTTGAGGTTGGTCCCTTGTAGACAGCATATTATAGGAATCTTATTTTTTATCCATTAAGCCAGTCAATGTCTTCGGTTGAAGCATTTTACCCATGGACATATAAGGTAATTATTGACAAGTGTGATCTTGTTACCACTTACTTTATTGTTTGGGGCTTGTTTTTAAAGGACTTTTCTGTGTTTCCTGTTTAGAGAAATTTCTTTAGCATTTGTTGAAGAACTGGTTTGGTGGTGCTGAATTCCCTTAGCTTTTGCTTGTCTGTAAAGCTTTTGATTTTTCCTTTGAAGCTGAATGAGATCCTTGCTGGATAGAGTAATCTTGGTTGTAGGTCTTTCCCTTCATCTGTTTAAGTGTAGCTGCCCTTTCCTTTCTGGCCTGCAGAGTTTTTGTTGAGAGATCAGATGTTAACCTAATGGGGACCCCCTTGTATGTTACTTGTTGCTTTTTCCTTGCTGGTTTTAGTATTTGTTCTTTGTGTTTAATTTTTGTTAGTTTGAATAATATGTGTCTTTGCATGTTTTGCCTTGTGTATATCCTGTATGGGACTCTCTGGGCTGTCTAGGCTTGGGTAGCTATATTTCCTTTCTCATTTTAGGGAAAATTTCAACTATAATCTCAAATGTTTTCTCATGTCCTTTCCTTTTTTCTTCTTCTTCTGAAACACCTGTGATTCAAATGTTGGGGTGCTTAATGTTATCCCAGAGGTCGATGAACCTAGCCTCATTTTTTAAAATTCTTTTTTTCTTTATTCTGCTCTGCTTCAGTTATTTCCACTATCTCCCAGCTCACTTACCAATTCTTCTTCCTCACTTACTCTATTGTTGCTTTCCTCAAGGATATTTTTAATCTCAGTTATTGCATCCATGTCTTCTTGATCCATGATGTAGTCTATTTATCTTCTTGATCCATGTCTGTAGTCTATTTATCCATGCTTCCATTTTGTTTTGAAATTTTGGATCATCTTTACTCTCATTACTCTGAATTATTTTTCAGGTTGACTAACTATTTTCTCCTCCTTTGTTTGGTCTTATGGGTTTTTACCATGTTCCCTCATCTGCTGCATATTTCTCTGGCTTTTCATTTTGTTTGCTTTACTATGTTTGGGGTCTCCATTCTGCAGTTTGGAAGGTCATATTTCCTCTTAATTGGGGAGTCTGCCCCATGTGGGTGGGGTTGAACCAGTGCCTTGTGAAGGATTCCTGGTTGGGGGGAACTATGTGTGCCTGTGTTCTGGTGGATGGAGCTGGATCTCGTCTCTCTGAAAGGGAGTACCACTTCCAATAGTGTGTTTTGGGGTGTCTATGGGCTTGGTATGGCTTTGGGCAGCATATCTGCTAATAGGCAGGATTATTTTCCTGTTTTGCTGAAGGATTGGCATGGTGTGTCTGGGTATTAGAGCTTGCTGGCCTTTGAGTGGGGCTTGGACTTAGTGTTGAGTTGGAGGCCTTTGGAAGGGCTCTCACCTATTAACATTCCCTGGGGTTGGCAATTCTCTGGTTCAGGCCTGACTCCTACTGTAGCACCAAGGCCTCACAAGCAACACAGCACAGAAGAAAAACTTATAAGTCTCTTGGTGAAGGCCACACTCCACAGCCCATAACACCAGCAAAACTCACATAAAACTCTTCCAGTATTTCTACGAAGGTCTCTGGACCTCTTGTAGATAGTGTGGTATCAGCTTAGCCTCAGATCTGGACTTACTCCAGCTTGTACTTTCTCCTAAAATTCACAGTTGTGCCTAATATCTAGTCTGTTCCCCACCCAGACATGAGGGGGCAAAGGCCAAGTTTTATTAGGGCTCATTTGCTTGCTCAGGCTGGAGATAGTGAAGAATATGGCAACCACATCTGTGATGAACTGGGAAGGGCCTGTGGCAATAGAAGCCTGTTTGAATATTGTTTTTGTCTGAGATGAGGGGAGAGCTATCCCAGTGAAATTGGCCCCAGGTCGTGGATCCCTAGGAAGCTTCAAGCTGCTGAAGCTCCCAGCAAGGTGTGAGTAGAAACTTGTGTCTGTTCATAACCTGGTAGTAGATGCCACCTCTGGGGTTGAGATTGCATTCAGTTCAGTTCAGTCACTCAGCCGTGTCTGACTTTTTGTGACCCCATGGACTGCAGCACGTCAGGCCTCCCTGTCTGTCACCAACTCCTAGAGCCTACTCAAACTCAAGTCCATCATGTCGATGATGCCATCCAACCATCTGTTGTCCCCTTCACCTCTCGCCATCAATCTTTCCCAGCACCAGGGTCTTTTCCCATGAGTCATTTCAACACATCAGGTGGCCAAAATATTGGAGTTTCAGCTTCAACATCAGTCCTTCCAATGAATATTCAGGACTGATTTCCTTTAGGATCTACTGGTTGTATCTCCTTGCAGTCCAAGTGACTCTCAAGAGTCTTCTCTAACACCACAGTTCAAAAGCATATGTTCCTCAGCGCTCAGCTTTCTTTCTAGTGCAATTTTCACATCCATACATGACTACTGGAAAAACCATAGTTTTGACTAGATGGACCTTTGTTGGTAAAGTAGTGTCTGTATTAGTACCTTTTTTTTTTTTTTTTTTGTCAGCTGCCTCAGGCACTTTCCCCAGCTTTGACAGTGGCAGTCACATCTAATTCGACAGCTGTGTTGAAGTAGCCCTTTCAGAGTAGTCTCAAGGCAGTCACCTCAACATTTCCCTGGGATTTGTGCCCAAACTTTGGCACCACTCCCCAACTCTGCTTTGGGTGGATACTTGCAAGCTGCTTCTTGACTGAGAAGTGATATTCGGCAGCTATTTCCGTAGTGAGTTTTCTCTCTTTTGCCTTCTGAGCCCTTAATGTTGCACTCACTCTGGGGTTCTGAATCTCTCCCCTACTCCCCCACCTCCTACCCCCCTGTTATTGGGTTTCCTAGTGTGTGGAAACTTTTCCTCCTTTATGACTCCTTCTTTTGGGGTACAATCCCTGTCCTGAAATCCTTTGTCTCTTTTAATGTCTTTATCTTTTGCCTTACCTTTTTCTAAGGAGATTGGCGTCCCTTTTTGGAAGTTTGGGTACTTCTGCTGTCAGTAAGAAGTTCTCTTGTAGGAGTCATTCCAAATTCTGATGAAGTTTTGATGTATTTGTGGAAAGGAAGATGCTCTTCTTGTCTTACTCTTCTGCCATCTTTTTCCATTTCCCCAGTGAATAGTGTTGATGAGATCTGTCATTACTGATTTTCTGCCTATATACTACATTTATTACTAACGGAAGAGTATGAAATCTCTAACTATCCTGTGCATTTTTTCTTTCAGTTCTATCATATTTTCCTTTATGTACTTTGATGCTCTATTATTGGATGCAAACATACTTAATATTTTCACGTGTATTTGGTAAATTAGCCCCCTTATCGTTAAGTGTTGTTCTTCTTTAACTATATCTGCTTGTTTTTAAAACAACATTAACTTTCTTTTCAAATTGCAAATGTAATTCCTGTTCAATTAATAAATCTTACAAATCAAGAAAGTCACCAAGAAAATAAGTCTCTGTCATCCCAGTATTACCACATTAAAAAAAATAATTAAATTATTTTTTTATTGAAGAAAAATTACTTTACAGAATTTTGCTGTTTTCTGTGGTATACATATATCCCTTCCCTTTTTTTTCTTGTTGATTACCCATTTTATTATTTATTTATTTTTTTCTTTTAAATTAATTAATTAATTTTACTTTACAATATTCTGTTGGTTTTGCCATACATTGACTTGAATCCGCCATGAGTGTACATGTGTTCCCCATTCTGAACCCCCCTCCAACCTCCCTTCCTATCCCATCCCTCTGGGTCATTCCAGTGCACCAGCCCCGAGCACCCTGTATCATACATCAAACCTGGACTGGCAATTCTTTTCACATATAATATTTTACATGTTTCAATGCCATTCTCCCATATCATCCTGGCCTCACCCTCTTCCACAGTGTCCAAAAGACTGTTCTATACACATGTGTCTCTTTTGCTGTCTCGCAGAGTTATCTTTAACTTTCTGAATTCCATATATATGCATTAGTATACTGTATTGGTATTTTTCTTTCTGGCTTACTTCACTCTGTATAATAGGCTCTAGTTTCATCCACCTCATTAGAACTGATTCAAATGTATTCTTTTGAATGGATGAGTAATAATCCATTGTGTATATGTACCACAGATCTCTTACCCATTCATCAGCTGATGGACATCTAGGTTCCTTCCATGTCCTGGCTATTATATACAGTGCTGTGCTGAACATTTGGGGTACATGTGTCTCTTTCGATTCTGGTTTCCTCAGTGTGGATGCCCAGCANTTAGAACTGATTCAAATGTATTCTTTTGAATGGATGAGTAATAATCCATTGTGTATATGTACCACAGATCTCTTACCCATTCATCAGCTGATGGACATCTAGGTTCCTTCCATGTCCTGGCTATTATATACAGTGCTGTGCTGAACATTTGGGGTACATGTGTCTCTTTCGATTCTGGTTTCCTCAGTGTGGATGCCCAGCAGGGGGATTGCTGGGTCATAAGGCAGTTCTTTTTCCAGTTTTTAAAGCAATCTCCACACTGTTCTCCATAGTTTGCATTCCCACCATAGTGTAAGAGGGTTCCCTTTCCCCCACACCCTCTCCAGCATTTATTGCTTATAGACTTTTGGATAGCAGCCATTCTGACTGGCATGAAATGGNTTATTATTTTGCCTTTTCTTACTATTCATGGGGTTCTCAAGGCAAGAATACTGAAGTGGCTTGCCATTCCCTTCTCCAGTGGACCACATTCTGTCATACCTCTCCACCATGACCCACCTGTCTTGGGTTGCCCCACGGGCATGGCTTGGTTTCATTGAGTTAGACAAGGTTGTGGTTAACAAGGCTTTAGCTGTAGAGTTAGGTTATTTAGTGGACTTTTTTCTTATTTCTTGAGGTATGCCTGTATTGTTATGAACCTTCCCCTTAGTACTGCTTTCATAGTGTCCCATAGGTTTTGGGTTGTTGTGTTTTCATTTTCATTCGTTTCTATGTATGTTTTGATTTCTGTTTTGATTTCTTCTGTGATTTGTTGATTATTCAGCAGAACGTTGTTCAGCCTCCATATGTTCGGATTTTTAATAATTTTTCTCCTTTAATTGAGATCTAACCTTACTGAATTGTGGTCATAAAAGATGCTTGGAATGACTTCAACAATTTTTAATTTACCAAGGCTACATTAATGGCCCAGGATGTGATCTATCCTGCAGATGGTTCCATGTGCACTTGAGAAAAGGTGAAGTTCATTGTTTTGGGGTTNTTGTTGATTATTCAGCAGAACGTTGTTCAGCCTCCATATGTTCGGATTTTTAATAATTTTTCTCCTTTAATTGAGATCTAACCTTACTGAATTGTGGTCATAAAAGATGCTTGGAATGACTTCAACAATTTTTAATTTACCAAGGCTACATTAATGGCCCAGGATGTGATCTATCCTGCAGATGGTTCCATGTGCACTTGAGAAAAGGTGAAGTTCATTGTTTTGGGGTTAAATGTCCTATAGATATCAATTAAGTCTAACTGGTCTATTGTATCATTTAAAGTTTGTGTTTCCTTGTTAACTTTCTTTTAGTTGATTTACCCATAGGTGTGAGTAGGGTATTAAAGTCTCCCACTATTATTGTGTTATTGTTAATTTCCCCTTTTATACTTGTTAGCATTTGTCTTACATATTGTGGTTCTCCAATGTTAAGTGCATATATGTTTATGATTGTTATATCTTCTTAGATTGATCCTTTGATCATCAAGTAGTGTCCATCTTTGTCTCTTTTCACAGCCTTTGCTTTAAAGTCTCTTTTATCTGATATGAGTATTGCTCCTCCTGCTTTCTTTTGGGTCTCTATTTGCGGGAATATCTTTTTCCAGCTATTTATTTTCAGTCTGTATGTGTACCTTGTTTTGAGGTGGGTCTCTTGTAGATAACATATCTTGTTTTGTATCTATTCAGCCAGTCTTTGTCTTTTGGTTAGGACATTCAACCCATTTACATTTAAGGTAATTATTGATAAATATGATCCCATTGCCCTTTACTTTATTGTTTTAGGTTCGAGTTTATACATCCTTTCTGTGTTTCCTGTCTAGAGAAGATCCTTTAGTATTTGTTGGCGAGCTGGTTTGGTGGTGCTGAATTCTCTCAGCTTTTGCTTGTCTGTAAAGCTTTTCATTTTTTCTTCATATTTGAATAAGGTCCTTGCTGCTTGCAGTAATTTGGGCTGTAGGTTATTTTCTTTCATCACTTTAAGTGTGTCCTGCAATTCCCTCTGGCCTGAAGAGTTTGTATGGAAAGATCAGCTGTTATCATTATGGGAATCCCTTTCTGTGTTATTTGTTATTTTTCCCTTGCTGGTTTTAATATTTGTTCTTTGTGTTTGGTCTTCGTTAATTGGATTAATATGTGGCTTTGGGTGTTTCACCTCGGGTTTATGTGAGATGGCTGGATGACATCACGGACTTGACGAACGTGAGTCTGATGAACTCCAGGAGTTGGTGATGGACAGGGAGGCCTGGCATGCTGTGATTCATAGGGTTGCAAAGAGTCAGACATGACTGAGTGACTGAACTGAACTGAACTGAACTGAATGTGTTTGGAGTGACTTTGGGCAGCCTGTATATTGAAGCTCAAGTCTATGTTCCTGTGTTGCTGGAGAATTTGTGTGGTATGTCTTGCTCTGGATCTTGTTGGCCCTTGGGTGGTGCTTGGTTTCAGTGCAGGTATGGAGGCCTTTGATGAACTCCTGTCAATTAATGTTCCCTGAAGTCAGGAGTTCTCTGGTGTTCTTAGAATCTGGACTTAAGCCTCCTGCCTCTGGTTTTCAGTCTTATTCTTACAGTAGGCTCAAGACTTCTCCATCTATACAGCACTGTTGATAAAACATCTAGGTTAAAGATGAAGATCTTCTCCACAGTGAGGGACTTCCAGAGAGGTCCACAGAGTTACATGGAGAAGAGAAGAGGGAGGAGGGAGATAGAGGTGACCAGGAGGAGAAGAGAGGGAATCAANGCCAGGAACTGTGTGAGGCTGGCCCTGGATTGTATGCACATCCCAGGTCCTGTCTCTTATACACATCTTCTAGGTTAAAGATGAAGATCTTCTCCACAGTGAGGGACTTCCAGAGAGGTCCACAGAGTTACATGGAGAAGAGAAGAGGGAGGAGGGAGATAGAGGTGACCAGGAGGAGAAGAGAGGGAATCAAAAGAGAAGAGAGCAAGCTAGCCAGTAATCACTTCCTTATGTGCTCTCCACAGTCTGGATCCCTCAGAGATATTCACAGAGTTACACAGAGAAAAGAAGAGAGAGGAATGAGACAGAGGTGGCCAGGAGGATAAAGGGGGGAATCAAAAGGAGAGAGATGTACCCAACCAGCAATCAGTTCGCTAAGTGTTCTCCACAGTCCAGAGCACACAAAGAGATTCACAGAGTTAGGTAGAGAAAAGAGGGGGAGGAAGAGATAGAGGCGATCTGGTGGAGAAAAAGGTAAGGCCAAAGAGGGAGAGAGCAATCAAGTCAGCAATCTCGCTTCCATGTAGAAATGGGTACTGAAGACTGGGTTCTTAATGGTACAAAATTGAAAACAAATACCAAAAAACAAAGATTGAAAATCTAGAGTAGAGGTTGGATTCTCAGAAATACGAAGCAAAGAAAACACAAAGTCACAAAATTTATAAAATATATATATATGAAGTTTGCTTCAAAAAATAGGGTCTTTTTTTTTCAAAGTAATAGTAGGTTATAAAAATGAAAATTAAAGGAGTAATAGAGGACTTAAAATTTAAAAATTTTTTAATTAAAAAATGATAATAGTAAAAATATATCTAGGACTTTCTCTGATGTTGTTGTGAACAATGTGGGGTCAGTTCATTTTCAGATAGTTCCTTGATCTTGCTTATACTTCTCAAGATCTATAGGTCCCTTCCTATGCAGTCGGTGCTAATTACAGGAGTTAATCTATTGAACGTGTCACTTCCAAGGCGATTCCTTCTGTTTTAGCTTCTTCTGTTTGCTGGTCTCTTCAGTGTCTAATTTCTGCCCTGACACAAGGGGGTGGTGGTGGACACTTTTTTAGGCTCACTTGTTCAGCTGTGCTGTGGGGCTGGAGGAACACTGCAAACAAATAACACTGGCATGTGCTCGCAGTGTCTCGGCCACACTGGGTTTGCCCCTGCTCACGGCGTGTGTGCTTTCCCTGTCTACACTGCTGAGGCTCTAGGTTGCTCTGCCAGGAACTGTGTGAGGCTGGCCCTGGATTGTATGCACATCCCAGGTCTAAGCCACTCAGGTTCAGGTACTTGGGTAGTCCCCAGAGGCACAGACTCGGTTGGGCCTGCGTTTTGTGCCCTTCCCAGGTCCGAGCAACTCAGGTGACCAGGTGCTTGGCAAGCGTGGTCACTGCAACTTATTGCCTCTCCCGTCCCTGCCACTCAGTTTTCTGGGTGTACAACTGGTGCACCTTCTCAGGTGCCCTGTGTGTCTCTTCTCAGGAGCTGATATCTGGCTGTAATCCTCCCAGCAGATGTCGACCATCCAGAATCCCAAGTAGTCTTGGTTAGCAATGAAGCCCGCTTGCATTTTGGTGGGTGATGCCTCTCTGGTGCCATGATTGTCCCCTTCTGGCTCTGGCTGCCCTCGCCTGCCTGTCTCCAGCCAGTGATGGGCCAGTCTGCAGCCAGCTAGCTCTGCTCAGTTCTTTGTTCTGTGAGTGGGCCTGCCATTGCCTTAGTTTAGGACTTTTCAAGGGATAGCTGTCCCATAGTCTGGTTTGTTATCTCAAGTTAGTTCCCTCAGATTGCCCTTGGGGCATTCAGGCCTGGTCCTTACTCTAAGCAATGCAGCTCGCACTTCCCTGCCCACCCGCCAATTGCTAGTGCCGGACGTGGGTGTATGCACTGCTTGTCTGCTGGGATTACCGTTGGGCACTGTAATCTGTGGGGTTTAATTGTTTATTTATTTTTACTCCCTGTTATGTTGCCCTCTGAGATTCCAAGGCTTGCAACAGATTCTCCAGTGAGAGTGTTTCCTGGTGTTTGGAAAGTTCTCTCACTTTTTTTTTTTTTCACCTGTCTCATCTTTATTATTTTTTACTTTTTAATATAAAATTTTTTATTTTAATTGGAGGTTAATTACAACTCTGTGGGAGCTGGAGAGGGTGGGATGATTTGGGAGAATGGCATTGAAACATGCATAATATCATATATGAAATGAATCACCAGTCCAGGTTCGATGCATGATACTGGATGCTTGGGGCTGGTGCACTGGGATGACCCAGAGGGATGGTATGAGGAGGGAAGAGGGAAGGGGGTTCAGGATGGGGAACACGTGTATACTTGTGGAGATTTATGTTGATGTATGGCAAAACCAATACAATATTGTAAAGTAATTAACTTCTCTCTTTTTTTACGACTCCCTTCCCAGGACAGATCCCTACCTCTTTTGTCTTTCTTTTTTTATCTTTTATATTTTTTCCCAGCTCCTTTCAAAGACAATGGGCTGTTTATCTGGGTGCCAGATGTCCTCTGCCAGCATTCAGAAATTCTTTTGTGGAATTTACTCAGCATTAAAATGTTATTTTGATGAATTAGTGGGAGAGAAAGTGGTCTCCCCACCCTACTCCTCCGCCATCTTAGCTAGACAGCATATTAAAAAGCAGAGACATTACTTTGCCAACAAAAGTCTGTCTAGTCAAGGCTATGGTTTATCCAGTAGTCACCTATCAATGTGAGATTTGGACTATAAAGAAAGCTGAGTGTTGAAGAATTGAAGCTTTTGAACTGTGGTGTTGGAGAAGACTCTTGAGAGTCCCTTGGACTGCAAGGAAGTCCAACCAGTCCATCCTAAAGGAGATCAGTCCTGAGTGTTCATTGAAAGGACTGATGTTGAAGCTGAAACTCCCATACTTTGGCCACCTGATGCGAAGAGCTGACACATTTGAAAAGACCCGGATTTTGGGAAGGATTGAGGGCAGGAGAAGAGGGGGAGGACAGAGGATGAGATGGTTGGATGGCATCACTGACTCAATGGACGTAAGTTTGGGTAGACTCCAGGAGTTGATGATGGACAGGGAGGCCTGGTGAGTGCTGTGGTTCATGGGGTCACAAAGAGTCAAACACGACTGAGTGACTGAACTGAATTGAGTCATTAAAAGATAGTCTCCTAACATGTGATTTTTAAATTCTTAAACCATAAAATTAAATTTTCTCTTTAATTGACCGAAATGTACATATACTTTTTTAAAGCATCTTTTTAGATTTTCTATCTTTCCTTCCTCACTCCCCTTCTTTTCCCTTCTCCCTCTGGCTCTGTCTTTTCTGCCATGTTGTTGCCATAAGCTTGGACTTAGTCTCCTTCCTGAGTTAACCAACATTGACAAATCCCAGACAGCAGGCCTCTAGGAAGTAAAGGAGAGGGCCAGATCCCTTCAAGAAGAATATCCCTAGGAGTAAGTTTATACCAAAAACTCCCTGTCCCACTCTTAGGCTGTGATGGTAGTTGCTTCAACCTTTAGCTAGGGCACCCTGATCAAGACATCACCAGGATTAAATGAAAGCGGGGAATTGAGATGATTAATCAAACTTGCTAATGCTAGAAACCATACTGGGCCAAGCTTACGAGGAAGAAAATATATAGGGCCACTAGAGTAGCGTGATCTAAAGGATGTCAAATTGGTATCTCTGTCTCAGAATGTCTCTCTTAACAGAAGGATCTTAAACAGATTGCAGGCTTTCAGAATACCCTATGAAAATGAAAATGCTTCAAGAAAGTTCCTTTTAGAACTCTGTAGGGATTCGTTTTCCCAAAATGATAGCTGGTTAAAGGGAAAGGCTACCTTAGTATGCATGGGACTAGAAATAAAATGAGAAGATGGCAAATATCATAAAAGGAGACAGTTCAGTTCAGTTCAGTTCAGTCTCTCAGTCATGTCCGACTCTTTGCAACCCCATGAATCACAGCACGCCAGGCCTCCCTGTCTATCACCAACTCCTGGAGTTCACTCAGACTCACGTCCATCGAGTCAGTGATGCCATCCAGCCATCTCATCCTCTGTCATCCCCTTCTCCTGCCCCCAATCCCTCCCAGCATCAGAGTCTTTTCCAATGAGTCAACTCTTCACATGAGGTGGCCAAAGTACTGGAGTCTCAGCTTTAGCATCACTCCTTCCAAAGAACACCCAGGACTGATCTCCTTCAGAATGGACTGGTTGGATCTCCTTGCAGTCCAAGGGACTCTCAAGAGTCTTCTCCAACATCACAGTTCAAAGGCATCAATTCTTAGGTACTCAGCCTTCTTTACAGTCCAACTCTCACATCCATACATGACTACTGGAAAAACCATAGCCTTGACTAGACGGACCTCAGTCAGCAAAGTAATGTCTCTGCTTTTGAATATGCTATTTAGGTTGGTCATAACTTTTCTTCCAAGGAGTAAGTGTCTTTTAATTTCATGGCTGCAGTCACCATCTGCAGTGATTTTGGAGCCCAAAAAAATAAAGTCTGACACTGTTTCCACTGTTTCCCCATCTACTTCCCATGAAGTGATGGGATCGGATGCCATGATCTTTTGTTTTCTGAAAGTTGAGCTTTAAGCCAACTTTTTCACTCTCCACCTTCACTTTCATCAAGAGGCTTTTTAGTTCCTCTTCACTTTCTGCCATAAGGGTGGTGTCATCTGCATATCTGAGGTTATTGATATTTCTCCCAGCAATCTTGATTCAGCTTGTGTTTCTTCCAATCCAGCTTTTCTCATGATGTACTTTTCATGCTTAGGTGCCTCCAATTCTTATTCTAGAGTGTTGTTTGGTAAACTGCATCATCCATAACCCAATCAAAAAGAAAAGAAAAGCTCCTGAGTAGTATAAAGTCAATGATGCAAAACACACGCACTGTAAATTTCTTCATATGAGAGACTCTATTCATCCCTTACACAATTCTAGCAAATTTAACTCTCTAGCTACATCTTCTAATCCTCCTCCTCATCATCATCATCATCATTATAGTTAACCTTCATTGAGTGTTACTAGCTGCTAGACACTGTGCTAAGTGTTTTAAATGAATTATTTCATTAAATCTTTGCAACAACTATATAGTGCTATGCTCAGTCACTTCAGTCATGGCTAACTCTGTGTAACCCCATGGACTATAACCTGACGGGCTGCTCTGTCCATGGGATTCTCCAGTCAGGAATACTGGAGTGGGTTGCCATTTCCTCCTCCAGGGTATCCTCCTGACCCAGGGATTGAAGACTGCATCTTTTACATCTCTTGCATTTTCAGGTGAGTTCTTTACTGTTGGCACCATCTGGGAAGCCCATGCTCAGTCGCTTCAGTAGTGTCCAAGAAGCTCTATAAAGTTAAGTGCAAGTAATAGCTCCGTTTTACAGTTTTATAAGATGAGTTTTACACTAAATTTTAGAAGGACTAAATAATTTGCCAAATTTACCTATACTTAGTAGAGACAGGTAAAGAGCCACTAGATGGGGGTGAAGGAGGAAAGTGAAAGAGCTGGCTTAAAACTAAATATTAAAAAAAAAAAAAAAACTAAGATCATAGCATCTGGCCCCATTACTTCATGGCAAATAGAAGGGGAAAAGGTGGAAGTAGTGACAGATTTCCTTTTCTTGGGCTCTAAAATCACTGTGGCTGGTGACTGCAGGCATGAAATCAGAAGACGACTACTTCTTGGCAGAAATGCTATGACACACTTAGACAGTGTGTTGAAAAGCAGAGACATTACTCTGTCGACAAAGGTCCATATAGTCAAGGTTGTGGTCTTCCCAGTGGTCATGAACTGTTGTCAGAACTGGATTGTAAAGAAGGCAGAGCACCAAAGAATTGATACCTTTGAACTGTGGTGCTGGAGAAGACTCCTGAGACTCCCTTGGACAACCAGGAGATCAAACTAGTCAATCTTAGGGAAATCAACCCTGAACACTCACTGGAATGACTGATGCTGAAGCTGAAGCTCCAGCATTTTGGTCATCTGATTCAAACATCTGACTCATTGGAAAAGTCCCTGATGCCAGGAAATATTGAGGGCAGAAGGAGGAGAGGCATCAGAGGATGAGTTGGCTGGATGGCACCACTGATGCAATGGACATGAACTTGGGCAGTCTTTAGGAGATGGTGAGGGACAGAAAGGCCTATGTGCTGCAGTCCATGGGATCGCAAAGAGTCAGACATGACTGGGGGACTGAACAACAAGTATGAACAGGCATTTAGATAACAGTGTGAAAGGGCTACGTGACAGTCTGATAGTAAAAGAGTAGAAAAAATACAAAGTGAAAAAAATTACAAGAAACTGAAAAGTATAGCAATTGTGAGATATTTAATTTGAAGACTGACAACTTTATACTTCTCGATAACTTTCAGGAGGCAACATGGTGTTAAACAGAGTAAAGGAGCTGGTTCATATAAGTATGAGCCCAAATCATTAAAAATTAAATTACACTCAAAATAATCTACTTAAGAATGAAGAAAGAAGTGTAACACATGCTATAAATATTTCTCAGCTTTTTAAATTAGTAAGGTAAACAGGGCTTCTCAAGTAGCACTAGTGGTAAAGAACCCACTTGCTAATGCAGGAGACATGAAAGACGTGGGTGGGTTCAATCCCTGGGTCAGGAAGATTCCCTGGAGTAGGAAACGGCAACCTGCTCCAGTATTCTTGACTGGGAAATCCCATGGACAGAGGAGCCTGGAGTCCATAGGACCTCAAAGAGTTGGACATGACTGAGCACACACACAAGATAAGTATCAACTGTGTGTTTTGGATTTTCAAAGGGAAGACCTCAGTTATCTGAAAAATTCACATAACTAGAGCATATTATTTCCTGATGATGGTAGTATTTTTATGTGTTTTGTTTACAAAGACTAAAACATCAAAAGGAAAGACACAGAACAGACTTTTGGACTCTGTGGGAGAGGAAGAGGGTGGGATGATTTGGGAGAATGACATTGAAACATGTATACTATCATGTAAGAAACGAATTGCCAGTCTAGGTTTGATGCAGGATACAGGATGCATGGTGCACTGGGATGACCCAGAGAGATGGTATGGGGGGGAGAGATGGGAGGGGCCTTCAGGATTGGGAATTCATGTACACCCGTGGTGGATTCATGTTGATGTATGGCAAAACCAATACAGTATTGTAAAGTAAAATAAAGTAAAATTTTAAAAAAACTGAAAAAAAAAAGGAAGACAGTTATATGATTTGCAAAAGGTTTTATTTTTCTTTTCAAAGCCTCTCCATTCTGGTTCAGCTAGTTCAGTCAATCAATTTGCAATGACTTGGGAATATTCCATCACCAAGGTTTATCCCATTATGTTGACTAATGTAAAACTTACCATTTTTAAAGGAGACTTGGGACAATAAATAACTTGATGTATGATTTGATTTGGCCAAAGACAGTCCCCAAACCCACTCCTTACTAGGACAAAAAATGAGACTTACCTAAAATGGCCACACGGCCCATGCCCAGGGCATGACTATGATTTGTCACAAGAAGAGAAAGTGAAATCTTGAGCAAGGTCATTTCTCAAGAGGCCAGCCATTAGTAGTATACCTGAGTGCTTCCTAGAGCACCTGAATGGTTCAGGGAAAGATGAGAACCCTGGGCCAAGACATTCAGAGCAAGCCAAGGACCTTGCAAGACTGTTACAAGTACCCTTCAATAAAGTTGGCCTCCCCCAAAATCTTACCTTAATATACCTTGTCCAGGTCTGTCCATGGTAAAATTCCCAAGAAAACATTGCAGGGAGGGACCCTAGGAACAGAGTAAGTGGCAGGGTGGGGCGGCTAAGATGTTGCAGGCTGCTCTCTGAGTAAGAATTCAACAAACAGCCCAGTGTGGACAGAGTGATGGGAGGTTATATGAGAGATATAAAAAATAAACTCCCAAACTACTGTGGTCATTCAGAAATGTTTGCAACTTTTCACAAGGGCAGTGGCATTACTCCCAGTTCCCTGGCCAAATATTTATTAAAGTAACCAAAGACTGAGCACATGAGGCTGCCTCACATCAGCGCAGCATCCTACTTTCCTTGTGGCTCTAAACTGAGAGGTACTGTCAAAAAAAAATTCTTCCACACTCAAAATAGCTACATTACAGAGGAGAGTTGGAATGTGTTCTTGGAGTGGGTATGTTTGTTTGCGTTCAGTGTATGCAGAAAAGACAAGCCTCCACAGCCATTCATTCACATGCTTCCCTTCTCTGTGACAGGTATGCAGACAGTGGAGCTCTTGGACTAAGTCTCTGAATGGTAATGTACATTTATAAAGATTATTTTCCTAACTATTTTGAGGCATTTTATAAATAATGTGAATGTGTCTGCTGAACATATATATATTTAGTAAAATTTTGCTTGTTTTCTCCAGAGACTAATCTTGTGTGTTTACTTATGTGGTATGATTTCTGAGATGTCAGAAAGCTCCCCCTTACCTCTTACCCCCGCCACCCAAAAATATCTCTTGGGTTGACCCACACATAACTTAAAATCCCCACATTGTTCAAACATTTGATTTAGTCATTGAAAGCAGCTGTTAAAATCCAAGTGTTACATTGGGAAATTAAAGTAGACATTAGAAATTAAAGACTATATAAAACAGGAAAAAATATGGGAAATTGCTACTATCATAATGCTCAGTTTCAAAAGAAGAATTCAAAATAAATACACAGTCTTGAGCAGATGCTGTCTTAAGATGTCATGAGGTCAGAGCTAGCATATATGACCCACCTTATAAATATAAGCCTATAGTAAAAGAAATCCAGCACCATCGGGCAACTTTTGTTATTATTTATTTTGAATGAGTGCTTTCCACAGTTTCTGATCCTCAGATCACACTATTTTCACAGTGTATCTAATATCTCCCTTTGCTGAGCTCCGGAGGCTCACAGTGACCTCTTGTTAATCAGTTTTGGTGGGATACAGATCCATATTTTCTGGAAAGCTCACGGAGCCTGATATCTGCCTGTGAGGAGCTTTTAGAAAGACCTCACAAGCACTCACCTACTCTCTCAGCAGCAAGCTGCCAAACCAACCTCCTTTCCTTAAAAAATGATGGAGGACTTAGCAGCCTCCTATATTGCTCTGAAATCAGAGAATGAAATTCTGCTGGCTCAAGTGCAGTGGCTGATGGAGGAAAATGCTGCCTTGCAGTCCCTCATTCCAGAATTCCAGAAGCCCCAAGCAGCCAAGGAGGATGAACCACTCCAGGAGACCCAGAGACCTCCAGAGCCTTCTGGATTTTCTAGCAGTCTTGGAACCCCAAGAGCCCCCAGATGTCGAGGAGTCCCAGAAGCCCAAAGAGCCTCAGGACCTCCAAGCCTGGGAGACCTCAGCAGTTCAGGAGCCCCAAAAGTCCTTGGAGTCCCTAGAAGCTCCAGGGTCCCTGGAGCCCCCAGCAACCCAAGATCCCAAAGTACCTCCAATAATCTACAAACTTTCAGGACCCTGGAGATCCCAAAAGCCCTTGGAGGCCAAGGAGCCTCGGAAGCTCCCAATGGCCCAGGAGAACCATAAACCCTTAGAATTCAAGGAGGCTCAGAAGTCCCCAGATAGAATACCCCAGCAGGCCAGGAGCCCCAGAAATTAGAGCCCCGGCACCCCCCAAATGCCCAGGAGCTACAGGAGGCACCAAAATGCCAAGATACCTCTAGACACCTGGAATTCTTTGAGATTCCTGCTGCCTAGAGGCTCCAGGATCCTAAAGATGCCCAGGAATTCCTAGGACTCATAACATCCAAGGAGTCCCTGGACAGTCTAACAGCTACTGAAACAACAACAGCTTCAGATTTCCACTCAGTCTTCCAATGAGTTAAAGGCTGAAGCTTTCCTCCTAGAATATTCTTTAGCCTTCATTAGGAATACCCAGAAGATTCCTAAGTTTCTGGTTCAATTGAAGAGTTCCATGAGAGTCAGAGGGTGCCTGTATCCCACCAAAGCAGCTCTGATAAGTTTTGTTGGCAACTACTTCTTAGGTAAAGAAGAAAAGTGGTTCCAGCCATTAGTAGATATCCAAAGCCGCCTGCTGGAGCAATTTGAAATTTTCATGCAAGTGCTTCAGGATACTTTTGACAATCCAGAAAACATGGAAGATGCCAACTACCACATCCATAAGCTCTGCCATTGAGAGGACCATATCCACCTGTATGCAACACACTTCCACCTCATTATTCAAGAACAAAATTTGGGTGAAAGCACTCACTGCATGTAATTTCAGGAAGGGCTTGCCAGTTCTATCTGAAGTGAACTGTCTCACACAAGCCCAGCTACCAATCTGTCTGATCTGATCACCCAGTACATATCCCTAGAAGAGAAGCTAAGTGGTAAACCTGATCCAAGTCCACAAGATGCAAGTCCCTCTGAGGAGAGAGCTGGCCTCAAGAGCTTACCAGCTGAAAAGCAGCCAGTGCAGGCTTCAAGCTGTCACCAATACCTCAATGAAGCTGAATGAGCCTGCCACTGTGAAGGCCACTTGTGCCTCTACTGTGGACATTCTGGTCATTTCACCAGAGATTGCCCTGTCAAGCCTCATCATGACCAGCAGGTGGGAAATATCGAGGCCCTGAAGTAAGGGGGAACTCAGGCGTGCCAATCTACAAATATGCATCACCCTCACTTCCAGTATCTATATTCCGTACACCATGGTTTACTGTTGAAATCCGACTGGGAAGACGACAGCTTTTTGAGCAAGCTACAGTGGATTCAGGCTTTTACAGAAACAGCATTGACCATTCTGTGGTTCTTCAAGAGAAACTGCCCATTCACAGTAACATCTTTCCTCTGATGCTGGAAACTGTAAGTGGCCATACATTGATTGATGGAGCCATAACCAAGGAAACAGCAACCCACTCCAGTACTCTTGCCTGGAGAATCCCGTGGATGAAGGAGCCTGGTAGCCTGCAGTCCATGGGGTCGCGAAGAGTCGGACAGGACTGAGCGACTTCACTTTTCACTTTTACCCATTGGAGAAGGAAATGGCAACCCACTCTAGTGTTCCTGCCTGGAGAATCCCAGGGATGGGAGAGCCTGGTGGGCTGCCGTCTATGGGGTCTCACCGAGTCGGACACGACCAAGGAAACACCACCTGTTGAAGTTAAAATTAGAAACCATGTTGAAGAGCTCAAGTTTGATATTATTCATGCACTAAGGTATCCTCTGATTCTTGGAATCCACTGGCTTGAAACACATGATCCTAGCATTGAGTGGAGTACCCACACTATATCTTTTCCTCCCGTTATTGTCACTATAATTGCTTCAGGCAGGCACAGGTGGAATAGAAGACATCATGATGAAATAACTGCTGGGTAGATTATTTGATCTAGTGACTACTCCAAGAAACCTATCTTCTGTAAACTCAGCTGTCATCAGCATTTGCCACTCCCAGAATCTTTCACTGAATCTCTGGCAATGAACTAAGGTTACCTGTACAACAACCCTGCCTCTTGGATTGTGAACTGAACCTTATAACTTTGAGTTGCATTTTTTTCCCACCAATCCTTCATGTCCCCTTCTTTGAACCATGCATTAATGTGGGGCTGTTTTAATTACAATTTATTCTAACAATATGCATAAGAATAGATAATAGAAACTGCTGCTGCTGCTGCTAAGTTGCTTCAGTCGTGTCCGACTCTGTGCGACCCCATAGACGGCAGCCCACCGGGCTCCCCATCCCTAGGATTCTCCAGGCAAGAATACTGGAATGGGTTGCCATTTCCTTCTCCAAGATAATAGAAATTAACATCTAAAAATATAGTTGTTATATTGACTTGATTTTTTCCTTGTCAAGATTTTCTTATCACAACAATTGCAGCATCTTTTCAATAAAGAAAATAAATTTGCAAGTGATTTTAAAAAAAACGATAAACGTGAAAATTCTACTAGTGTTTTAATTATTTCTTGGTTTAGCTGAGTGAATGAATAAGACACAAGTAAATTAGGAGGGGGAGAGGGAAGGAGGAAGGGAGGGAGGGAATTGAAAAGTCTCAAAGCTTGAATATTCCAGGAGTAGTAACATGTCAGTGAGCGATGGGATACAGGAAGATGTAGAGAGCAGGGAACTGGTTGGAGTGGAGGTAGACTGGATGAGAAATGAAGGAATTAGAGAGAGAATAGAGGGAAACTTTAGAAGAGGGTTTGGGGAAAATTAGAAGAAGGTTGAAAAGGATTCAGAAGAGAGTTAGGAGCTGCTGAGAGCAGGGGTGAGAGGAAGGATAAATTCCTACAAAATTAAGGGCATGCTGACAGAGACATTGAGCAGCTTTGAAAGCACTCTTCTTGGACTTCATAAATTAACCAAACAAAGAAAGGCCCTGGAGAAGATAATAAGATCCTTCAGTAACCAAGCTTTCCTGGTAAAGTGACAAGATCTTATTCCTTGTAGCATAGAAATCTGCCCTAAAGCTTACGCCTATTAATGTGTTTTTGTCGGCACACAGGAGCAGAGTGGAAGGAATCAGCTTTCAACACTTGCAGATCATTAGTAGCCAACTATATCTACTCTGCTAGACAGGCTGCTTGCATGACACACAGAGTCAAGTCAAGGAAAGGAACTTGTGTTCTTATGGACTTGAGAGGGGCTAATGTCCCAACTTAAATCACACAAACAGATGAACTACATGGTTGGCAGTGTAGGTACAGGGGATTGAATCTCCAGGTCTCCAGCGATTTTCCAGAAATATGAAGAGTATGTTTCCTCTGTATTTTGAACACTCCTTTGTGAGTCTTTCTGAGGCCATTTGAAGGAGATTTTGCCTCTTACTTAGACAAGTAAACAAATATATGATCATAACCCTAGAAGGAATGATGCTAAAGCTGAAACTCCAGTACTTTGGCCACCTCATGCGAAGAGTTGACTCATTGGAAAAGACTCTGATGCTGGGAAGGATTGAGGGCAGGAGGAAAAGGGGATGACAGAGCATGAGGTGGCTGGATGGCATCACTGACTCGATGGACGTGAGTCTGAGTGAACTCCGGGAGTTGGTGATGGACAGGGAGGCCTGGCCTGCTGTGATTCATGGGGTCACAAAGAGTCAGACATGACTGTGCGACTGAACTGAACTGAACAAGGAGATAGGTGAGGAATTTACCATTCATTGAGCCTGCAATATCTTCCAACTACAATGTTATACACATTAATTATTTCCTTATTTCTAGAACAACTCAGTGAAATAGGTATGTTTGCTCCTGTTTCATAAATGAGCTAACAGTGCTCCAGCAAAGCTATTCACTCATCCAAAGTCACAAAGCTAGTAAGTGGGTAGAGGCCTCTTTGGCTTTTGAAGCCTGTGCCCTTTCCTCTATCACATGTGAATATCCATAATGCAGTGGTGAGAAACAAACAAGATTGTGGCAGCAGAGACCTAAATTAAATAATCCTAAAAAGTAGAGGAAAACTCAGAAGAAAAATTGTAGAGACCATTTCATAGTAGTTCTGTTTCCCCAGTTCCCTTGATCTCACCCCAAACTCCTCATCATCACAAATTTCCCTTTTGTATCTCTTGGAGACTTCCTTTTTCAACTAATGGTATTTTTTTCATGGACATTGGACCCACATAAACAGTTATTTACCTGTAGGACCTGTGCACTATATAGCAGTGTGTGTACCACCCCTTAGATTGTCTGAACAGCCGTTTCCATAACCAATCCAAGTCCTCTGAAACCTTAAATTCTACCTCTTCTACTCCTCACTGGCTTCTGCTTCCTTCCCTGAATAGTTTAACACATTTAATCATCATATACCATCTTGAGGTATATGGATACATTTTTTAGGTGTATCTCCTATAACCTCCAACACACACACAGATAGTCTGGGTCACAGAGATGAAATCTTCTACATGCCTACATTTGACAGCATAGCCTAATACAGTGACCTGCACAGAGAAGTTCTCCAAAGTGATTGATTCAATGACATTGAATTACCACTAACCAGAGAGGGCTGCTCACTTATATATCATGGGCTCTTCTTATTTTTTCCTCACTCAATTGCTTATCTCTACAGCCAAAATCAAGCACTATCTATCAATGTAGAATTCAATACAAAAATGCTTAAAACCACTATAAAGGAAAAACACCATTTGCCAAAATACCTGAGACTATCAGGACTGAGAGGATACATGGGACATAGGACTTGCCATGTTAAAACTAAAAACAGTTCCAGGAAAACTGAGATGTTTTGTCAACTGACTCGGGCTCTACATTTTTCTATCTGGCTTTAAGAGGTTTATTTGAGTACATTACAATTCTTTGTTTCAGGAAAAAGATTCATTATCTAATCATAGAATCACAGAATTTGTGAGTTGTAAAAGACTCAAGAAGTCTATTTCCTAAATTTTACAAATAAAAGCATTGATGAGGCTCAGAGAAAGGAAAGATACTTAATCGAGATAACTTACTGCTATCTGGGTCTCCTGACTCCCTATCTAATGTTCTTTTCACCAAAAGCCACAATTTTAACCCAGTAGTTAAAACTCAAATATGTGGCCAGGACTGAGCTAGGTACTGTGGACAGTGTCTATAAAGTATAACGTGAGAGGTTTACAATGTGATGAAGGAAAAAAAAATAGCAAGCATTAGACACGGCTTCCCAGGTGGCTCAGTGGGTAAAGAAGCTGCCTGCAATGTAGGAGATGACAGAGATATGGGTTCAATTACTGAGTTGGGAAGATCCCCTGGAGAAGGGCATGGCAACCAACTCCAGTATTTTTGGACAGAGGAGCCTGGCAAGTTACAGTCCATAGGTTGCAAAGAGGCAGACATGACTGAAGCAACTGAGCACACAGCACACAGACAGCTAGTAAAAAATCAAATATGTAGTAACAAATACACCAAATACACCAAACTGAAACATTGTATAAGCTGATAAAGGTAACAATAATATCTACCATTTAATGAGCACTTGGGTTGTACCAGACTTTTGGACCAGGTAATTCAGGTATTTGCAACTGCCTACATGGCAGATTTTATTATGCAAATCAAATGTATTGCTCTAGTTCTTAAAGTACCTGTATATTTCAAAAGCTATGGCAAAATCAATACAATACTGTAAAGTAATTAGCCTCCAATTAAAATAAATAAATTTTAAAAATTAAAAAAATTCTTCTTCATTAAAGAAAAAAAGCAATTTTTTAAAAGATTTTTTAAGGACAAATTATTTTAAACTTTATTAATATAATATTCAGCTTATTGCTAGATATCAAATATTAAATAACAAAGGCAATATATGAGTCAGAACACTAGGGGCCAGGAGATTAAGAATAGATTCTTTTTTTTTTTTTTTGTAACAAGACTTTCTTAGATGTTTCCTAGAATTCTTACTAAGCACATTAAAGTAGTCATAAAAATAAGNTCATTCTATCATTTTTGAGATTGCATCCAAGTACTGCATTTAGGACTCTTTTGTTGACCAAGATGGCTACTCCATTTCTTCTGAGGGATTCCTGCCCACAGTAGTAGATATAATGGTCATCTGAGTTAAATTCACCCATTCCCGTCCATTTTAGTTTGCTGATTCCTAGCATGTCGACATTCACTCTTGCCATCTCTTGTTTGACAACTTCCAATTTGCCTTGATTCACGGACCTGACATTCCAGGTTCCTATGCAATATTGCTCTTACAGCATTGGACCTTTCTCTGTCACCAATCACATCCAAAGCTGGATATTGTTTTTGCTTTGGCTCCATCTCTTCATTCTTTCTAGAGTTATTTCTCCACTCATCTCCAGTAGCATATTGGGCACCGACTGACCTGGGGCATTGCTCTTTCAGTGTCATATATTTTTCCTTTTTATACTGTTCATGATNACATCCAAAGCTGGATATTGTTTTTGCTTTGGCTCCATCTCTTCATTCTTTCTAGAGTTATTTCTCCACTCATCTCCAGTAGCATATTGGGCACCGACTGACCTGGGGCATTGCTCTTTCAGTGTCATATATTTTTCCTTTTTATACTGTTCATGATGTTCTCAAGGCAAGAATACTGAAGTGGTTTGCCATTCCCTTTTCCACTGGACCACATTCTGTCAGATCTCTCCACCATGACCCTCCTGTCTTGGGTGACCCCCGGGCATGGCTTAGTTTCACTGAGTTAGACAAGTCTGTGGTCCTAGTGTGATTAGTTTGACTAGTTTTCTGTGATTATGGTTTCATTGTGTCTGCCCTCTGATGCCCTCTTACAACACTTACTGTCTTACTTGAGTTTCTCTTACCTTGGACACGGGGTATCTCTTCATGGCTGCTCCAGCAAAGCACAGCCACTGCTCCTTACCTTGGATGATGGGTAACTCCTCACTGTTGCCCTTCCTGGCCTTGAAAGTGGAAGAGGGTTATATGTGGACATAAAATTTAGTAACTCTGTGTATGTGGTAAGGAGTGGGAATGTAGAAATCGAAGTAGCCAATAAGACATTTTTTGCTAGGAAAAATGCCTTCTGATTTCCAAATCAGTAGAGCAGTGTTGAGGTGAAGTGAAATGTTAGTTGCTCAGTCATGTCTGACTCTTTACGATCCCATGGACTGTGTAGCTCATTAGGTTCCTCTGGCCCTGGAATTCTCCAGGCAAAAATAGTAGAGTAAGTAGCCATTCTCTTCTCCATGGGGTTTTCCCAACCCAAGGATGAAACTCAAGTCTCCTGTATTGTAGGGAGATTCTTTACCATCTGAACCACCAAGGAAGTCCAAACCAATGGGGGACAGGAGGACAGGATAATACTAGGGGACATACAAAGAGCATGAATCCCCCTATTTCCAAACAGTGTAGAGAAAAGAATGTAGGTGTAACAAAAGTGGAAAGTCACAGGTGCTAACTGGGAAATCAAGTCTAAACTAGCTAGATGTGCATATAAAGGAAGCCACTTGTGACTGGGTTATTTATGATTCAACATTGACTTAGATGTGCTTTACAAAATTCTTTCTGTTTAAATTATTACATACCCTATTTCTTGAGAATATCGATAGTCCAATTGGAGACATATATTGAACCTGAATATTGTGATGGGTTGAGAGGTAAACAATGAGTACCTGTACTTTGGTTTCTCCTTCCCTTTCTGTCCTGCATCTCAATCAAACACCAAATCTTACTGACTTTTCACTTCTATCTCTACTATTTTGGTACAGGAAGTTACCATTTCTTGGCTGCATAACTAGAACAATTTTCTAGATGGAAATCTCTGCCACCATATTACTTTCTTCATTGACATTTAAGAGAGCTATTTGCCTATTACTGTATTCACCACATGTATGTAGAATACATTGTACATATTTGACCATCAGTTTTTTATCCCAATTTTATAGAAAATATTGATATATAGTATTTAAACTTTTTTTGTATCAAACTTACCAGTTTTTGGCATTGTGACTTCATATGTCTACTGCCTATGCCCAGTTCTTTTATGGTAGAAAGTACTTATCAATTCTAAGGAAGGTCAAATAAATGTCAACCTATAGTTTCTTCCATTAAGCTATGGTTTCACTTTTAAACCACTATGATATGGTGTAACTTTTCAACATTTAATACTTTGATTTACCTAGACCCTTTATGTCACTTTTTTCTTTTTTAAACAAAATAAAAAACTGAACTACATATATAGTGATATTTAACAGAAAGTTCAACTAACTCAAGTCAGATTGCTAGAGCATTGCTCTTAAATACTCTCTTTTGCTGAAACGCATCATTGAGACATACCTAAAAATGAAATGTTGTGTAGTTTTACCAGTTAATTTCCTCCAAGTGTTTCAGTATTTTAGTAAATGAAGAATGACATGGTATATTCTATGACTTTGTAAAGATTGGCATGACAGATATTTTAGATTAAAGAATATTATTGTATAAATTGTGATGCACAAATTATTTTTAACAACGCACACAAATATCCATAAAAATATTTCATTTAACTGTTGCAAATATAATGTCTAAGTGATGTCTCATTTGAAAAACAGAGCTCCCTGTGGTCACTGAGCATATTTAATTTAACTTTGTATCTCTAACACTATGTCACATAGTAGGAATTCAGTAAATATTAAATTAATGAGGTTCTTGGATATTTTACTTAAGAGAAAACTTAAAATACTTCTTCAAGTAGAACATACTAATGAAAAATTGTATGTTTATCAATCCATATGACAAAATCTATGTTTAGTTTTATTCATATTTTGAATAATTATTTTGTATAAGATTGCCATTAGTGCAAGAAATAAAATTCTTACAGGTAGTGATATAATAATAAATTCTAATTTTAAATGTTAATTCTGATATTTAAATGTAATTAATTCTGAACTTTTCACGTACATGTTGATCCAGAAATAATTAGGCTGATGTAATTAAGATGGCTGTGATCCATTGTGTAAAGGGGGAGCCCTAAGTTAAAAGAATATAAAATATTAGATTTTCTTAAATATTCTTCTAAATCAATGCCCAATATTAATTAGACAGCCCTGTGAGTTATGTCACTGTTTTCAGATAGACTGGGAAAAATGACCTTTCTTTCTTTTTTTTTTTTTTGCTTCATTTATTAAGTTAATTTTTACAAATTTCTGTTACTTTCTCCCATACAACAATGCAAATCAGCCATAATTATACATATATTCCCTCTTTCTTGAGCCTCCCTCCCCTCCACCAATGTACCCCTCTAGATCATTAAAGAGTGTCAGGCAAGGGTCCCTGTGTAATACAGCAACTCCCCACCAGCTGCCTATTTTACACCTGATAGTGTACATATGTCAATGCTACTTTCCCCATTTGTCCCACTCGCTCTTTCCCCCACTGTGTCCACAAGTCCATTCTGTACATCTGAATCTCCATTCTTTCCTGGAAAATAGATCCACCAATACCATTTTTCTATGTCTTCCCTGGTGGCTCAGACACTAAATCTTTTGCCTATAATACAGGAGACCTGGGTTCGATCACTGGATTGGGAAGATCCCCTGGAGAAGGAAATGGCAATCCACTCCAGTATTCTTGCTTGGAGAGTCCCATGGATGGAGAAGCCTGGTAGGAGCCTGGTCCATGGGGTCGCAAAGAGTCAGACACGACCAAGTGACTTCATTTTTATACTATTTTTCTAGATTCCATATATATGTGCTAATACACAATATTTGTTTCTCTGTCTGAGTTATTTCACTCTGTATAAGATGATCTAGGTTCGTCCAACTCACTAGAACTTACTAAAAAATGTCCTTTTATGGCTAAGTAATATTCCATTATGTATATGAACTGCATTTTCTTTATACATTCATTTGTTGCTGGACATCTAAGTAACTTCCATGTCCTAGATACTGTACATAGTACTTCAGTGAATACTGAGGTATATGTTGCTTTAGAATTGTGGTTTACTCAGGGTATATACTGGGTCATACGGTAGATTTATTCTTAGTTGTTTTTTTTCCCCCAAAGGAATCTCCATGATTTTATCCATAATGGCTCTAACAGTTTACATTCCAACGAAAAGTGTAGCAAGGTTTCATTTTTTCCACATTCTCTATAGCATTTATTGTTTGTAGATTCTCTCTCTCTCTCTCTCTTTTTTTTTTTTTTTTTATTTTGCCTACAAAGGTCCATCTAGTCAGGCTATGGTTTTTCCAGTGGTCATGTATGGATGTGAGAATTGGACTATAAAGAAAGCTGAGTGCAGAAGAATTGATGCTTTTTAACTGTGGTTGGAGAAGACTCTTGAGAGTCCCTTGGGCTGCAAGGAGATCCAACCAGTTCATCCTAAAGGAGACCAGTCTTGGGTGTTCATTGGAAAGACTGATGTTGAAGCTGAAACTCCCATACTTTGACCACCTGATGTGAAGAGCTGAGTCACTGGAAAAGACCTTGATGCTGGGAACGATTGAGGGCAGGAAGTGAAGGGGACGACAGGGGATGAGATGGTTGGATGGCATCACTGACTCAATGGACATGGGTTTGGGTGGACTCCGGGAGTTGGTGATGGACAGGGAGGCCTGGTGTGCTATGGTTCATGGGGTGGCAAAGAGTCTGACATGACTGAATGACTGAACTGAACTGAGATCCATTTTTTATTCATTAATTATTTTTAATTGGAGGATAATGTTTACCATACCGTGGTGGTTTTTGCCATACATCAACATGAATCAGCCACAGGTATACATGTGTCCCTCACATCTTGAAAGCCTTCCCATCTCCCTCCAAACCCTATCCCTCTGAGTTGTCCCAGAACACTGGCTTTGGGTGACTTGTTTCATGCATCAAATTTGCACTGGTCATCTGTTTTAAGTGTGATAATGTGCATGTTTCAATGCTATTCTCGCAAATCATCCCACCCTCCCCTTAGGCTGCTGAGTCAAAATGTCTGTTGTTTACATCTGTGTCTCCTTTGCTGTCCTGTATGTAGGATCATTGGTACCATTTTTATAGATTCCATACACACACACACACACACACAGCTTAATACTATATTTATCTTTCTCTTTCCAACTTACTTCACTCTGTAGGCTCTAGGTTCATGCACTTCAATAGAACTGGCTTAAGTGTGTTACTTTTTAAAGGCGAGTAATATTTCATTCTGTATATGTTTCACAACTTCCTTATCCATTCATCTGCCAATGGACATCTAGGTTGCTCCCATGTCCTACATATTGGAAATAGTGCCACCATGAACATTGGGGTACATGTTTCTTTTTCAATTCTAGTTTCCTTATGGTGTGTGCCCAGCAGTGGGATTGCTGAGTCATAAGGCAGTGCTGTTTCCAAATTTTTAAGGAATTTCCACATCCTTCTCCATAGTGCAACAGTGTAAGAGGGTTCCCTTTTCTCCACACCCTTTCCAGCATGCATTGCTGTCAGGCAGGTTTTTTTTTTTTTTATATTTTAATTAATCCTTTTCTTTATTGAAGGATGATTGCCTTACAGAATTTTGCTGTTTTCTGTCAAACCTCAACATGAATTAGCCATAGGTATACATATATCCCCTCCCTTTTGAACCTCCCTTCCACCTCCCTCTCCATCTCACTCATATAGGTTGATACAGAACCCCTATTTGAGTTTGTAGACTTTTTGATGATGGCCGTTCTGACCAATGTGAGATGATACCTCTTTATGGTTTTGATTTAAAAAAAAATTCATTGGCATATAGTTGACTTACAGTGTTGCATTAGATTCAGGTGTACAGCAAAGTAATTTGTTTATTCATATACATATATTCCTTCTTTTTTGGTTCTTTTCTCATATAGGTTATCACAGGACTCTGAGTACAGTTTGCTCTGCTATAAAGTAGTTACTTGTTGGTTATCTATGTTATATATTAGTTAGTCACTCATGTCTGACTCTCTGTGACCCCATGGACTGCAGCCCACCAGGCCCCTCTGCCCATGGAATTCTCCAGGAAAGAATACTGGAGTGGCTTGCCATTTCTTTCTCCATGTGGTTTTGATTTTAATTCTCTAATAATGAGTAATGTTGAGCATGTTTTCATGTGTTTATTAGCCATCTCTATGTCTTCTTTGGAGAAATGTCTGTTTAGGTCTTTTGCCTACTTTTTTTTAAATTTTTATTTTTTTAGTTTGTTTTGCTTTATAATATTGTATTCATTTTGCTATACATTGACATGAATCAGCCATGAGTGTACATGAGCTCCCAATCCCGACCCCCCCCCTCCCGCTCCACACCATCTCTCTGGATCATCCCTGTGCATCAGTCCCAAGCATCCTGCATCCTGTCTCAAACCTAGACCAGCGATTCGTTTCACTTATGATATCATACATGTTACAATGCCACTATCCAAAATCATCCCACCCTCTCCCTCTCCCACAGAGTCCAAAAGGCTGTTCTATACATCTGTGTCTCTTTTGCTGTCTCACATACAGGTTTATCATTATCATCTTTCTAAATTCCATATATATGTATTAGTATACTGTATTGGTGTTTTTCTTTCTGGGTTACTTCACTCTGTATAATCGGCTCCAGTTTCATCCACCTCATTAGAACTGATTTTGCCCACTTTTTGATTGGGTTCTTTGTTTTTCTTGTATTGAGTTACATGAGCTGCTTGTATATTTTCGAGGCTGATTATCTGCTAGTTGTCTTTGTTTGCTATTATTTTCTCCCATTCTGAAGGCTGTCTTTGCACCTTGCTTATAGTTTCCTTTATTGTGCAAAAGTTTTTTTGTTTAAGTAGGTCCCATTTGTTTATTTTTGTTTTTATTTCCTTTACTCTGGGAGGTAGGCCATAGTGGATCTTGCTTTGATTTATTTTGGAGAGTGTTCCTCTTATAGTTTCTGGTCTTACTTTTAGGTCTTTAATCCATTTTGAGTTTATTTTTGTGTATGGTGTTCGAAAGTGTTCTAGTTTCATTCTTTTACATGCAGTTGACCAGTTTTCCCAGCACCACTTGTTGAAGAGTCTGCTTTTTTCCATTGTATATTTTTGCCTGCTTTGTCAAAGATAAGGTGTCCATAGGTGCATGGATTTATCTCTGTACTTTCTATTTTGTTCCATTAATCTATATTTCTGTCTTTGTGCCAGTATCACACTCTCNCAACAGTGTAAGAGGGTTCCCTTTTCTCCACACCCTTTCCAGCATGCATTGCTGTCAGGCAGGTTTTTTTTTTTTTATATTTTAATTAATCCTTTTCTTTATTGAAGGATGATTGCCTTACAGAATTTTGCTGTTTTCTGTCAAACCTCAACATGAATTAGCCATAGGTATACATATATCCCCTCCCTTTTGAACCTCCCTTCCACCTCCCTCTCCATCTCACTCATATAGGTTGATACAGAACCCCTATTTGAGTTTGTAGACTTTTTGATGATGGCCGTTCTGACCAATGTGAGATGATACCTCTTTATGGTTTTGATTTAAAAAAAAATTCATTGGCATATAGTTGACTTACAGTGTTGCATTAGATTCAGGTGTACAGCAAAGTAATTTGTTTATTCATATACATATATTCCTTCTTTTTTGGTTCTTTTCTCATATAGGTTATCACAGGACTCTGAGTACAGTTTGCTCTGCTATAAAGTAGTTACTTGTTGGTTATCTATGTTATATATTAGTTAGTCACTCATGTCTGACTCTCTGTGACCCCATGGACTGCAGCCCACCAGGCCCCTCTGCCCATGGAATTCTCCAGGAAAGAATACTGGAGTGGCTTGCCATTTCTTTCTCCATGTGGTTTTGATTTTAATTCTCTAATAATGAGTAATGTTGAGCATGTTTTCATGTGTTTATTAGCCATCTCTATGTCTTCTTTGGAGAAATGTCTGTTTAGGTCTTTTGCCTACTTTTTTTTAAATTTTTATTTTTTTAGTTTGTTTTGCTTTATAATATTGTATTCATTTTGCTATACATTGACATGAATCAGCCATGAGTGTACATGAGCTCCCAATCCCGACCCCCCCCCTCCCGCTCCACACCATCTCTCTGGATCATCCCTGTGCATCAGTCCCAAGCATCCTGCATCCTGTCTCAAACCTAGACCAGCGATTCGTTTCACTTATGATATCATACATGTTACAATGCCACTATCCAAAATCATCCCACCCTCTCCCTCTCCCACAGAGTCCAAAAGGCTGTTCTATACATCTGTGTCTCTTTTGCTGTCTCACATACAGGTTTATCATTATCATCTTTCTAAATTCCATATATATGTATTAGTATACTGTATTGGTGTTTTTCTTTCTGGGTTACTTCACTCTGTATAATCGGCTCCAGTTTCATCCACCTCATTAGAACTGATTTTGCCCACTTTTTGATTGGGTTCTTTGTTTTTCTTGTATTGAGTTACATGAGCTGCTTGTATATTTTCGAGGCTGATTATCTGCTAGTTGTCTTTGTTTGCTATTATTTTCTCCCATTCTGAAGGCTGTCTTTGCACCTTGCTTATAGTTTCCTTTATTGTGCAAAAGTTTTTTTGTTTAAGTAGGTCCCATTTGTTTATTTTTGTTTTTATTTCCTTTACTCTGGGAGGTAGGCCATAGTGGATCTTGCTTTGATTTATTTTGGAGAGTGTTCCTCTTATAGTTTCTGGTCTTACTTTTAGGTCTTTAATCCATTTTGAGTTTATTTTTGTGTATGGTGTTCGAAAGTGTTCTAGTTTCATTCTTTTACATGCAGTTGACCAGTTTTCCCAGCACCACTTGTTGAAGAGTCTGCTTTTTTCCATTGTATATTTTTGCCTGCTTTGTCAAAGATAAGGTGTCCATAGGTGCATGGATTTATCTCTGTACTTTCTATTTTGTTCCATTAATCTATATTTCTGTCTTTGTGCCAGTATCACACTCTCTTGATGACTGTAGATTTGTAGTATAGTCTGAAGTCAAGAAGGTTGATTCCTCCAGTTCCATTCTTCTTTTTCTCTTTGGAATCTTTTGTGCTTCCATACAAATTTTGAAATTATTTGTTCTAGTTCTGTGAAAAACACCTTTGGTGGCTTGATGGGGATTGTGATGAATCTATAGACTGCTTTGGGTAGTATACTCATTTTCACTATATTGATTTCTCCACTCCACGAACATAGTATATTTCTCCATCAATTTGTGTCATCTTGATTTCTTTCATCAGTTTTTTACAGTTATATATATATAAGTCTTTTGTTTCTTTACATAAATTTATCCCTAAGTATTTTATTCTTTTCTTTGCAATGGTGAATGTGACTGTTTCCTTAACTTCTCTTTCTGTTTTCTCATTATTATTGAATAGGAATGCAAGTGATTTCTGTGAGTCAATTTTATATCTTACAACATTATTGTATTCATTGATTAGCTCTAGTCATTTTCTGGTGGCATCTTTACTGTTTTCTATGTAGAAGGTAATGTCATTTTCAAACAGTGAGAGTTTTACTTCTTTTCCAATCTTAATTCTATTTATTTATTTTTTCTTCTCTGATTACTGTGGCTAAGGCTTCGAAAACTATGGTAAATAGTAGTCGTGAGAGTAGGCACCTGATTTCAGGGGAAATGCTTTCAATTTTTGGCCATTTAGGATAATATTTGCTGTGGGTTTGTCATATCTGGATTTACTATGTTGAGGTATGTTCCTTCTATGCCTGCTTTCTGGAGAGTTTTTATCATAAATAGGTGTTGAATTTTGTCAAAGGTGTTGTCTGCCTTTATGGATAATCAAATGGTTTTTATTTTTCAGTTTGTTAATATGATGTATCACATTGACTGATTTGCGATTATTGAAGAATCTTAGCATCCTTCTGATAAGCCCACTTGGTCATGATGGATGATGTTTTTAACATGTTGTATTCTATTTGCTAGATTTTTTTGTGGGGGGGATTTTTGCATCTATGTTCATCAGTGATATTGGCCTGTAGTTTTCTTTGTGTGTGTGTGTGTGGCACCTTTGGTTTTGGTATTAAGGAAATTTTTGGCATTACAGAGTGAGTTTGGGTGTTTGCCTTCCTTTGCAATTTTCTAGAAGAGTTTGAGTAGGACAGATGCCAGCTTCTCTCTAAATTTTTGGTAGAATTGATCTGTGAAGCCGTCTGGTCCTGGGCTTTTATTTGTTGGAAGAGTTTTTATTACAGTTTCAATTTCCATGCTTGTGGTGGGGCTGTTAAGATTTACTATTTCTTTCTGATTCAGTTTTGGAAGGTTATACTTTTCTAAGAATTTGTCCATTTCTTCCAAGTTGTCCATTTTATTGCCATATGAGTGCTCATCATAGTCTCTTATGATCTTTTGTATGTCTGTGTTGTCTACTCTGATGTCTCCATTTTCGTTTCTAATTTTATTGATGTGATTCTTCTCCCTTTTTTCTTTGATGAATCTGGCTAATGGTTTGTCTATTTTATTTATCTTCTTATAGAGCCATCTTTTAGTTTTGTTGATTTTTTTCTATAGTCTCCTTCATTTCTCTTCATTTATTTCTGGTCTGATTTGTCTGCCATAATTTCTTTCCTTCTAATAACTTTGGGGTTCTCTTTCTAGTTGCTTTGGGTGTGAAGTTAGGTTTCTTCTTTGATGTTTCTCTTGTTTCTTGAGTTAAGCTTGAATTACTATGAACCTCCCTCTTAGTGCTGCTTTTACTGAATCCCATAGGTTTTTGGTTGTCCTGTTTTCATTTTCATTTTTTTAATATGCATATATTGATTTCCTTTTTGTCTTCTTCAGTGATCTGTTGGTTATTCAAAAGCGTGTTGTTTAGCCTCCATGTTTGTATTTTTAATATTTTTTTTTCTCCTGTACTTGCCATCTAATCTTACCACATTGTTATCAGAAAAGATTCTTGGAATGATTTCAATTTCAAAAAATTTACCAAGGGTAGATTTGTATTCCAGAATGTGCTCTATCCTAGAGTATGTTCCATGTGCACTTGAGAAAAAGGTGAATTCCACTGTTTGTGGGTGAAATGCCCTATAGATATGAATTAGGTCTAACAGGTCCATTGTATCATTTAAATCTTCTCTTTCCTGTTTGGTTGATCTATCAATAGATGTGAATGGGGTATTAAAATCCTCCACTATTATTGTGTTACTGTTAATTTCCCATTTCATAGTTGTTAGTATTTGCCTTTACATATTAAGGTGCTCCTATGTTGGATGCATATATATTTATAATTTTTACATATTCTTCTTGTATTTATCCTTTGATTATTATGTAGTGTCTCTTTGTCTCTTATCATGGTCTTTATTTCAAAGTCTATATTACATGATATGAGTATTGCTACTCTTGCTTTCTTTTGGTCTTCATTTACATGAAATATCTTTTTCCAGCCCTTCACTTTCAGTCTGTATGTGTCTCTGGGTTTGAGGTGGGTCTCCTGTAGACAGCATATATAGGTATCTTGTTTTTATATCCATTCAGCCAGTCTTTGTCTTTTGGTTGGTGCATTTAAACCATTTACATTTAAGGCAACTATTGATACGTATTATCTCATTACCATTTACTTTGTTGTTTGAGGTTTGTTTTTATAAACCTTTTCTGTTTTTCCTGTCAAGAAAAGATCCTTTAGCATTTGTTGAAGAGCTGGTTTGGTGGTGCTGAATTCTCTCAGCTTTTGCTTGTCTGTAAAGCTTTTGATTTCTCCTTCATATTTGAATGAGATTCTTGCTGGGCACAGTAATCTGGGTTGTAGTTTTTTCTCTTTCATCACTTTAAGTATATCCTGCCATTTCCTTCTGGTCTGAAGAGTTTATATTGAAAGATCAGCTATTATCCTTAAAGGAATCCCCTTGTGTGTTATTTGCTATTTTTCCCTTGGTGCTTTTAATATTTGTTCTTTGTGTTTGATCTTTGTTAATTTGATTAATATGTGTCTTAAGGTGTTTTGCCTTGGGTTTGTCCTGTTTGCGACTCTGGGTTTCTTGGACTTGGGTGGCTATTTCTTTCCCCATTTTAGGGAAGTTTTCCACTATTATCTCCTCAAGTATTTTCTCATGGCCTTTCTTTTTGTCTTCTTTTTCTGAGACTTCTCCTATGATTTGAATATTGGGGCATTTGAAATTGTCCCAGAGGTCTCTGAGGTTGTTCTTGTTTCTTTTAATTCTTTTTTATTTTTCCTCTCTTCTTTTATTTCCACCATTCTATTGTCTACCTCACTTATGCTACCTTCTGCCTCAGTTATTCTACTGTTGGTTCTGTCCAGAGTATTTTTGATCTTGTTACTGTATTATTCATTATTGATTGACTCTTTTTTATTTCTTCTAAGTCCTTGTTAAACATTTCTTGCATCTTCTTAATCCTTGTCTCTAAACTATTTACCTGTAACTCCATTTTGTTTCCAAGATTTTGGATCACTTTTACTATCATTATTCTGAATTCTTTTTCAGATAGACTCCCTATTTCCTCCTCTTTTGTTTGGTTTGGTGGGCATTTATATATTCCTTTACCTGCTAAATATTTCTCTGCCTTTTAATTTGGTCTAGATTGCTGTGTTTGGGGTAGCCTTTCCATATGCTGAAAGTTTGTGGTTCCTCTTTATTGTGGAGGTTCCCCCCTGTGTGTGGGCTTGGACGAGTGGCTTGCCAGGGTTTCCTGGTTAGGGAGGCTTCTGTCAGTGTTCTGGTGGGTGGAGCTGGATCTCTTCTCTCTGGAGTACAATGAGTTTTGAGATGTCTATGGGTTTGGTGTAACTTTGAGCAGCCTGTATGTTAATGAGCAGGGCTATGTTCCTGCATTGCTGGATAATTAGCATGATATGTCTTGCCCTGAAACTTGTTGGCTGTTGGGTGGAGCTTGGTTTCAGTGAAGGTATGGAGGCTTTTGGATGAGCTCTTGTTGATTAATGTTCCCTCGAGTCAGGAGTTTTCTAGTGTTCTTGAGTTTTGGATTTAAGCCTTCTGCTTCTGGTTTTTAGTCTTATTCTTACAGTATCCTCAAGACTTCTCCATCCATACTGCAATGATGATAAAACATCTAGGTTAATGGAGAAAAGGTTTTCCACAGTGCGGGACATCCAGAGAGGTTCGCAGAGTTACATGGAGAAGAGAAGAGGGAGGAGGGAGATAGAGGTTACCAGGAGGAGAAGAGGGGAAATCAAAAGGGAAGAGAGCAATCTATCCAGTAATCAGTTCCTGAAGTGTTTTCCACAGCCCAGAATACCCAAAGAGATTCACAGAGTTGGGTAAAGAAGAGAAGGGGGAGGGAGGAGATAGAGGTGATCTGGGGGAGAAAGAGGAAAGTCAAAAGGGGGAGAGGGCAATCAAACCAGTTATCATACTCTTAAGTAAAAATGGGTACTGAAGATTGAATTCTTAAAGGTACAAAATTGACAACAAATGCTAAAAAGCAAAGATTAAAAATCTAAAGTAGAAGTTAGACTCTCAAAAATACAATATTAAAAAAATAATCACAAAAATTATAACAAATATATATAAAATTTGCTTTAAAATTAGGGTCTTTTTTTGCAAGATAATAGCACATTATAAAATCAAAATTAAAGGAATAATAAAGGGGTTCAAAATAGTAAAAAAAAAATTAAAAAGTGATAATAGTAAAATATATCTAGGAATATCTCTGGAGCTTTTGCTGACAGTGTGGGGTCAGTTCAGTATCAGATAGTTCCTTGTTCCACCTTATACTTCTTCTCGAGGTCTATAGGCCNGAAATAATAAATAACTTAAAAAAATGTTTAAATTACAAAATGATAATAGTAAAATATATCTAGGAATATCTCTGGAGCTGTTGAGGGCAGTATGGGGTCAGTTCAGTTTCAGATAGTTCCTTGTTCCAGCTTATACTTCTGCTCAAGGTCTATAGGCCCCTTCCAATGAGGTCCCTGCTAACTACAGGATTTTAATCTGTTGCACCTGTCACTTCCAAAGCAGTTCCCTCTGTTTATTTTGGGTTTTTCTGTTTGCATGTCTCTTCAGTGTCTAATTTCCATCCTGACACAAGTGGGCGAAGTTGGTCACTTATTTAGGCTCACTTGTTTAGTTGTGCCGTGAGGAGGGAAGAACACTGCAAACAAATATCACTCGAGTGTGTGGGGAGTGCTTGCAGTGTCTGGGACACACTGGATTTGCCCCCACTCACAGTATGTATGCTTTCCCGGTCTACACAGCTCAGGCTCCAGGTTGCTCTGCAGGGGAACTGTCTAAAGCAGGCCCTGGGTTGCGTTCACTTCCCAGGTCTAAGCCACTAAGTTTCAGGTTCTCGGGTACTTCACAAAGGCACAGACTCTGTTGGGCCTGTGTTTTGTGCCCTTCTCAGGTTCGAGCCACTCAGGCAACCAGGTGATTAACAGGTACATTCTCCCCAGAGAATGGGCAGTGCATCTTATCACCTCCTCAATCCCAGCCGCTCGGTTTCCTGGGTGGGCAACAAGAGTGGCATCTCAGGTGTGCTCTGTGTTTCCTCTGGGGAGCTGGCCTCTGGCTGCAACCCTCCCGGCAGATGTCAATGATCCAGGATCTCAGGAATACTTGGTTAGTAACTGGGAACCTGCTGGCAGTTTGGCCATATCTGGAGCCGAGATTGCCACTTTCCAGCTCTGGCTGTCGCCTGCTTGCCTCTCTGTCTCCAGCATGGGATGGGCGGGTCTGCAGCCAACTAACTCTTCTCTGGTATTCACTCAGTCCTTTGTTCTGTGAGCGGGCCCAGAAGAGCCTTAGATTAGAGCTTTTGGCAGGAAAGCTCTCTCTCTCTTTCTTTTCTTTTCTTTTTCTCTTTATCTCTGGCTATCCCAGTTTGGGTTGCTATCTCATATTAGCTCACTCAGATTGGCCTCAGGGCATTCAGGCCTCGTCCTTACCCTAAGCAATGCAGCCCATGTCTTCCTGTTCAATTCCTGCTTTTAGGTGGCCAACGTGAGCTTCTGGGCTACTTCTCCATTGAGAGTTCTGGTTAGGCACATAATCTGTGGGTTTTATTTATTTATTTTTCTTCCCAGTTATGTTGCCCTGTGAGATTCCAAAACTCCCTAGCAACCCGCTGGAGAGAGGGTTTCCTGGTGTTTAGAAACTTCTCCTCTTTTGTGACTCCCTCCCCAGGACGGGTCTCCATCCCAGACTCTCTTGTCTCTCTTTTTAGCTTTTATTTTCTGTCCTATCTCCTTTTGAAGGCAATGGGCTGCCTTTCTGGGTGCCTGGTCTCCTCTGCCATTGTTCAGAAGTTGGTTTTTCAAATTTTCTCAGCATTCAAAATTTCAATTAATTTTTGTGGGAGAAAGTGGTCTCCCAGTCCTATTCCTCCACTGTCTTAGTACTGCCTCCTGGTATTTGTTTTAAAAATATATATATTTGAAACATAACAATAAGCTATAAAAATGAAAACTAAAGGAGTAATAAAGAACTAATATTTTTTAAAAAATAATTATAAAGTGATAATAGTAAAAATAAATCTAGGAACTTCTCTAGAACTGTTGTGGGCAGTGGGCAGTGAATTCACTGTCACATAGTCCCTTGTTCCAGCTTGTAATTTTCTCAAGCTCTTTCAGTGCCCCTCAAATGCACAGTCTCAGAATTCACTGCAAGGTTTTAATCTTTTGCATCTTTCACTTCCAGAGCAATTCCCCCTTTGTTTATTTTGGCTTCCTCTGTTTGCAAGTCTCTTCAGTGTCCAATTTCCACCCTGACAGAAGGGGATGAAGGTGGCCACTTATTTAGGCTCATTTGTTCAGTTGTTTTGTGGGGAGGGTGGGACACTGCAAATAAACACCACTGGCCCGTGTGGAGAGTGCTCACAGTGGATGAATCACACTTGGTTTGCCACCACCCAAGGCGGTGTGTACTTCCCAGGTCCACACTGTTCAGGCTTCAGGGTGCTCTGCAAGGGCGCTGTCCCCAGTGAATCCTGCATTTCATGCACATTTCAGGTCTAAGTCGTTCAGGTTCTCGGATGCTCTGCAAGGACACAGACCCAAATGGGCTGTGCATTTTGTCCTTAAGATTTTCTGTTTCTTTGTGATTTAGTTTTGGAAGGTTATAATTTTCTAAGAATTGGTCCATTTCTTCCAAGTTTTCCATTTTATTGTCATATAGTTTCTTATAGTAGTCTTTTATGATCATTTGTATTTCTGTGTTATTTGCTGTAATTTCTCCATTTTAATTTTTTTTGATTTGAGACTTCTCCCTATTTTTCTTGATGATTCTGGCTAATGAATTGTTAGATTTCAAAATAAAACTATTAGAAGAGATAAAGAAGGACACTGCATAATGATCAAGAGAACAATCACAGAAGAGGATATAACAATGGTAAATATATGTGCACCCAACCTAGTAGCACCTGAATACATAAGGGAAATATTAAAAACTATGAAAGGGGAAATTGACAGTAGCACAATATTAGTGAGGGACTTTAATACCCCATTCACACAGTGGAGAAATCATCCAGACAGAAAATTAACAAAGAAACACAGGCTTTAAACAATACATCGAACCAGTTAGATCAAATTGATATCTAAAGGTATCTCACCCAA
>SJYA01003196.1:74583-120596 GCA_006410615.1 Neotragus moschatus | reverse complement strand
AAACAGAGGCCCCCAGCTCCTGGGCTATTTCCTTGTCTTAAAACTAAAAAGAGAGAGGTGGTGAGGGAGAGAGAGAGGCTGAGAAAGAAAGAAAGCAAGGAAGGAAGAAAACCTCCTAGGATAAACTTTCAGAGCTGCCCTGACTAGGTCAGAAGCATGTAAAAGGTTTTATGGCTCTTGAAGCCCATCACTGTTATTCACAGGGACCTCCTTTAATTTCCTTTGTGCTGGGCACTTTATAAGCATATCGCATTCCCTACAATCCAGGGTGGGTGCTCTAATCTTAGACATAGGGAGACCAAGAGATTGAACCCATTCCCACAGGCAGAAGTGCAGACTGAAAGTTTGAACCCAGGCAGAGTGACTCGGAACCCCCATGCTTTCCCTACCCCCGTACTCCCAGGTGGACTTCCCTAAAGGACTGTACCACCTGCCTGAGCACTGACTGTGTCATTTTTAAAACCACAGCCTCATCAGCAATGAGTGTTGGTATTTTTACGTTTTTGCAGTTTCAGTGCCCTTCCCCAGATAGATCCGAGGAGGCTGCCTGTCTGTTTATTAGACGGCAGTTCAGTTCAGTGCAGTCGCTCAGTTGTGTCCGATTCTTTGTGACCCTGTGGACTGCAGCATGCCAGACTTCCCTGTCCATCACCAACTCCACGCTTACTCAAAAACTGTCCACTGGGTCAGCGATGCCATTCAACCATCTCATCTTCTGTTGTCCCCTTCTCCTCCTGCCCTCAATCTTTCCCAGCATCAGGATCTTTTCCAATGAGTCGACTTTTTCGTATCAGGTGGCTAAAGTATTGGAGCTTCAGCTTCAGCATCAGTCCTTTCAATGAATATTCAGGGTTGATTTCCTTTAGGATTGACTAGTTTGATCCTAGGGGTGTGACCACACAATCGTGGTTATCTAGGTCATTAAGACCTTTTTTGTATAGTTCTGTGTATTCTTGCCACCTCTTCTTAATCTCTTCACAAGCAAGTATACTCCAATTTAAAAAAAAAGAAAAAAAGAACCAGGAAGACCCTGTTGTAGAAGAGAAAGCAATTGCATCAGAAAACCAGAGTCACTGAACTTTAAGCTTGCTGGAAACTCAAAGAAAGAAAATAATGAGCACAAATACTCAAAACAAACAAACAAAAACCAAAATAAAGCTAATCCCAAGATCAGAGGGGTGGTTTCTAACCTGATCACCCTCCGCACCCCAAATGGGCCCTTATCCTGTCATTTGTCAGCCCCTTCCTAATATGGTGTGACATTTTCCAAGAGCCAGTGAGAATGTTGTTCTAGGAGCCAGTGAAGAGGAAACTTGCCAGCTGCCTGCGCTGGACTGAAAGGGCAAAGTGCAGAGGGGACAGGGCGCCAGGGCTCTCTCCGTGGTCCTCAGTTTCCTCCACCCAGTTTCCTGGGACAAGTTCCTTAGACATTCGCTTGGGTTCTGCAGTCACTGCACGTGGGTAGAGGAGGGGCCTCGGTAGTCAGCCCAGAACACAGATGAAGGCTTCTTGTGTCCACGGGCTGCTGTCTCCTGACACCCTCTCCCCGCTTTATCTCCTCTATCCCTGCAGTGGCCGTGAGAAGCTTGCAGCTGGGGCACGGCGCACATTACCTCTCACCTGAGGCCACCAGCAAGTCCGTATCTCTGAGACTCTAGTTCAGGTCCCTCAATTCCAAGGCCAGGGGTCTCTCCCCACCTCAGCCAACCTCAGGAGCTGGGACCCAGAGCTGTGGCCCCTGTGGTTTGGGGCTGAAGCACTCTGGGTAGCCCGTGGTGCCAACATCCTTCCTACCACTTGCAGGTTTTTTGGCACCAAGTGGATGATGTTCCTGGCTATGGGNCTCTCCCCACCTCAGCCAACCTCAGGAGCTGGGACCCAGAGCTGTGGCCCCTGTGGTTTGGGGCTGAAGCACTCTGGGTAGCCCGTGGTGCCAACATCCTTCCTACCACTTGCAGGTTTTTTGGCACCAAGTGGATGATGTTCCTGGCTATGGGCATCTACGCCCTCTTTGTCTCCACCAACTACTGGGAGCGCTACTACACACTTGTGCCCTCAGCCGTGGCCCTGGGCATGGCCATTGTGCCTCTTTGGGCCTCCATGGGCAACTACATCACCAGGTGAGTCTGGTGGACAGCAGGGTGGAAGACTGGGGACCCAACAGAGCTGTATTGCTCACCTCAGCTGGGGGACCTTAGGCCAGCCTTAGTTGCCCTCTGGGCCTCTTTCCCTATTGGTGGGACACAGGCCGGTACACATATGCCTGGGTACAGAGAGTGAGGCATCTGGCTGATGTAGGGCTGGGGAGAGCCTTCTCTCCTTTGTGGTCCAGGATGGCCCAGAAATACTACGAGTACTCCCACTACAAGGAGCAGGATGAGCAGGGCCCCCAGCAGCGCCCACCGCGGGGCTCCCATGCACCCTACCTCCTGGTCTTCCAAGCCATCTTCTACAGCTTCTTCCACGTGAGTGCCATGCCTGGGGACCCTGGGGGCAGGCTATTCCAGGCCCAGAATCACATATTGCATCCCATCCCACAGTCTTTCCAGCCCTCTAGTCCACTGCCCTTTCTTAGGCCAGCCCTTGCTTGCTTACCTCTAGTGACAGAGACCTCATCACTTCACTGTCCATGGTGCTGACCAGGAGGAAGTCCTCCTGCATCAGGCACCCCCCACCACTGGACTGCCTCCCAGAGGTGGGAGGGCCCCTGTCCTCCCAAGGCTGTGCCCAGATCCCTTCCAGATGGTACCTGTCCTCTCCACCTGGTTCCATGCCCCACACCTGACCCACACCACCCTCCTGCCCACAGCTGAGCTTCGCCTGCGCCCAGCTGCCCATGATCTACTTCCTGAACCATTATCTGTATGACCTGAACCANCCAAGGCTGTGCCCAGATCCCTTCCAGATGGTACCTGTCCTCTCCACCTGGTTCCATGCCCCACACCTGACCCACACCACCCTCCTGCCCACAGCTGAGCTTCGCCTGCGCCCAGCTGCCCATGATCTACTTCCTGAACCATTATCTGTATGACCTGAACCACACACTGTACAACGTGCAGAACTGCGGTTAGTGCTCAGGGGGGTGGGTCCCTAAGGTTTGCTTGCCTCCCCCGCTGAGTCAGCCTGCAGACACTGGGCCCTCAAGGGCAGAAAGGATGCTCTCACTCACAGGATCCAGAGCTGAGAGCCTGCCGTCACAGCTCTGGTGACTGGGAAAAGCGAAGGGCCTTGTCCTTAGGACATCTGACTCAACCTGGGGTCAGGGTAGGGTGCATCAGGGAAGGCTGCCTGGAGGAGGTCCGTCTGGGCTGAGGCTGCCTGTGGAATCTCTCAGGATCAAGTATACCCTCAGTGCAGGGAGAAGTATGGAGGTGGGAGGTGGGCTGGCAACCTGAGGAGAGGTACTTTCAGCCCCCTTGGCCCTCACCTCCAAAGGGCTTTCCAAAGGAACCCTGCCTTTGCAGGCACGAATCCTCAGCCACCCCCTCTAACTCTCCCCTTACCCATCTGCTTGGTCCCATTTCTTTATGGCTGAGTTGCCAGTGTGCCCTGCTCCCTGCCTCACGATGCCCCCCCCACCTCTTTCTCAGGCACTAACAGCCAGGGCATCCTCCTCGGCTTCAACAAGACCGTTCTGCGAACGCTACCGCGGAGCCGAAACCTCATTGTGGTGGAGAGCGTGCTCATGGCGGTGGCCTTCCTGGCCATGCTGCTGGTGCGGCCCGGGGTGGGGGTGTGCCGGGGTCAAGTCTGGGGTCCTTGGCCGGGAGAGAGGCGGCTTCGTCTGAGTCTGGAGTCAGGGTTGAGTCCTCGGGAGGGGACCTGAGCCTACGCACTGGGCTTGAGGCTTGGAGGCGTGGCCGATGCCTGTGGACTGAGAGAGGAGTTGGAATGCCAGAGGCCAGTAAGAGAGGGTCCAGGCCAGATCCGGGGTCGAGCTGGAGACAGGGTCCTGGAGGACTGGTTGTGATACCTGGAGGAACCGGGGTGCGGGCAATAGGGGGGGCGGGGCGAGGGTCCGGGGTGTGGCTTCAACATGGGGTCGTGGCCGTGGCCGGGGCGGAGGCCCATCCTGGGATTTGCCGGGGGCGGGGCTGGGGCTGATGGGGCGGGGCCGAGTTCAGGGGGCGGGGCCAGGGCTCCAGCTGCCCGCCCCCTCCCTCACTGCCTGGCTCGCAGGTGCTGGGCCTGTGCGGAGCCGCATACCGGCCCACGGAGGAGATTGACCTGCGCAGCGTGGGCTGGGGCAACATCTTCCAGCTGCCCTTCAAGCACGTGCGCGACTTCCGCCTGCGCCACCTCGTGCCGTTTTTCATCTACAGCGGCTTCGAGGTGCTCTTTGCCTGCACTGGTCTCGCACTGGTGAGTGCAGCCTGCAGAGGGTATAAAGTCCACGACATCCCGTTAAATTTGAGTTTCGGATAAACAACTAATAAGTTTCGAATTTATCAGTTCAGTTCAGTTCAGTTCAGTCGCTCAGCCATGTCTGACTCTGTGTGACCCCATAGACTGCAGCACGCTAGGCCTCCCTGTCCATCGCCACCTCCTGGAGTTCACCCAAACTCATGTCCATTGAGTCGTGATGCCATCCAACCATTTCTTCCTCTGTCATCCCCTTCTCCTCCTGCCTTCAATCTTTCCCAGCATCAGGGTCTTTTGAAATTTCGAATTTATAAGTATGTGTAATACAAACACNCCTGTCCATCGCCACCTCCTGGAGTTCACCCAAACTCATGTCCATTGAGTCGTGATGCCATCCAACCATTTCTTCCTCTGTCATCCCCTTCTCCTCCTGCCTTCAATCTTTCCCAGCATCAGGGTCTTTTGAAATTTCGAATTTATAAGTATGTGTAATACAAACACAGTTGGCCCTCCGCATTCACGAATCCGGAGGGCCCACAGCACTGCCCCATTTTATAGAAGGGATTTAAGCATCCACAGAGGGTGTCCACAGAGTCCTGGAGCCAACCCCCTGCTGACACGGAGGGACAATTGAAGGCCTGGATATTTCCCCCCTTCTCCTTTTGCCTCTCTCCCTCAATCCCCGTGTACCTTGGGAAAGTTACTTTCACCTCTCCCAGGCTGCTTCCTCATTTGTGAAGTGTCTAATGCCTCAGTTCCAGTTGAGATGGAATCGTGCCCAGAAAGTATTTGATTCCACGTGGCTTCCAACCTTGGTGTCCGGGGCCACTGTCCAAGCATTTTCTCATGGCTTTGGAGGAAGTTGGCCCTGTGGTGGCAGTTGAGAGGGCAGGATGTGGCCTGACGTGAGTCAAAGAGCCTGGGCCAGCTGACCACCAACCTCACCCCTGTCCCCCTAGGGCTACGGCGTGTGCTCGGTGGGGCTGGAACGCCTGGCGTACCTCCTCGTGGCTTACAGTCTGGGCGCCTCGGCCTCCTCGGCCCTGGGCCTGCTGGGGCTGTGGCTGCCGCGCCCGGTGCCCCTGGTGGCCGGGGCTGGACTGCACCTGCTGCTCACTCTCAGCCTCTTCTTCTGGGCCCCCAAGCCCCGGACCCTGCAACACATCTGGATCCTCTACACAGTAGCTGTGCTCTGGGGTGTGGGCAGTGCCCTCAACAAGACTGGGATCAGCAGTGAGTATAGCCGTGGGCTCTGGGTAGCTGGACAGAGGATCCAGGGGCTCCTCAGGGCAGTTGTGGGGAGCACAGACATCCTAGGGACAGACCTAGGGGCTATGGATACCTTGGAGGGCTGTCGTGGGGCCTGTGCACTTGCTGGGGGCAGGTGGGGATCCCTATGCACACTCTTGGTGGCAGGGGGAAGTCTGTGGACACTGCAGGGACAGATGGGGGCTGTGGACACCCTCAAAGCAGATATGGAGTCACCTGCATGGACATCCTGTTGATTCCCAGGGCAGGCATGGGATTCAGGGTGACACTGTGTGGTTCTGTGAGCTGAGTATGGGGCTCTGTGGACACCTCTTCAGTTCAGTTCAGTTCAGTTGCTCAGTCATGTCTGACTCTTTGTGACCCCATGAACTGCAGCACACCAGGNGGACATCCTGTTGATTCCCAGGGCAGGCATGGGATTCAGGGTGACACTGTGTGGTTCTGTGAGCTGAGTATGGGGCTCTGTGGACACCTCTTCAGTTCAGTTCAGTTCAGTTGCTCAGTCATGTCTGACTCTTTGTGACCCCATGAACTGCAGCACACCAGGCTTCCCTATCTATCAGCAACTCCCAGAGTTTACTCAGATTCATGTCCATTGAGTCGGTGCTGCCATCCAACCATCTCATCCTCTGTCATCCCCTTCTCCCATCTTCAACCTTTCCCAGCATCAGGGTCTTTTCCAATGAGTCAGTTCTTTGCATCAGGTGGGCAAAGTATTGGACACCTCTTAGGGACCATGTAAAAAAAACACTGGGGAGGCCTTATTTCATACTAGGAGGCAGGGTCCACCTTGGCATAGTTTTCAGAACACTGGAAACATATCAAGGTCTGTGCCCCAGAGCAGGTCCATTGCATCCCAGAAAAATAACCAGGGTGTGTCCATTAGGGGGCTCACTGGAAAAGTCCCTGATGCTGGGAAAGATTGAAGGCAAAAGGAAAAGGGATCAACAGAGGATGAAATGGTTAGTCAGCATCACTGACTCAGTGGACATGAGTTTCAGCAAACTCCGGAAGATAGTGAAGGAAGTGCTGCAGTCCATGGGATCGCAGTCGGAGACAACTGAGCGACTGAACACAACAAACCGCTAGGGGGCAAGCCAGGACCGGTTTGCAACAGCTTTCTAAGCACTCTTGCCAAGGGTTGGGACCAGCGGGGGTCCCCAGAGGGAGAGCCGCAGCTCTGGGCCCCACCTGGCTCTCTCCTCTCTGCCCTGCCCTGTCTGCAGCACTCCTGGGAATCCTGTATGAGGACAAGGAGAGGCAAGACTTCATCTTCACCATCTATCACTGGTGGCAGGCTGTGGCCATCTTCACCGTCTACTTGGGCTCAAGCCTGCCCATGAAGGTGAGGGCCGTCCCTACTCAACCCCTAGACAACAGATACTTTTGAGTGCCCTCCCTGGCCTCACAGACCCTGAAAGGCATTCTCTTTCCAAGGGCCAGGCCCTGGGCAAAGCCCACTGGTTGGCCCCACACCCAGCACTGGCTTGTCACTTACTGCTTCCTCTCCTGCCAGCCTCAGTTTACCCGTGTCTGAAAGGGTTCATAGTTTGCCCTCTCCTTGTGGGCACATCCCAGCTGCCTTGTGGGTTGTTTGGTCACCTGTTCACTAGATGTTGGGCTCTGAGCTGGATGCTGAAGGTTCCTCTCCCTTCTTGACCCTCAAGGGGCCTGCTGCTGCTGCTGCTAAGTCACTTCAGTTGTGTCCAACTCTGTGTGACCCCATAGACAGCAGCCCACCAGGCTCCCCCGTCCCTGGGATTCTCCAGGCAAGAACATTGGAGTGGGTTGCCATTTCCTTCTCCAACGCATGAAAGTGAAAAGTGAAAGTGAAGTCGCTCAGTCGTATCTGACTCGTAGCGACCCCATAGACTGCAGCCTACCAGCCTCCTCTGTCCATAGGATTTTCCAGGCAAGAGTACTGGAGTGGGGTGCCATCAAAGGTCCTGGCCAACTTTAAAGACAATTTTAAAAAAACTATTTGGCTGCACTAGGTCTCAGTTGCAGCACGCAGGATCTTAGTTGGAGCATGTGGTATCTAGTTCCCCGGCCAGGGATTGAATGCCCCTTTCATTGGGAGCAGAGTCTTAGCCACTGGACTATCAAGGAAGTCCCTGGCCAACTTTTTTTTCTTTTTAATGGCATAGAATAGGAAATAGCAGGAAGTATGCCTGTGAATATGTGTGAATGTACTGCCTTATGATGTAAAATTATTTCTGACTGCCTGTTACAGTCAAACCCTGTAACAAGTGTCACTTATGGTCCTCACATAAGGGGCAGAGTAATCTAAGCCCTGTTAAGGTGGCCCAAGCCTCCCTTCACATCTACCCCGGGAAGCAAGAGGATTATCATTACAGTAAGGGAAACTGAGGCCCTGAGAAGTAGGGTGGCCATAAGGGACAGAGCTGGGGTTTGGGCCTTGCGGGCAGGACGGTACCCAGAGCTTGGCTGGCCCCCAGGAGGAGGGAAGGGCAGTGGAGGAGCTGCGGCTTGCCTATCCGGGTGAGGGGCGGGGCCGGCAGCCGCGAGTCCCCTGCATTCTCCCCCTGTTGGCCCAGGCTAAGCTGACGGTGCTGCTGGTGACGCTGGTGGCGTCCGCGGCCTCATACCTGTGGATGGAGCAGAAGCTGCGGCGAGGCGTGGTCCCGCGCCAGCCCCGCATCCCGCGGCCCCAGCACAAAGTGCGTGGCTACCGCTACCTGGAGGAGGACAACTCGGACGAGAGCGACGCAGAGGGCGAGCGCGGTGGCTGCGGAGGCGGCGGCGGCCGGGGGGACTGCGCGGAGGAGGAGGCGCCGCCCGCGTGGCCACGACCCGGCCCGGAACCAGCTGGTCTCTACCGCCGGCCCTGTCCCTACGAACAGGCGCAGGGAGGCGATGGGCCGGAGGAGCAGTGAAAGGCCAAGCGTGATCTCCGGCCTAGGTTTAACGCGTCTCAGGTCGGGGGCCCCTCTGATTCCGCGCGCCAATTTCAGGCAGGACCCTCTGCGCGCCCCGCCCCGGGTTCAGGAATGCCCTTCCCAGAGCCTGGCCACCTGGAGCTTGGGATCCTCCCCGCAGCCTCTTCCAAGATGGACTGGGTCCTCGAGACCCCTCCGAGGGGCTTCAAGAGACCGCACAGCGGAAACCCTCCTCAGACCTTAGGGGCCGCTCTCCACGACCCCCTCCCCCGGGCAGGGACCCCGCAGTCCCGCCCCAGCTCCCGGCTCTAGGACTGGGCCATCGATGTGTCGCCTGCTTTGCACATCCTATCCCCACAGTCCGCCAAGATGTACGCTGACTTTAAGAAAATGGGCAATAAAGAGATTTTTGTATTGTCCTGATTGGGAAGCGTGTGGTGGGTGAGCGGAGATGGCCTGGGGCGTGTGGCTGGGTGACCCAGCTGACTGGGGCACTGGGGTCGCCTGCCTTGAACTGAGATTGGGGAGGGAGGGTCCCCTAAGCCCTGCTCACCAGGCTGTTTCTGCTCCTGGAGATACCACCGCTCCTCACAGCCACCAGCTTTTGCCAGTTCCACCCCACCCACTCAGGACAGAGAGGCGCCTGGGGTCATCAGTAGGGACCTCAGGGGAGTGTGATGGGGGCAGCCAGCCCCACGCTGGGCTGGAGGAGGGGATGGAGTCCCACAGCCCAGGTCCCGCTGCCCCTCCTCTAGCATCCCCAGCCCTCCTGCTCCACCCCATCCTTTCCTTACCCCTTGGGCCGGTTCTGCCCACAGCTCCCCAAGGGATTCCTGGCAGACCAGTGGTTAGGATGCTAAGTTTTCACTACTGAGGGCCTGGGTTCAATCCCTGGTCTGGGAACTAAGATTCCGCAAGCCACGTGACACAACCAAAAAAAAAAAAAGCCATTTGGACATTTATATGGAAAGTGTTGTCAATAAAATATCACACCTGGATTCTGGGGACAACTACACGTGACTGAGGGCCTGTGGGCACAGGTTTCCTGCCACACCTGGGCTGTTCAGGTAACCTGGGGAGCTCAGCTGGAGCTCACGATTTGTTGTTCAGTGGCTCAGCCCTGTCTGACCCTCTGTGACCGCATGGACTACAGCACGCCAGGCTCCCCTGTCCTTTACGATCTCCTGGAGTTTGCTCATACACATGTCCATTGAATCAGTGATGCCGTCCAACCATAGAGTAGGACTTGCTTCAGAAAGACCTGTGGGGGCACCTTTCATCCCACGCACTGAACTTCAGCAAGAGTCACAGAATTCCTACAAGGTTTATGAGAAAGTTCGCCAGCTTGGACTGAAAGGACACAGACAATGCAAAAGAAAAAGAGGCCATCAGAATGCTCCCTCCCAGTCTGTCCGATTCTCCCGGCAGGAAGCAGACTGAGGAAACCACTTGGCAAAACACATGCTCCTTTTTATGAGAAAGGAAAGACTCAGACGACCGGGACAGAGAGATCGGAGCGCTGAGCCTTGCAGCATTCCTCCCAAACCTTGGAATCTGACTAGAGAACTTCCCACATGTTCCTGGCTGGATTTCAGAGCTGCTTTGGGCCAGCGCAGTCCACCGTGCCTCCTGTTTTCTTGCTCTTTGAGCAGGAACGCCTGTGGCAGCTACCCTGTACCAAGATTCTAAGACTACAGCCAAATTTCAGTCATCTCAGGGTTCCAATGGGAAAGGACCCACTTCCAAGCTCCCTCCCCTGGCCGTTAGCTGGCTATGGCTCCTTGGAGGCTGTTAGGTTAAGGGTCTCAGCTCCTCCCTGGCTATTGACGGAGGCGGCCTACAGTTTCTGCCGTGTGGGCCTTTCCATCGGCAGCTGGCTTCATCAGAGTAAACAAGAGAAGAACCAGAAAGAGCATGAGCGGGTAGAATAATAACCTTTACTTTTGTGGAAGTGAAATTCGAATAACACAAAACTCACCATGTTCAAGTTCAGTGGCATTTTCTGCACTTGCCATATTATATAAGCAACACCTCTCTCTAGTTTCAAAACTTTTTCATCACCACAAGGTGAATATCCTGTACCCGCAAAGCAATCATTCCTGGTTTTTCCTGCCCCCAGACCTTGGCAGCCACCAGTCTGCTTCCTGTCTCTAAGGATTTGCCTCTTCAGACATTTCATGTAAAACAAATCATTCAACATGTTCCCTTTGATGGCGGTTTGTTTTTTTTGTTCCCACTTAACCTAATGTTTTCAAGTTTCATCCATATTGTAGCACATGTATAAGGACTTCATTTTTTAAAAACTAGACTATTTTTTAGAGTTGTTTTAGGTTCACATTCCTTTCTAAGGTGGAATAATATTCCATTGTATGGATACACCCTATCGGTTTATTCATTCATCCACGGATGGACATTTGGGTTGTCTCCACATTTTGGCTGTTGTGAATAATGCTTCCACGAACATTCATGAACAAATATTTGTTTGAACACCTGTTTTCAGTTTGGGGAAGTACACACCTAGGAGTGGAATTTCTTGGTCCTGTGGTGCCTATGCTAAACTTTTTGAGTAACTACCAAACTCATTTCCAAAGCAGAGGCATCGTCTGACAGTCTCACCAGCAGTGTGCGGAAATTCTGATGTCTACACACTCTTACCAAGACTTGTTATTTTCTGTTTTTATGGGGTTTTGGAGTTGTCATTTCATTATAGCTACCCTAGTGGAGAAGGCAATGGGAGCCCACTCCAATGTTCTTGCCTGGAGAATCCCAGAGACAGAGGAGCCTGGGGGGCTGCCGCCTATGGGGTCGCACAGTGTCGGACATGACTGAAACGACTTAGCAGCAGCAACAGCAGCGGGTATGAAGTGGTACCTTATTGTGGTTTTGATTTGAAATTCCATAACGGCCAATGAGACGACCTCTTTTCATGTGCTTTTTGACCGTTTGTATATCTTCTTTGGAGATAGGTGCTTTGCTCTTCAGGTACTTTGCTCATATTTAAATTGGATTTTCTGCTTCTTGTTGCTGAGTTGTGAGACTTCTTCATATATTCTAGGTATATAACCCTTACCAGATTATATTGCAAATACCTCCTCACATTCTGTAGGCTCTTCTTACTTTCTTAATAGTGTCTTTCGATGCACAAAAGTTTTAGATTTCTGTAAATCCCAATTTATCTGTTTGCTCTTTTGTTGTTCATGCTTTTGGTGTCATATTTAAGAATTCACTGTGAAATCCAAGGATACGAAGATTCACTCCTATGTTTTCCAAGAGTTTTATTTTAGCTCCTATACGAGGTTGTTGATACATAATGAGTTAATTTTTGAATATGGGATGAAGAATTCAACTTCTTTGGCATGTGGTTAGCCTGGTGTCCCAACACCATTTGTTGAAGAGACTATTCTTTCCATAGCTTCCCTAGTGGCTCAGTGGATAAAGAATCTGCCTGCAATGCAGGAGGCCCTGGCTTGATCCTGGGATGGGGAAGATTCCCTGGAAGAGGGAATGGCAACCCAAAGAAGGACTCTTGCCTTCTTTCTTTCCATACTGGATGATCTTGGCATCCTTGTTGGAAATCAATTGGTCATTGATATTTGGGTTTGTTTCTAGACTCTCAGTGCTGTTGTTGGTCTATCTGTCAGTCCTTAAGTAATAACCAAAATGTCTTTGATTATTATAGTTTGTAATAAGTTCACACATCAGGAAATATAAGTCTTCTAACTTTGGTTTTCTTTCTACATACATTTTTGGCTATTTAAAAAATGAGGATTGGAATTACAGTTACATATGAAGATGGGCTTTTCCATTTCTACAGAACATTAGAGTTTTAAAAGAGATTACATTGTATCATAGATCACTTTGAGGAGCATTGCTATATTAAACATTATTGAGTTTTTCATCTCTCAGGCCTTCACTTCCAAGGTGACCAAGAAAAAAGAAGGAACAATAGCCATGCCAAAAAGGGCTGTGGCCACATGCAGCCTACCCATGGTGCCAGCTGTGCCCAGCGTGTGCTCAAGGACAAGGCCGTTAAGAAGTTCATCATGCGAAACGTAACAGAGGCTGCGGCCATCAGGGACACTTCTGAAGCAAATGTCTTCAATATCTATGTGCCTCCCGAGCTGTATGTGAAACTACAGTACTGTGTGAGTTGTACCATTCATAGCAAGGTAGTTGCGAGCCATTCTCATGAAGCCTGGAAGGACTGAACACCCCCACCCCAATTTAGAACTGGGGGTGCCGCCCCATGACCTTTGCCAAAGACCAAGTGGGGAGCTAAGTCCTTAATGGCCAAAGAAAAACTACCCTCTGGAAAAAAGTAAAGTGAAAATTATATTTTAAAAAAATATTAAGTTTTCTGATCCATGAACATGGGCTATCTTTCCATTTATTTATACATTCTCTAATTTTTTTGTGCAGCGTTTTGCAGTTCAGTGTAAAAAAATTTCCCCTTCCTTGGTTAAATTTATTCCTAAGTATTTATTCTTTTGGATGATATTGTAAATAGAATTGTTTTTTAAATTTCCTTCTCAGATTGCTCACTGCTACTGTATAGAAACACAGCTGATTTTTGAGTGTTGATTTTAGATCCTGTAACTTTGCCGAATGTGTTTATTAGCTTTAGTAGTATGTGTGTGTGTGTTCTTTGGGTTGTTGTTGTTTTTTAACCACACCTCGTGGGCTGTGGGATTTTAGTTCCCTGACCAGGGATCAAACCCAGGCTCTTGGTAATGAGAGAGTGGAGCCCTAAGCACTGGATCACCAGGGAATTCACCTTCTTTGGAATTTGTTTATATGTAGAATCATATCATCAGCAAATACAAATTGTATTATTTAAAAAAAAATATCTATTGAGGCTGCACTAGGTCTTCACTGCTGTGAGAAGGCTTTCTTCAGCTGTGGCAAGTGGGGGCTACTGTTTGTTGCAATGCTCGGGCTTCTTACTGCGGTGGCCTCTCGTGTTGCAGAGCATGGCTCTAGGCATACTCTAGGCTTCAGTAGTTGTGGCTTGTGGGTTTAGCTGCTCCACAGCATGTGGGATCTTCCCAGACCGGGGATCGAACCAGTGTCCCCCGCATTGCAGGCAGATTCTGTACCGTCTGAGCCACCAACTCTATGTAATGTTCAATGACAGTAGAAGACGCTGCCGCTCACAAAGTTATAAACACATGGCAAATGTTAAGATCTGATGAGGCTGGGTGGTGTGTGTGTGTGAATGATAGTGTGTTATCCTGTGTATTTCCTGTATGCTAGAAATATTACATAAGGTATAAAGAAAAAAAGAAGACCATTTGCACCCCAGATGCTAGAGTTCTCCATATCCTGAAGTTTAGCATGGTTAAGAAGAGCTTGAGCTCTCAAGACCATGCATTTCTCTGGGTCAAGTTTCTAGAACAGTTTTTGCAAACTAAGATTCAAGCCCATCCTGGCTGTCCCTTTGGCCGGTGATGTGAAGGGCAGGCAGGCGCCTCTGGCCCCACCTCTGCTCCTGGCCACACCTCATCTGGCTGGGCCCTTGAGGCTGGAGAGGATACACAGACTTCTGTCCTTCCCCCAACCCCTCAGGCCTCTCACCGCCTGCAGTGCTTTGAAGTTTCTGGAAACATCCAACCTGCTTCCATAATGACCTTCCCGGGACCTCATGAGATGAGTGTCATGGTTGGCTGCTTTCTCCCCATTCTATGAATGGGGAGACTGAGACTCTGGGCATTCTGGACAGGGTTGGTTCCCAGCTGGGGAACTTCCCTGTGGAAAAACCAGAAGGGAGGCTGCCAGGGGCCCAGGATCTGTCACAAAACTTACTGGGTAGCTTTTCCTAGGAATGACCAGGAAGCCACCATTTGTTCCCTCCAGGGAACCCAGTGCCACTTTTGAAATCCATCTGAAATTCGAGATCATTTGGAAGCTGGTAAAGATGCTGATGCCAGGGCCCATCCCATACCTGCCGAGGCAGAAGCCCAGAGCAGGGCCCTGGCATCTTCAGGTCCCCAGGGCAAGTTTGAGGGTCCCCAAATTAACCTGTTGAGTCCCACTGAGGAGGCCAGGGTCCTGGAGTCCTGGGCACTGCTGTTTCTTTTCTCCTCAAGAAGGATCCTTTTCACAAGGCACCCAGCCACTTGGCCCTCTCCCCTTCCTGCCTAAAGGCTTCCTGGTGACTCAGTGGCAAAGAAACCCGCCTGCCAGTGCAGCAGATGTGAGTTCAATCTCAGGGTCAGGAAGATCGCCTGGAGGAGGGCATGGCAACCCACTCCAGTATTCTCGCCTAGAGAATCCCACGGACAGAGGAGCCTGGCAGGCTACAGTCCATGGGATCACAAAGAGTTGGACGTGACTGAGCTCGCATGCACACAGATGTGAGTTTGGGGAGACCGCACTCAGACGGAAGTCTGGGAGGTCTCACTGGAAGATCATGGCCTAGGGTCGGCTGCTCTGTCCTGAGGTTTGTCACATCCGGTCCCTCCTTCCCCTCCCCTAGCCGGTAGTCACTTCCTGGGAAACAGGAACTACACTGCCACCCCAAACTCTGCAAGACCCCACCCCCCATCCATATGGATCACCCCCTGTGACATTCTCATCAAGGGGATCATTCCTGTAAGCGCCCAGTGTGACCCCAGACTTTCCCCTCTCTACCTCACCCCACCCTTCAACCATCACCGATTCTTTGCTTCCCTGGAGCAGCAGAATTTCTTTTAAGCCTTTCTTCCCTCTGAGAACTATTTGTTTACATTCGTTGACCATTTTTTATTAATATTTTCTTTGCCACGCCGCACAGCATGCAGGAATCTTAGTTCCCCGACCAGGGATCGAACCTGCCCCCTGCTTGCACTGGAAGCAAGGATCTTAATCCCTGCACCACCAGGGAAGTCACAGGACTGTTTGCAAGAATCATCTAGTGGGGCGGCTCTGAACTAGGGACAATGTCATTCCCCTAGGGACACTTGGCAGAGGCTGGCGACATTCTGGTTTGTCGTAACTGCAGAAGTGTAGAGCCGGGGAAGGCCAGCAGTTGCAAAAGCTGAGACCTGGGAGGGGAGGACCCTGTTAGAGCCCCACCAGCACATGGGTTTCAGACTTCTGTCCTCCAGAACTGGGAGACTGTAACCCCGCTGCCTCCAGCCACCGCCGTGGTGGTGGTTCGTTAGCGCAGCCCCAGGAACCTGATCCGAGGCATTTGCAGAGTATCTCGCCACTGTTGCACTTGGCATTTCACAGTTGCTGTGGAGGTTGAACATACGTTCACTTGCTTGTGGGCTATGCAGGCTTCTTGTTGGTTCAGTTCAACGTGGCTTAGTTCATTTGTTTTTTGTTTGCTTGTTTTTGGCCCTATGGCTTGTGGGAACTTAGTTGCCCAATCAGGGATCGAATCCGTGCCCTTGGCCGTGAAAGCATGGAGTCCTAGCCACCAATCGTCAGGGAATTCCTTGGTTTGTCTCACTTTAACAGCTTTGAAGTACAATTGGTGAATTGCACAATCCGGTGGTTCCCAGGAGGCTGGCTGTACCCCATCCCACCACATCCCACCCCCCGGCTCTTCGATTGTTCTTGCCAGCACTGACTTCCCTTCTGCTGTCTTGTGTGGCTCCCACTGGCCTGGTTCCCGTCACAGCCAAGGAGCGGCTCACGTGCCTGCCTAGGGAGCAGCTGGTTCTCATGCTGTGCCTGGGTCTGCTCTCCACAGCCCATGGAGTGATCTTGATCTCTTGGGACAGGCTTGGGAGTGGAGGGCAGACGGGGGGAATCACACATGGCTGATTAGCAGTGGGGCCTGAGCGCATCTTCTGCTTCCTAGAACCTAGCACGTGCACTAGAAAGACCGGGGGAAAGGTTAGTAACCACTGCTTACGAGCACTGACTCCGTGTCAGGAGCCACGTGTCTCTATCCACCCTTTCACGGTATCGTGAGAGCCTCTAATTGCAGTTGCTGCCTCGGGAGGCTCAGAGAGGGTAAGCAACTTGCCCATGCTGTGTGTTTAGTCACTCAGTCGTGTCTTTCTGACCCCGTGGACTGCAGCCCGCCAGGCTCCTCTGTCCATGGAATTCTCCCGGCAAGAATCCTGGAGTGGGGTGCCATGCCTTTCTCCGGGGGATCTTTCTCACCCAGGGATCAAACACAGGTCTCCCGCATTGTAGGGGGAATCTTTACCATCTGAGCCACCAGGGAAGCCCAAGTAACTTGCCTAGGGTCACACGGTAAATAGGAGAATAAGGGGAAAAAGGAACAAGATGTGACACCCTGTGGTCACAGGGGCCCCTGGCCCATGCACTCTCTCTCTCTGCAGCTTCCAGGCCCCCATCCTCTGCCCTGAGGATGCCAGTCAGGCACATGAGGAGAGCACAAATGAAGGAGCCCTGCGGGGTGGGAATGAAGGCATAGACTTGAGGGTCTGGTGGGGGACCTGAGTGGCTTGAAGAGCCCTGCTGGCTGAGGGCATCCTGGAGGAGGCTGCCAGGGTCCCCCTGACAAAGTACTGATGCTTTCAAACTCTGGTGCTGGAGAAGAGTCTTGAGAGTCCCTTGGACTGCAAGATCAAACCAGTCAATCCTAAAGGAAGTCAACCCTGAATATGCACTGGAAGGACTGATGCTGAAGCTCTAATATCTTGGCCACCTGATGCAAAGAGCCGACTCATTGAAAAAGACCCTGATGCTGGGAGAGATTGAGGTCAGGAGGAGAAGGGGACGACAGAGGATGAGATGGTTGGGTGGCATCACCAACTCAATGGACGTGAATTTGAGCAAACTCCAGGAGATAGTGGAAGACAGAGGAGCCTGAGGGGGTGCAGTCCATGGGGTCACAAAGAGTTGGACTCTTAGCGACTTAGCAGCTGAACAGCTACCTTTTCTTTATCCTTATCAGGTAACTTTCTGCCTGTCCTTCCCAGCAACCACAGCCTCACCTGGAGTCACCCAAACAGGAGTTGCCAGACCTGTTCTGGGGGCCAGCTGTGCCAGGTGAGGCATCCACAGGAAGTGCCGATGTGTGAATCAGCAGGAGGCCAGAGCAGCTGGAGCTTCAGTTTGTGATCTGTCACCCGGGTGCCTCTCCACCGCCAGACGTGGGCACAGGGCATCCGGCTGGGGGGCTGCACAGGCAGTGGGCAGAGGTGAGGTGAGAGCGCACATCTGGAGGCAGAATGTCAGGCATAAAGTGCTCAGGCTTGGCCAAGGATCCAGGGTCGGAGTCCACACCAGGGTACGTGGGGTCGGGGGTGGAGGGAGGGGCAGGCCAGCAGCACAGGGTGGGGGACTGGGGAAGAGAAATGGGATCCCAACCCTGTGGGGCCTCCAGGGCTGGGGGTCCACGGGCCCCCACTCCCCGCTCCCACTTCCAACCCCTGTGACACCTGGGAACACTCTCGGAAAACCTGCAGCCCCCATGGGCTGGCCTGGCCCGGGGCAAGGGTGGAGGCTCCCCAGGCTGGGGGAAGAGGCCCTAACCCTAAACCCTAACCCTAAACGAGGGAGCGGCTGACCTCAGCCCTACCCAGCCGTTGGTCTCCTCATATGATTGGACAATGGTGGGGGTGGGCCTGAGGATATGGTCCCTGGGCTTTGATTCATTCTGGCCGCATTCAGCCCTAGAGAGGCTCTAGAGAGCCACGGACAAAGCCAGAGCAGGGCCAATGCGACCAGGCGCCACTGGAACTCCAGCAGGGAAAGCTGGGTGGGGCGGGTGACGCTGGAGCCTCTAGGGCAGCCCTGGAACTTGAAGGTCTAAGGGTGCTCCTGGCCACCACGATGCACTCGGTAGGAAAGGGCCCTGGTGCATCTTGACGCTGAGCCTGGGCCTGGGTGGGACTTCCTGATCTCCCTCGGCCCCTCTGCCATCTGGGGCGGGGGAGGGGTTTAGGTGGAACCACCCAGGGCCTGGCTGTGGGAGGGCATAACTTGGGTCCCCTTCCAGCCCAAGAAAGGGCCAGGATACCTGCCCTGCCAACCAGAGGTGGGAGCAAGCAGATCCTGGGTTCCCCCTAAGAGCTGAGCTCCCGCTACCCACCTGCTGAGGGGCCTCACCCACATGGCCAGCCTTCCCCCTCCCACCCAGCAGGACTTCCATGTCCTTGGTGTTCCCAGGCCAGGCCTGTGCTATGCACACTCACAGAGAAGTCTGTCCCCACTCCTCAGGTGAGGAGACTGAGGCTGAGAGAGGAGGAGGGGGGCGGATGCTGAGACCTGCCTCACTCCGTGGTCAGTGCTCTGAGGCAGAGGTCCTGGGCTCAGGCCTGTGAGACGCTGCTGGACCCTGAGGGTAGATGGCTCACATCCGCACACAGAAAAAGAGAGACAAAGACAGACACAGAGAGACACACAGACATGGACAGAGAGACACTCAGAGAGACCTGGAAGCACAGGCGATGGTATGGTTTGGGGGCCCTGGTTGGGGTGCTCAGAGCCCTTTCTTGCTCAAAGTCCAGGTATTTCCCCCCAGAGGCCCTCCTGGGCTCCTTCTTCCCACCCCCATGCCTCATCCCCCTCCCCTCCCAGCCCTGCCGGGGTTCCCTTGGGTGTCAGACCAAGGCCAGATGGGATCAAGGCTTTAGGCTGTCAGCTGCACCTTCCCACGGACGCCCTGCCCACCCCATTGCTCCTTGTTCCAGGACCAACTCCCCAGGGCACAGGGAGCCGTTCCATGCTCCGGGGCCCTGTGGCACACCCCAACCTCAGTTTCCCCATCTGCCACTGCAAAGTTCTGTGGTCTCTGAGGCAAAGAACCCCTCGAAGCCCCGTGGGGGTGTCCATGGGCCCATGTGGGTGCGAGTAGGGGCCGTGGAGGGGTGGTAGAGGTGAGGGCACCCCAACCCACACTGCCCCCGCCCTGCAGGATAGACCCCTTTGCAGACACCCTGCAGCGGCTGCGGGAGGCCTTCGTCTCAGGGCGCACGCGGCCAGCTGAGTTCCGGGCCGCCCAGCTGAAGGGCCTGAGCTGCTTCCTGCGAGAGAACAAGCAGCTTCTGCAGGAGGCGCTGGCTCAGGACCTGCACAAGGTGGGTGGGGGGCAGGTGAGGGCAGGCAGGGATGAGTAGGGGTGAGGGAGGAGGGCAGGGGTGGGGGCTGGAGCCAGCTGTATCCCCCTCTCAGTCCTGTGGTTCGGCAGACTCTTCCCTGGGCTGCTAGCTGCTCTAGTCAACTCAGTAAACCTGTAAGGCAGGTCTGACTGCTGTCCCATGTCACAGAAATGTGATACGTCACAGAAATGTGAGGCGTGTGGGAGTTAAGTCGCTTGTCACTTGCCCAAGGCCCCACAGCCAGAAAGCGGCAGAGCCCAGGACACACGCGCCTCACCGCAGTGCCCAGGGGCTGGCTGTGCTCACCCTGGAGACTGTCTCCGTGTCCACCCTGAGGACTCTTGGGGACCTCCAGCACTAGGTCCGCTCCCTTCCCCGCCCCGCCCAGGCCTAACCCCCGAATCCCACCTCTACCACAGGCGCCCTTTCATTCGGACATTTCGGAGCTCATCCTCTGCCAGAATGAGGTCGACCTGGCTCTCAGGAACCTGCACACCTGGATGAAGGACGAGCCAGTGGCCAAGAACCTGGTGAGACCTCTGGCCAGGCGGGACAACTCCAGGGCGGCCCAGCCCAGGCCCTGGGGGAGTCACTGACTTTCTTGGGACCACGGTCTCCTTGAGGGGACTCCACTGCACAGGCAGGTGGAGAGCTATGAGGGGTGGGCTTTGGGGTGATCCTTAGTGAGGCCTCACTGTCCGTTCCACACCCCAGATCACGCAACTGGACTCGGCCTTCATCCGGAAGGAGCCCTTCGGCCTGGTGCTCATCCTGTCTCCCTGGAACTACCCCTTGAACCTGAGCCTGGTGCCCCTGGTGGGCGCCCTCGCTGCAGGTGAGAGGACGCCTCCACCCTCACGCCCCCTGTCTGTCCTCCCAGCTGCCCCCAGAGCCAGGAAGGAGGAGGGAGCTGGCACCAGGTGGCTGAGAAGGGCTGGTTCCTGTCTGGCCACCATCCCTGGGGCTGTGTGGCCTCGCGGGGCCAATAAAGCACCTCTCTCAGCTGCACTAGGCCTGAGGATCCAATGGAGATGGACGTGGCTACACATGGCCCCGCCCTCTCCCCGCCCCGCCCCGCCCCACAGGGAACTGCGTGGTGATGAAACCCTCAGAGATCAGCAAGAGCAGTGAGAAGGTCCTGGCCGAGGTGCTGCCCCGATACCTGGACCAGGTGAGGGTGAGCCTGGGTCCCCCACCCCCGCTCCCACCAGTGGGAGATCCTGCAGGGTCCCCTGAGCCGTGCATCCTTCCCGCCCCCTTGCAGAGCTGCTTTGCCGTGGTGGTGGGCGGGCCCGAGGAGACGGGGCAGTTGCTGGAGCACCAGTTCGACTACATCTTCTTCACGGGTGAGAGTGGCCCCGGCTGGTGTCCTGGGGAAAGAAGGATGCTGGAGAAGAGGCTGGAGAAGGTGGGGGAGGGAGGAGGCGATGGCCAGCGGTGTGGAGCATCCCTGATGGCAATCCTCTGGGGCAGGAGGGCCTGGCAGGGTGGGGTCCTGGGGCTGCAGGGCAGGGGCAGATCCCAGTGGGTGAGCCAGGATGGGGCCAGGAAGTGGTGCCTGAACCATTCTGCCAAGAGCAGCTGAGTCAAATCCCATGTTCCCAGGGAGCCCTCGAGTTGGCAAGATTGTTATGGCTGCCGCCGCCAAGCACCTGACGCCCGTCACGCTGGAGCTGGGAGGCAAGAACCCCTGCTACGTGGACGACAACTGCGACCCCCAGACCGTGGCCAACCAGCTGGCCTTCTTCCGCTATTACAACACAGGCCAGACCTGCGTGGCCCCCGACTATGTCCTGTGCAGCCCCAAGATGCAGGCGCGGCTGGTGCCCGCTCTGCAGAGCGCCATCACCCGTTTCTATGGCGACGACCCCCAGAGCTCCCAGGACCTGAGCCGCATCATCAGCCAGAAGCATTTCCAGCGGCTCCGGGGCCTGCTGAGCTGCGGCCGCGTGGTCATTGGCGGCCAGAGTGACGAAAGCGATCTCTACATCGGTGAGCTCCGCCCTCCCTGCCATTGTGCCCCACCCCCACCCTAGCGAAGGCCCCTTCACGCTGAGGGCCACAGCTGGGCCCCGAGTCTGGGCTCTGAGGCTCCCCCGACCCCACCGCTACAGCCCAGCCTGGTGCCACAACTTCGTGACACCGGTGTTTCCTGGTGCTGGGGTCTGAGCCCACGACCCCATGACCCCACACTCTGGCCCAAGTTCTCCAAGCTCAGTTCAGTTCAGTCGCTCAGTTGTGGCCAACTCTGCAACCCCATGGACTGCAGCATGCCAAACCTCCCCGTCCATCACCAACTCCTGGAGCTTGCTCAAACTCATGTCCATCAAGTCGATGATGTCATCCAACCATTTCATCCTCTGTCGTCCCCTTCTACATTCAATCTTTCCCAACATCAGAGTGTTTTCCAGTGAGTCAGTTCTTCACATCAGGTGGCCACAGAATTGGAGTTTCAGCTTCAGCATCAGTCCTTCCAATGAATATTCAGGACTGATTTCCTTTAGGATTATTTAGGTCTCCAAACTCAGACCCCAGAGTTCTAGGCTCAGCTTCCCAACTTCAGCCCCACGATCCGCTGCTCCACGGGCCACACGACCCCAGGTGCTATGCACCCACGATTCCGGTTCTCAGCTCCCAAAGCCTGTCCTGAGCGTCTGCTCTGCTGTGAACAAAGAACCTTGGTCTCCTGGGCCAAACGACTCGGAGTGTCTAACAGTCTGGGACCTGGGGCCTCAGACTCTGGGGTCTAAGATCGTGTCACCCTCTGACTGTGAGACCAAAGCTAAGTGGTTCTCTGGGCCCCACGGGCCCCGGTCAGGCTGGGGAGACCCTCGTGGTCACTTCCTGGGAGCTGCGGGGAGAGTACTGTCCCTGGGACATCCGGGTCTCTGGGCCCTGACAGCCCAAGGGACTGCCCACCGAGGCCCCACCCACCGAGGTCCCGCCCACCAGAGGGCCCCGCCCCTGGGCTGAGCCGGCCCCTGTCTCTGGCAGCCCCCACGGTGCTGGTGGACGTGCAGGAGACAGATCCGGTGATGCAGGAGGAGATCTTCGGGCCCATCCTGCCCATCGTGAACGTGAGGAGCCTGGGCCAGGCCATCGACTTCATCAACCGTCGGGAGAAGCCCCTGGCCCTGTACGCCTTCTCCAAAAGCCGCCAGGTGGGGCTGGACGCAAGTGGGGGCAACAGAGGGGCCCAAAGGGGTGAGACTAGTCACCTCCCTTTTCCCAGCCCACTTACAAGGGTCAGGGGGCAGACAACTCCAGGGTGACTATTCAGTTCAGTTCAGTTGCTCAGCTGTGTCTGACTCTTTGCGACCCCATGAATCGCACCACGCCAGGCCTCCCTGTCCATCACCAACTCCCGGAGTTCACTCAGACTCACGCCCACTGAGTCAGTGATGCCATCCAGCCATCTCATCCTCTGTTATCCCCCTCTCCTGCTGCCCCCAATCCCTCCCAGCATCAGGGTCTTTTCCAGTGAGTCAACTCTTTGCACGAGGTGGCCAAAGTACTGGAGTTTCAGCTTTAGCATCATTCCTTCCAAAGAAATCCCAGGGCTGATCTCCTTCAGAATGGACTTGTTGGATCTCCTTGCAGTCCAAGGGACTCTCAAGAATCTTCTCCAACACCACAGTTCAAACGCATCAATTCTTTGGTGCTCAGCCTTCTTCACAGTCCAACTCTCACATCCATACATGAACACTGGAAAATAATCCAAGCCATTGGACAACAGCTCCCTGAATACAGATGTCCCGCTGAGACAGGGGTGGGGTTGGCGGGGGCAGCACCAAGAACCTACCAACGGGTGGGCAGCCAGCTGCCTGCCCTGGAGGGGGCAGCCTCCACCCAAACAAGGAGGTGCCCTTTCTATCTGCCCTGCCCCAAACACCCTTTTCCTAAATTGTGCAAAAGTTCTGTATGGGTGTGCAGAGCCTCTGAAGGTGGATTGGGCAGAGCAAAGGTGGGGCCCTGCAAACGGAGCCAGGCTGGCTGCCTGTCTGCCGTGGATGCTAACCCTCACAGGCGTTTCTCAGGGCTGCGGGCTCCTCTTTGTGAGCTCAGAGGGGCAACACTCACTCAGCAGAGGATGGAGACTGGGGAGGCACCTCTGCTCACTGTGGAATAAGGAGACTACGCTCCACCCCTGACCCTGGCCTCCCCCTCCCACCAGGTAGTGAACCAGATACTGGACAGGACCAACAGCGGCAACTTTGTAGGGAATGATGGCTTCACCAACCTGACTCTTACCTCCCTGCCATTCGGGGGCGTCGGTGAGCCCTGCCCTCCTTCACCCTCCAGCCCCACCTCCCCGAGAAGCCCAGGTGGGCGCTCCAGACCCAGGAAGGTTCAGTTTGGCCTTCACTCACGGTTCAACCTTATCCAGACCCCTGGCCTCTCAGGCCCTCAGTTTCCCTCTCTGCAAAATGGCTCATCGCATGGCCTGGCTTTCCCTGGGCTCTCTGCTGGGCAATGGGCTGCTGGTGGTGGTGGTGTGGGCTCCTCGGCCTGGTCTTAGACGCTCACTTTCATGCCTGTGCAGGCAAAAGCGGGATGGGAAGATACCACGGCAAGTTCTCCTTCAACACCTTCTCCCACCACCGTGCCTGCCTGCTCTCCCACTCGGGCCTGGAGATGCTGAAGAACATCCGCTACCCACCCTACTCTGACTGCAAGCAGAAGCTGTTCACCTGGGCCGTAAGCACCCACAGCTGCACCCTTCTGTGAGCACCCTGCCCTCCTCCAAGTCTCCGTCCATGACCCCGCTATCCTGCTGCCGCCTGGGTGCTCAGTGGCCCCTAAAAGGCAGGCGTCCTGTCCAAGAGCAGAAAGGTCCTGCCCTTGGGGCTTTGTCTGAACAGACATCAGGCTAGACAGACCTCTGGGCCACCAGTCCAGCCCCTTTCAGGACTAGAGTCCCCTCTGCAGCTTTCTGACAGATTTGTTGACCCTCTGCTTGAACATGTCTGGTGACAGAGAACTCACCCCCTAGGTTGAGCAGTTCAGGTGGTTAGGAAGGCCTCTCTCACGTCTGATCTATAATTAGGCTCCCAAAGTACAGAGTGATTTCTAACAGCTCCAGCCACACCTGGTTTGGGAAGCTGGGTTTGTCTGGGTCTCAGTTTCCCCAGCTGCAGTGAAGAACGCGGGCCCTCGGAAACGTCTGTGCTCTCCAGGCCAGCATCTGCTGTGCCCGTGTCTGCCCTCCAAGCTTGCACCTGCCCCCTTGCTCCTCATTCCTCTCAGCTGCCCCTACCCAAGAGGGAGCCTCACTCCCATCTCACAAGCAGGAGCCAAGGCTCGGAGAGGGCACCGACTCCCCAGGTCACACAGCCTTTCGGGGAGGTGGGTGTCGGAACCAGTTGGGGCTGGGAGTCCCTCTGCTTCCTGGGGCTCAGAGGGGCAACAGCCGGCCCACCTCCAGACTGGTCTCACCGCTGTGGCATGCACACGTGTTGGTACACATAGCACAGGTGTGAATACACAGATCCTCAGACAGGCAGACACCAGCACTCACACACACTTACTTGCACACTCAGTTGGGCCTGGAGGCTGCTGTTTCTGGGGGCTCTTGTGCCAGTTCCCTGATGCCCTTCTGTTCTATGAACACATTCTGAGGGTGTGGAGAAAAGGGAACTCCCCTACACTTTTTTTGTGGGAACATAAATCCGTGCAGTTACTATGGAGAACAGTACGGAGTTTCCTTAGAAAAGCTAAAAATAGAGAAACTGATGACCCAGCGATCCCACTAGTGGGCATATATCTGGAAAAGACTAATTCAGAAAGATGCATACACCCCAATATTCATTGCAGCACTATTTACAATAGCCAAAATATAACCCATAAAAAGTATGAAATAATGTCATTTGCAGCAATGTGGATGAACCTAGAGATTATCACACTAAGTGAAGTCAGTCAGACCAAGACAAATATTCCACACATGTGGAACCACAAAAATAGTACAAATGAACTTATTTACAAAACAGAAGCAGATTCACAGACATAGTAAACAAATTTATGGTTACTAAAGGGAAAGTGGGAGAGAGATCCGTTCGGTGTATGGGATTAACATATACACACTACTGTATATAAAATAAACCTCAAGGTCCTACTATACAGCTCAGGGAACTATATTCAATATCTTATGATAAACTGTAATGGAAATTATTTGAAAAATATATACATAAAATACAACATTGTGACTCAACTATGTAGTTGTTCAGTCACTAAGTCGTGTCCAGCTCTGCGACCCCATGGACTGCAGCACGCCAGGCTTGCAGGTCCTTCACCATTTCCCGGAGCTTGCTTAATCTGATGTCCATCGAGTTGGTGATGGCATCCAATCATCTCATCCTCTATCACCCCGTTCTCCTCCTGCCCTCAATCCTTCCCAGTATCAGAGTCTTTTCCAGTGAGTCAACTCTTTGCATCAGGTGGCCAAAGTATTGGAGCTTCAGCTTCAGCATCAGCCCTTCCAATGAATAGTCAGGGTGAATTGCCATCAGGATTGACTGGTTTGATCTCTTTGCTGTCTAAGGGCCTCTCAACTATCCTTCAATCTAAAAAATAATAGTAAAAAATACATGTATATATATAAAAACACCTTCTGAGACACAGAAGCTGGACCTCAGCCAAGGGAACTGAACTTTCAGGATCCCCTAATGCTGTCCTTCCCCGAGCAGGAGGCCCCACACCTCCTGGCAGGAAGCATTTGGGTCTCCAGGAACTGCCCCCCATAGGTGGGGGCTGCTGTTCAGGTCCCCCTTCCTTCCCAGGAGGCTCAGCGGCCTGGGCGGGCCCCTCGAACAAAGGCTGTGGCTCTGACTCATGAAGTGGGTCCCCAAGGCCCCTGCCCTGGGAGAAGCAGAGAGCAGGGACCCTAAGGCAGGCAGTCACACTCGCCCCACCACCACTGGCAGGGGATCGGCCCAGCTGCTGAGCTTCCCGGAGCCAGGTCTCGCCCTGCAGTGAGGCAGGCATGAGAGCTGCGCTGCCTCTGCAGGTCTCCAGAGTCCCGCCCCGGGGCCCTAATGCTGAGGCAGCCCGAGCAAGCGCGGGTTGGAAAGGAATTTGCAGGGACAGAGCATTGCCGAAGAGATTGAGTTGATGAAGAGCGGGGGACAGAGATGATGAGGGCGCTGCAATGCAGCCCGCCGACCCCCTGACAGACTAGGGAGAATTGAAAGTTTTCTCCTGTTAGTCGCCAGTTTTATAGCCTCAAGACAAAATTCCTGCTAGGAGGTTAGGTGATTGGTTAGGGCGTGGAGAGAGACTACTGGGGTGTGCATTATAGCCTGATTTGGGGTCAGGAAGCCTGCAGTGATGATGGGCAGGGGTAGGGGGGCTTTGGGCAACAAAGGGGATCTGTTGGGCCTGGAGCTGACCTTGTTTCCAGTCTCCATGTCAGTGGCCTTGGTACAAGGCCTCCCACCTGTGGCCTTGGGGCAGGACTCAGCACCTAAAGGAGGTCTCTGCCCTCCCTTTGCCGAGACTCCAGATCCCTGGAGGGCGCTAGCAGGGCCCCCCACCCCCCTGGGTGACCCAGCCTCAGATTTCAACCCCGTCCACCCCCGCCAGCTACCCTACGGAGGTGCCAGCACCCTGACAGGCCCCACAGGCCCTGCTATCTAGGTGGAGGGTGGGTTGGCAGGAAGCGTGTGAGCTGGGTGCTGCAGGGAGGGCTGGCTGGCCTGGAGGGAGCTCCGGCTGCTGGGCTGGCTCTGGAGCCAGGCCGAGACCTCCTGGGAGAACAAGGGCTGCTCGTAAAGAAGGCCTGGGACCAGCCACCTGGGGGAGACCCAGCCTCAGGGCCCCAGCACGGGCAGCCAGTAGGTGCTGGGGACATAGTCTTCATCCTGCCCTCCCTGTGCCTTGAGACCAGCAGGACGACGGTGGGCTCAGATTGGACGCCAGCCAGTTCAGGCCCTAAAGCAGCAGACCAGGACACTCACGTGAGGAAGGAGCTGGTGCCGACATGACTGAGGTCCGGGTCTATGTCGCGGTGGCAGCAGGCCACCGGGACAGGCAGGGTGGAGGAGCTGGGTCTCTGCAGTTCCCTGGGGCCCGCGGCCGGTGCCCGGCCAGGTAGATGCCAGCCATCTCATTGCCGCGGTGGCCCTGGTCACTGCCAGGGGCGGGGGGCATGGCCTCTCAGGGCCCCAGCAGCGAGCACATCGCCAGTGTGGGGGCGGCTCACCTGGAGGATGGAGCTGCTCAGGCAACCTTGGTACTGGCGCAGGCCCAGTGCTGTGGAGGGCAGGAGGGGGCGCCTTGACAGCCTGGACACCCCTCCCTCACCGTGGAAGGGAGAGGGTGTGGAGCAGGCACTGCCCAGTTCGTCTGGTGGGAGAGGCAATTACAGAACCCTCTCTTTCATTAAACCCTCCGTGGATTCTGTGAGCATCCCTATGCGCATTAGCAGGAAGCCCAGCGCCTCCCTCTCCCCATCTCCCCCTCCTCGCTGTTATAGGAACTGGGTCTTCCTGCTCCTACACCTGGAGAAGAGGCGATTGGCAAGAAGGGACAGCCCACCAGCCACAGCTCTGTAGGGTCCGCCACATGGGGTCGCTGTTGAGCAACACCCCTGCCCTCCAGGGGCCCTCAGATCCTGCAGCCCCAGAGGCAGGGCCCTAGCCTGCTGTTCCCCAGGGAGAGCTGGACCTTATATAAGGCTGAACGCCAAAGAACTGATGATTTGAATTGTGGTGCTGGAGAAGACTCTTGAGAGTCCCTTGGACTGCAAGGAGATCAAACCAGTCAATCCTAAAGGAAATCAACACTGAATATCCACTGGAGGGGCTGATGCTGAAGCTGAAGCTCCAATACTTTGGCCACCTGATGCAAAGAGCCGACTCAATGAAAAAGACCCTGATGCTGGGAAAGATTGAAGGCGGGAGGAGAAGAAGGCAACAGAGGATAAGGAGGTTGGATGGCATCACCAACTCAGTGGACATGAGCTTGAGGAAACTTTGGGAGAGAGTGAAGGACAGGGAACCTGGTGTGCTGCAGTCCATGAGGTGGCAAAGAGTCGGCCACGACTGAGCGACTGAGCAGCAACAGCAGCGAAGCCCCTCAGCTGGCCTTCAGAGGTGGGAGGAGCTCCCACGAGCACCATCCGTTGGCACTGGCCCACCCGCCCTGTGCTCCTGAGCCCAGGGACCAGCCGCGGGGCAGCCTCCTCCATGGGGTTCCATCTCAGGGGCTTCCACCTCCTTCTTTCATCAGCTCTGCTCATCCTTCCTGGGGCAGCTGAGATCTGGCTCCCACAGCAGGCCGAAGCCCCAGCCGAGGGCACTGCAAAATGAGGGTGCAAAGAGAAATATTATGAAGAGGCTGACATGTCAAAAATATGATCCTTTTTAAGGGACCTAATAACAATGACAAGAGAAAGTCAGAACTTGGCTGGACTTCTCTGCTCGTATTACAGCTTCAGGTTTTATTTTGAGGTGTTTCGTTACTTGCAACCTTATAGTGGAGGAAACCGTCCTGTCAGTGTTTGGGGCTAAAGACCCATCTTCCCTGCAGATGCTAAGTAATAGTGATTTTGAGTGATTTCTACCACAACTTAAAATTTTATTTAATACACTTTTATATTGTAGTTACTATGTGTCAGACACTGTTTTGTTTTTGTTGTTTTTGCTGGGTTTTTTTGATTGTTTTATGGTCTGGATTGTTCAGCTTATAGGATCTCAACTCCCCAGGGATCGAACCTGAGCCCACCATAGAGAAAGCACTGAGTCTTAGTCACTGGACTGCCAGGGAATTCCCCCCAAACCCTGCTTTAAGCACTGCCAGCTGTTTAATTTAAATCTCAGGGTGATAGGAGGAGATAGGATAATCCCAGTTTTACAATGGGAAGGCTGAGACCCAGAGAAGTTGGATGACTTGCTCAAGGTCACACAGCTAGCAAGGCTTTGAGGCCAGGCTTTGCCGTCTACACCTGTGGCCACTAGGGCACACAAGGGCAAGCATCTTTCTGAGGTGACCGGGGTCTCCATTTCTAGACACACAGCCAGCTGGCGTCTCAGCAGACACCCTGTTGCGTTGACTGAGGAGGTGAGGGGCGGGTGGGCAGGGACATCAGCGAAGGGCATCTCTTGGCAGTCCCTGCTGGGTTGCCCCTTTTGGGGCCAGGGCAGAGGTTGGCCCCAGCAGCCTTGGCCCCTGGGTCCTCTCCCAGGACCAAGCCTGCTGGCCACTGCGACTCGACTTCCAGATGTTCAGTGGTGAGGACGTGCTCTGAGAGGGGAGCCCACTGCATACCCTGTTTCATCAACATGGCGCCGACCACGAGAGGGGCATTGTCTTCATCCAAACTGAGAAGCTCACGTTCTCCGGGCCTGACCTGCCCACACTAGCCCCCTGCCCCAGCCTGGGTCCCCAACCCAGGCCAGGCCTGCCTGGCCTCAGACCTCCCTTCTGAACAGTGGGTCTTGAGACACAGTCTGCAGCCCAGGGCCCCCCTTTGTCCCCCACTGTGTGCCACATTTCTTGCCAAACACGCACCTCCATGCCTCAGTTTTCCATCCTATAAAGTGGAGTGTGTCCAGGGGTCCACGGCACCTGTCCTCTCTCCTGTATGGGAGAGGACCCCCCTCTGTGACCTCGAGATCCAGGGCAGGTCTGCCTCAGGGTGGTCTTAGACCCGCTGTGTGTTCTGGGGCCAGGGCTGAGTGTCTCTGTGCCCACACTATTTCATCACAGCCCAGGGGGAAGATCCCATAGTGCGTGTGTGTGTTGGGGGGTGGGGGAGCTTGGAGAAAGACTGCCCTGGGGCCAGCAGAGGGGCTTTCAGAGGAGGCCATGGTCCAGAGGAGGGCTCCAAACCCTCTGTGTTCACAGGTCCACAGAGTCGATCTGGGAGGGCAGAAGTGTGTGGCTGCGTATGTGCCCACGTGTGCAGGTGTCCAGGCATGTGTCTGCCCAGGCGCTGTATGTGTGAGCGCACATTTCCGAGAGCCTCAGCACGCTGGCCCTTCTTCCAGAAGGATCCATATGTGGTGGGTGGCACCGCCCAGATGTGCGTTTCCAGGTGTATAATGAGCCCAGTGCTCATGGCACTCAGGAGGCGTCAAGGCTGGGAAAGGGGTGCAGCTCAACAGTCCCTCTCCTCACCCGGGACCACCTGTCCAGGTGCAGGGGTGCAGGGAGGAGGTACGGTAGGGCAGGTAGGGAGGCAGAAGTCCCACCAGGGAGGCAGAAGTCCCACCTGGTCAGCATCCAGGAGGGAGTGGGCCCAGTCCTGCCCCTGGGGTCCCCCCCATCCTGACCAGGCACTCTCCGCAGTGTCCACTGCAGGGCCACGCTGGCCGGGGCAGGACGGAGCCTGGGCACGGCCTCACCATCCAGGCCTCCCCTGCTCCCCCGTGCCTGAGAGCTTCACTCTTGCCTGATACGGGGGCTGGAGGAGCCCAGAGCTCCGTCCTCCCCAGCTCTCCCTCCCTGGGCCCTCTACACCTGCACCCGGCCCATCCATCTGCCTGCGGCCACGGCTGCCGCGCTGCCTCCTGCTATTGAACAGCGAGATGAGAAGGTGTGAAGGATATGGGGGCACCCGGGACAGGCTGGCCGGCAAGATGGATGAGGGGGCAGGGGGCCAGGAGGTGCCTCGGGCAGGAAGAGCGGGCCGGCTGGAGAAGAGGCTGTGAAGAAGAGAGGCGTGCCTGTGTGTGTGTGTGTGCGCGCGCGCGCGTGTAAGAGACAGCATGTGTTTCTGTGCACAGAGGAGCATGTGCACGTGTGCATATGAGTGGTGGCAGGTCACTGAGTCTTGAGTCTGTGTGTGCCCAGGGGTTGGCATGCCAGTGAGCTCACATACATGTGGCAGGCTTCCCATCTCACAGACCAAAGGCAAGTGCAAGCACATACACACACACACACACAAACACACACCAGAAGCCAATAGACCCCTAGGAGTCCAGGCTGAGGGGGTGCCAACCCCATCACCTCTCCTATCTAACCCCTGCTCCACCGTGGCTCCTGGGACAGGGTGGCATGGCTCCGCCTCACTAGGCTGCCCCTCATCCCTGGGAGACTCTGGGACACTCCTCAAAAGGGCAGAGGACTCTCATCCTGCCCAGCAGCAGACCCCAGGGCTGGGTCTGTGCCAGGGTTGGCCCTCACTCTCCCAGCGGGATTCCTCCCAGCCTGGCCCCAGGGACCTGGGGCATGTGGCAGGGGGTGAGGCAGCAGCCCCCCTGAGCTGAGGGAGGAGAGTTTGCTCCCATCATGTGGGTCCCGGAGGGGCCGGGGTGTCACGCNCGCCCCCCCCCGCCCCGCCCACCACCACCACCACCAGGCTCCAGTGGCCCGAGAAGCTCTTCTGAACTTCGCCTTCGCCTGAAGTCTCCGAAGCTTGATTACCTTTTTAATCAGTTTGTCAGTTCTCTGGAACGCTGTGGCTCTGAGTCCCAAGATGTCTGTTTGGGTCTTCTCTCCCCAGCTCCTCTGTTCTCTTATCCTGTGGTCATCCTTTTTTTTTTTTTTTTAATTAAATATAATTAATTTATTTATTTTGGCTGCACTAGGTCTTCCTTGCTGTGCACAGGCTTCCTCTAGTTGCTGTTCTCTAGTTGAGTGCTCATTCCCCTTGTGGTGGCCTCTCTGGTTTTGGAGCCCAGGCTCTAGGGCACGCCGGCTTCGCCAGTGGCTTAGTTGCCCCATGCATGTGGGATCTTCCTGGTCCAGGGTCCCCTGCATTGGAAGGCGGATTCTGAACCACTGGACCGCTAAGGAAGAGCCATCCTTTCTTATCTCTCAAGAAATGTGCTGTTTACAAAGTAATTTCCAGTAGTCATGTATGGATGTGAGAGTTGGACTGTGAAGAAGGCTGAGCGCCAAAGAATTGATGCTTTTGAACTGTGGTGTTGGAGAAGACTCTTGAGAGTCCCTTGGACTGCAAGGAGATCCAACTAGTCCATTCTGAAGGAGATCAGCCCTGGGATTTCTTTGGAAGGAATGATGCTAAAGCTGAAACCCCAGTACTTTGGCCACCTCATGCAAAGAGTTGACTCATTGGAAAAGACTCTGATGCTGGGAGGGATTGGGGGCAGGAGGAAAAGGGGACGACAGAGGATGAGATGGCTGGATGGCATCACTGGACATGAGTCCAAGTGAACCCCGGGAGTTGATGATGGACAGGGAGGCCTGGCGTGCTGTGATTCATGGGGTCGCAAAGAGTCGGACACGACTGAGCGACTGAACTGAACTGAACTGAGGCCCTTAATTTCTCATATATTTCCCACAGTAGCCCCGGATACTGTTAACTCCATTTTCTCCACGAAGAAAAGGGAGGGCCATGGTGGTTTCATCTCTTGTCCAGGGGTGTGAAGCTGCTGTGTGTAGAGCTGGAAACCGACCCAGTCCTTTCTTCCTTTGCAGAGCGCCGCAGACAGAGCAGACACACAAAGCAACTGGCACACATGTGACAATCCTTGCAGGGTGTCAGTGGTGTTTCCCAAAGAAGAGGCAAGAGCTGGGGCAATTTGTCTGAGGGCTCCCAGAGGTGTGGGGCAGCCCCAGGCCCAGGGCCCAGCAGTCCTGACTCTCACCCCCAGGCCCCCTCTCCCGCGCAGGAAAAGAGATTGTCCAGTCAGAGCTGGGGATTACACAGCTAATCCGGGGCTCAGACCCGAGTCCGTGGATCCCTCCCTCTGGGCTGGCAGAAGCGGGGGAGGATGGAGCCGGAGGGTGGATTCTCTCTTCATCCCTGCCTAACTGGGTCAGGGGAACACAAAGCCATGGGGAGAAGGCAGCCCGGGGATGCTGCAGATGGGAGATGCTGGGCATGGGGTGATGGGAAAGTAAGAACAACGGGCAGGGCCCCCAGATCATCCCACGCCAGGCTCAGTGCCAAGCACTTGCCATGTGTTATCTCCTTAATCCTCCCTCAACCCAGAGTGTAGGAATGACAAGCCCCTGTTTTCAGAAGAGGACAGAGTATTAGCCACGCAGAGTGGCCTGCCTAGGACAGCACAGCGGCCAGAACTCGGCCTGAGGTCTCCTGATTCTCAGTCCCCACCCATCCAGAGCCCACGTGTGCCAGGCTCCACTGGGTATCACCTCCTCCAGGGAGCCCTCTTCTAAGGCATCCCAGACCCTGGCTCTTGGCTGTCTCATCCTCCGCCATTGCCTCCCCTGCCAGCCCCCAGGCCAGAAACTGGGAGCATCCAGGATGCCTCATTGTCCCCAGATCCACAGCATTCTGCCAGCCTTGCCTTCTGAGCACGCCCTGTCCCTGTGCCTTCAGGGCCCACCCCACGGCCATGACCCATCAGCTTTCATCTGGAATTTTGCAAAGCCTCCTTGAGGTCTCCCAGCCTCAAGTCTTTGCCCTGCAATCACTTCACACCATGGAACGAGCAGGACTGTTATAAACCTGGGATCCGTCTTGCTCCTCCCCTGCCTGAGATCCCGCGTGGTTCCCCATGTCCTCAGGAGGAAACCCAAGCCCCCCGGCGTGGCACTCAGAGCCCAGCTCAGCTTGGCTGGCTCTGCTCACACCAGCTGGCTTTGCACCAGGGAATCCATCCTCCTCCCCTTCCTCCTCCGCCTCCTCCTCCCCAGAGGATCTCTTTGGATGTCACCTCCCAGGAAGCTTTTTTCCACCACTTCATACAACTCTTGCACAACTACTGCCATGGGACCAGCTTGATCTGATCTTCCCTCTTCTCCAACCCCCAGGACAGAGCTTCTCCCAGGAGGGGCTTACTCAATATTGTAATCTAATTTTATACTTGGAAAATGAAAAAACTAGATGCTTTTCCTTTGTTGGAAATTTAAGAAATACAAAATAGCAAAAAGAGAGTAGTAACAAGAGAAAGTTGTAACATGTTTTCAGGGGCTTCCAGGTGGCTAGTGATAAAGAACCTGCCTTCCTGATTGGGAAGATCCTCTGGAGGAGGGCATGGCAACCCACTCTAGTATTCATGCCTGGAGAATCCTATGGACAGAGGAGCCTGGTGGGCTATGGTCTGTAGAGTCGCCAACAGTCAGACACGATTGAAGCTACTTAGCATGCATGCCACATGTTTTCACTGCACTGACTTAGTCCCTATTAGTATTTTTGTTATTTTGGCTGTGCTGTGTAGCATGCAGAATTCCCCCACCAGAGATCGAACCTATGCCCACTGTAGTGGAAGTGTAGAGTCTTTACCTCTGGGCCACCAGGGAAATCCCCCCCATTATTATTTTTGCTTCTTTCCACTGTTTTCTAGATGGTTAAAAAACATTGTGCAGTAGCATATGAGTATTGTGCTGAGTCACTTCAGTTGTGTCCGACTCTGTGACCCCACGGACTATAGCCCGCCAGGCTCCTCTGTCTGTGGGATTCTCCAGGCAAGAACACTGGAGTGGGTTTCCATGCTCTCCTCCAGGGAATCTTCCCAGCATATGAATATACTGACCCTTAAAAATTGAGACTTTAATAGAAAAAACTAAAGTGCCTCCACCCCAGAGCCAAATACTATCTAATCCAATATTATCTTAAATCCTTTAAAAAAAAAAAAAAAAAAACTGTTTGTACATCACTTACCTGCAGAAAAATGAGTATTTAGTGTTTTTTATTTGTAGAAACAGTGTCTAATTATAACATGATCTTTCACCCTGCTCTTTCAATCAAAACTGTGTCTGAGAGTAGTCCATTTTACAAATAGATTTAGAAACCTAAATCTGTTACACCAGAGCATCAAGGTTAAAGACCTGGATTCAAAATCCTGCTTTCCCCCGGTTACTTCCTGTGTAATTTTATGGCCCATGCCTCTAATGGGAAATTAGGATCACATACATCCTAAAAGAGCACTGTTAGGGTTGAGGAAAAGTAGATTCGCAGTGCCTGACACAACGCCCTAAGAATGTTCAGCTAAAGGCACTGGGTTAGGTTAAATAGCTTAATTCAGAAAATCCGCATCTTTACATTATTGAGTCTTCCCATCCAGCCATGTGATGTGATCTCATTTTTTTTCAGATCTACTAGGTCCTTCACTAAGCATTTAGAATTTTTAAAAATTCCATACATTTTAAAATATAGGAATTTTATGGGATGTTTTTGTGATCTCTGTTCTGATAACATTTTCTAATTGACTGTTNTCCCATCCAGCCATGTGATGTGATCTCATTTTTTTTCAGATCTACTAGGTCCTTCACTAAACATTTAGAATTTTTAAAAATTCCACACATTTTAAAATATAGGAATTTTATGGGATGTTTTTGTGATCTCTGTTCTGATAACATTTTCTAATTGACTGTTGTTTTTTTTTTTGTAAATGTCATGCTCAGTCGCTTCAGTCGTATCCAACTCTGTGACCCCGTGGACTGTAGCCTGCCAGGCTCCTCTGTCCATGGGATTTTTCAGGCAAGAATCTTGGAATGGGTAGCCATTTCCTCCTCCAGGGGATCTTCCTGACCCAGGGACTGAACTGGTATCTTCTGTGTCTCCTGCATCACAGGCAGATTTTTTTTTTACCATTGAGCCATGGATGTATGAGTTTAATACACTGTTATTTTGCCGTAGTTGATTTTACATCTGGAACCCTTCATGGAATTCCCTGTAAGAAAGTCTATCCATTGAAGCTTCTCTATTTTCTGTGCTGATGATTGTGTTACTGAGAAACGATAAGTCTGGCATGTTCCTTTCTAAAGTCAGGTTTACTTTCTTTTCTTATTTCATCAACTAAGAGCTTCAGAATAAGACTGAATAGTGTCGTAGGCTACCTCATGCGCAGAGTTGACTCACTGGAAAAGACTGATGCTGGGGGAAATTGAGGGCAGGAGGAGAAGGGGACAACAGAGGATGAGATGGTTGGATGGCATCACTGACTCAACGGACATGAGTTTGAGCAAGCTCAGGGAGATAAGTGAAGGACGGGGAAGCCTGATGTGCTGCAGTCCATTGGGGTTGCAAAGAGTCAGACACAACTTAGCAACTGATCAACAGAGCCTCCTTGTATGGGGTGTAACTTTAATTAAAGTGGCAAAAACTTAATATTGAAATCTCCAATTCCATTTGTTAGAATTTTTGTTTCTCTTTTTCACTTCATGTGCCTTTAGATTTCCTTAGACTAGCACATTTTAACTGGCAGCTCAGAAACAGCATTCCTGCTGTAAGTGTCTGTTTTCCTCCTAATTAGTAATAGCTGCTCATGACAATGAAAGCAGAGTGACTGCCAAAAAGAACCACCGATGTAGGTGCAAAAGGAGATGGAACTCTAAGCTGCTGCTGCTGCTGCTAAATTCCTTCAGTCTGTCCAACTCTGTGCGACCCCATAGATGGCAGCCCACCAGGCTCCTCCGTCCCTGGGACTCTCCAGGCAAGAACACTGGAGTGGGTTGCCATTTCCTTCTCCAATGCACGAAAGTGAAAAGTGAAAGTGAAGTTGCTCAGTCTTGTCCAACTCCTAGCGACCCCATGGACTGCAGCCCACCAGGCTCCTCCATCCATGGGATTTTCCAGGCAAGAGTACTGGAGTGGGTTGCCATTGCCCTCTCCTGGAATTCTAAGCAATAACACCTAAAAAACCTTCCTAGATAAAGTTGAAGTCTGGAAATATTCACAAGAGCATCAGTCCTAGCCCTTTCCTCAATATCCTTTATTGCCTTTTTCTGTCACAGATCTGGATGCTTCCCTGGTGGCTCAGTGGTAAAGACCTCACCTGCGATGCAGGAAATGTGAGTCAGGAAGATCCCCTGGAGGAAGAAATGGCAACCCACTTCAGTATTCTTGCCTGGGAAATCCCATGGACAGAGGAACCTGGTCCACGGGGTCACCAAGAGTCAGAGATGACTTGGCGACTAAACAATCAATAGTGATAATCAGATCATCTTCCTCCCTAGTCAGTCAGAGGTGTGACCTTGAACCTCCCAATGGCTTGCTTCCAAACCATGGGAGGAGGGTGGATCTGGGCAATAATATTTGGATTGCCCTACCAGATCTGGGCGTGGTTTTGTTACTTGCCCCAGGGCACCTTGGAAATGGATTTCTCCTCTAGTTAGGCAGGATTGTAAATGTCCTGAATACTTTGGCCCATTTATTATTTTAAAACCAGCATGTGGTGTGGCCAAAAGGAAAAAAAAACTAAGTGTGACGATTGTCAAGACAGCCTGTTAGTATGATATTTGCTGAGGCTTTTGATAGAGACCTTGACTTCCCTGGTGGCTCAGACAGTAAAGCATCTGTCTACAATGTGAGAGACCTGGGTTCAATCCCTGGGTTGGGAAGATTCCCTGGAGAAGGAAATGACAACCCACTCCAGTACTCTTGCCTTGAAAATCCCATGGATGGAGGAGCTTGGTGCAGGCTACTATCCATCGGGTGGCAAAGAGTCAGCAAGCCTGAGCAACTTCACTTTCACTTTTTTGATTGTATTAAGGCTCGGGTTCATGGAATGCTTCTTCTGCATCTGAGGTGATCGTATTGTGTTTCTTCTTTCTTCTTAATTACATCAATCTTTTTTTCTAATCTACTGAGTTATTTTTGACCTAAAGGGGTGGCAGAGTGAGGTCTCCAGGAGAACAGTTTGGGTCTTCGGTTCTATCGCCTACCAGCTGCCTGGCATCAGACAAGTTTCTTGGCCTCTCTGTGCTTCATGTGATGACCTGCTTTAATCTCCGTGAAGTCCTTACGATGGGGCCCCGGACCTTGTAAGCGTTCTGTGTTTGCTGTTCTCATTTTTCATTATTCCAGGGACGAGGCTTTTGCCCATGCTGTCATATTTTTTCACTGGATTGACAGCTGTGGTGTGCCCCTTCCCCCCCTTTCCTATAAATTGCAAGAATTTTCTGAGGGTAAAAGTCATCATTTCCTGAAGCATCACTAGGACTCACTGTAAAGCCATCTGGAGCTGGGGCCTCTGCTTAGGGGTGAGCTGACCACTGTTTCCATTTCTTTTATGGCCACTTGTTTATTTCCTTGAGCCAGTTTTGAACACCTATATTTTAAAGAATGTTTTCTTCATGGATTGTCCCTTTTTTCTAATGTAAAATATTTCTCTGCTTTTAACGATTTTGCCTTGAGGTCTAGGCTCTCTGATATTACTATTGCTACCTAAGCTTTCTTTTTATTAATATTTGGGGTTTTTCTTTTCTTTCTTTTCTTCTTTTTTTTTTTGGCTGTGCTGTGTGGCATAAGGGATCTTTGTTCCCTGACCAGCGATAGAAGCTGTTAGCCCTGCATTGGGAATACAGTCTTAGCCACTGGAACACCAGGGAAATCCCTGGGATTTTTTTGGTTTTATTTTCCATCTTTCTCTTGTTTTAGGGAAGACTGTAAAAACAACCTATAATTAAAATTTCATTTTGTTTTACTTTAACCCAATGTCACTGTCTTTTAAAAAGAGTCTGACCTATTTACATTTATTGGTATTTCTACTGGAACATATATCTGCCATATTATATCATGTTTTCTATTTAGCATTCTTTCTCTTGATTTCTTTTTCATCTGTTTTCTGAACTTCTATTGAATTAATTGAGTTTTCTTTGTGCTATTCCATTCTTCCCCAGTATTGGTTTCAAAGTTATACATTTTATTTCTATTTTTAGTGGTTTCCCTTACATTTTTAACACTCAGATGGAAATTTCCTTTTCCAGCAAAAGCTAATCTAAACATCTTTCCTCCTGCTGAATTGAAGCAAAAACAGGTGGTACTGCGTCTCTCTGTACTTACTTCTATCACAAATTCTGCATCCCTGTTTTCTGGGTTGGCCCTGTTTATGACCTGGCAGGGAGGGCATTTCTGGCACCATGCTTCATGCTCTTGGTGGAGACCTGGCCTCCATCACTGAAGCCTCTTGGTCTTGTTCACCAGCACCGGTTACAGACTGAAGATTTGGCCCCAGGCCCTGTGCGTTCAGCTTGGCTGTGTTCCCGCTTCCTGGCTAAGTCACAAGGCTTCAGCTCCCACCCCAGGCCAGGGGTTTCTTCCTGTTTCTTTCCTTCAAAGAGGGCCTTATTTCAAGTCTACACAGAATTCCCTTGTTCATTTCTGAGCGATTGGAATGCCATTACTAATGCTTGTTTCTCCTTTTCTGTTTCTTGGAGAGTGAAACGGTACATCTTTGGTTCTACTCTGATATCTTCAACTGGCTATCTCCCTATTTTTTTCCCACTAATTTAAACTTGAGAAAGTAAAGTCAATCAGCCTTCACTGGTGAGGCACACAGGACAAGGTGAGTGCAAATAGCGTAATTAACGCCTCATGTGACCCAGCCTCCCTCCCCGCTCTCCAGGGCAGAGCGCGCGCACATGTCCAGCAGACCGCCTGGTCCTGGTGTGAGACCCTGTCGTCCTGCCAGGGTCTCAGGGTCCCTCTTTGGCTTATACTGGTCCTGAAGCCCTGGGCACCGTCTGCAGCCTCCACCAGGGAGCCCCTGTGAAGTCTCAGTCCCAGGGATCAATACAGTCCCCTCAGCCCACCCACCCTGGCACCTCCTTGGTGGCAGACGCATACTCAGACACCTGGTAGATCAGGTTGAGGTATCTGCAGGGTCTCCGTGTCAGCCCCTTTCCCGTGTTTATGTTGCCCCTTGGCATTCTGCCTACACCCCCTTTGGCCCTTAACACAAGCGCTCTCGTTTCTTTTTTGCCCCATGTAGCCCTTGACTGTTATTTGGGATGACAGACACCAGGAAGAGCTTACACACTCCTCGACTAATCCCAGGCCGTTAGAAATACGAGACTCAAGTTTCAGTTTTTAGAAATGCCAGGACCTACCTTATAAATCAGCAAAAAGCAAAACCTGTTGAGTGTTTATTAGAAACAGATTGAGCCATTCATCTTCTGTTACACGTTCTTCCTCCCATGACCACTTTGCACCTTCCAAAGACAATTTCCTCCCAATACACAGAACTCAGAGCCATGAAGGACACATGGTCGGGGGCGCGCCTGCTGCAACGGCCATGACGCCATAGCCAATATTTACGGCTTCCTTCCTCCTTCCCGAATCCCACGTTCCCTCTGCCTCCAGCCAGTACTGCAGCTGCTCAGGAGACTTTACCAGATGGGGTGACTTAATATCATAAAGATGTCACATCTTTCCAGGTTAATCTACAAACTCATTGCAATTCTGATCAAAATCCCATCAGGGCTTTTCATGGAGCTGGGAAAACTGGTTCCAAAATGGCTACAGGGTCTTCCCTGGTGGTCCAGAGGCCAAGACTCCACGTTCCCAATGCAGGGGGCCCGGGTTTGCAGGCTGTAACTAAAGATCCAGCACAGCCAAATAAATAAGTAAATATATATATTTTTTTAATAAATAAAATGGATATAGAAGAACAAAGGGCCCAGGATGGCCAACCTCATCTTGAAGATGAAACAAAAGAATTGAGGGGAGATCTGCCAGAGAGTAAGACTAATTATAAAGCTAGAGTGATCAAGACAAAGAGACTAGGCTTCCGACGTATTGGGCTTCTTTATCATCATTTTCTAGTTCTGCCATTTTGGTGTCTATTCCTTTTTTGGAAATCTTATTTATAGAAGAAAGTTATTTGTATTTATTTTTGGCTGTGCTTGGCCTTCATTGCAGCGTGTGGGCTTCTCATTGCGGGGGCTTCTCTTCCTGGGGAGCACGGGCTCTAGGGCATGGGTGCTTCAGGACTTGCAGTGCGTGGACTCAGTAGCTGTGGCTCCCAGGCTGTGGGATTTTCTCTCAGCTCCTGTGCCATGTAGGATCTTTCCAGATCAGGGATCAAACCCACGTCTCCTGCATTGATAGGAGGATTCTTTACCACTGAGCCACCAGGAAAGCCCTCGGTTTCTTTTTTGACATGTCATTTTAAGAGAGATTTATAAATATACTTATGAATATTATATCATAAACATTAGGGTCTTTCTGTTTCCTGAGGGGTTTTTTTTTTTTTTCATTTACTCACTTATAATGAGAGACTGTTGTCTGTACTATTTCTTTCTCTCCCTCTGGAATGTTGTAAAACTTTCTCTGAGCCATGATATATAGTTATTGAAGTAAATATCCCAAGAACAATTGAAAGGATGGTGCCTTCTCTGTTTCCTCATTGCAGAGCTTGACATTTGTTGTTTCCAGATGTCTCAGTCTCTATCTTCCCATCAGCTTGCTCTTTATGAAAGTCAGGGTATGTTATTTGGTGCATAGAAGCTCATAACTATAAACACTTCAGATATTTCCTGCCAACATGAGAGATGGAGTGTGTGTTTGCTTTTTTATGCTTTTTGTGGCTTTGAGGGGATTTTGAAAGATTTGTGGGAACACCATCTGCAGTATCATAAACCCCTGGGCCCCCTCTGCCCGTCAGATGTTCCAAATATATCTCTTTTATCATCTCTCTAATAACTGATAATAGTAGCTATCCTCATACAAGAGAAATCCTGAGTTTTTTTTGGCTGCACCACACAGCATGCAGGGTCTCACTCTGCCCAGGGACTGAATCATGCTCCCTGCAGTGGAAGCTTGGGGTCTTAACCACTGGACTACCAGGGAAGTCCCTGAGAAATCCTGAGTCTTGATCTGGTCAAGTTCATTCATCTGAGGGGCCTCATTTAAGGCATTCATCCCCAGTCCAAGGTCACAAAGAAAAATATATATTTTTTTAAGGTTGTGGAGTTGATATTTTGTTTTATTCATTCATTCATTCATTTTTGGCTGCTCTGGGTCTTCGTTGCTGTGAGTGGCTTTCTCTAGTCGCAGCAAGTGGGGGCTGCTCTTCGTTGTGGTGTGAGGACTTCTCACTGTGGTGGTTTCTCTGGTTTCAGAGCACGGACTCCAGGCACGTGGGTTTCGGTAGTTGCAGCGTGCAGGCTCAACATGTGCTTAGTTGCTCTGAGGCATATGGAATCTTTCCAGACCAGGGATTGAACCTGTGTCCCCTGCATTGGCAGGCAGATTCCTATCCACTGTGCCACCAGGGAAGTTCCATTTAGTTGTTTTTAATTTTTAAAAAATTGTTTATTTTTTTTGGCCACCCCACAAGGCATATGGGATCTTAGTTCCCTGACCAGGGATTGAAACTTCGGCCCCCTGCATTGGAAGGCAGGGTCAAAAAAATCTTTTATTATTTTTTGTTGATATTTTATGTTTTTTGTTTACACATAAGTGAGCCCTATGGCAGTGTTTTTGAACCTTGATACTATGGACATCTGGGGCTGTACAGTTTTTTGTTGTGGGTGGCTTTCCTGTGCATTATAAGATGCTTGGTAGCAAACCTAAGTGCCAGCAGAGCACCATAAGTTGTGGCAACAAAAATATCTCTACACAATTAAAAAGCCCCACTCGTCAGCTGATGGCTGTTTGGGTTGTTTCCAGTTCTTGGCTGTGATGAGTAAAGCCTCTAGGAACATTCACAGGTCTTTTGTGGACACATAATTCCATTTCTCTTGGTTAAATACCTCAGAATTGAATTGTGGGATAAAAAAGTATCTCTAGACATGGTCAAACATAATCTGGGGGACATATTCTGGGGGAAGCACTGATCTGTTTGGAGTTTACTGCTGTAAATGGCACGAGGTAAGAGCCACTCATTTTTCTCAATATAGTGAAGCAGTTTCACTAAGCAACTCTTCAGACATTTGTCATGCTACTACTATTGCACATCAGTTCCTGTACATGCAGAGATCTTAAGCAAGATCCAACCAGTCCATCCTAAAGGAAATCAGTCCTGCATATTCATTGGAAGGACTGATGCTGAAGCCGAAGCTCCAATGCTTTGGCCCCTTGATGGGAAGAGCCAGCTCTGGGCATTGGGGATGGACAGGGAGGCCTGGTATGCTGCAGTCCATGGGGTTGCAAAGAGTCAGACACGACTGAGCGACTGAACTGAACTGAACTGAAAGTTGAAGAATATGCATAAAAATAGAAAAGATAAAAGCATGGAAAAATGAGAAAAATAGAGTATCAGTCAAGGAAATCTAGAGAGGGAGAGAGACAAGGGAAAAAACAGTAGGCGGCAGATTATCAGATGAATGGGCTTTCCTTGTGGCTCAGCTGGTAGGGAATCTGCCTGCAGTGTGGGAGACTTGGGTTCAGTCCCTGGGTTGGGAAGATCCCCTGGAGAAGGAAAAGGCTACCCACTCCAGTGTTCTGGCCTGGAGAATTCCATGGACCGTATAGTCCAAGGGATCGCAAAGAGTTGGACACGACTGAGCCACTTTCACTTATCGGATGAATAATACATAATCTCGGCCTGAAGAAGATGAGCTGTCACGTTGAAAAGTACAATACGTACCCCGCACATTGAATGAAAACGGACCCAGGACTGATACACGAGCCAACCATGAAATTCCAGGGCCCTCAGGAGGCAAATGCAACCTTGTGAAGAGAGAAGAACACCACCCACAAAGCAGAAAGAGTCTGAAACCGCATCTTATCTTGTGGTGATGATGAAGCAAGTGCTTTGACATGTAGGCATCTCCGTGCCCTCCCACGAAGCTGGGCAGCTCCTTGCTGTTGCCTCAGGGAAGACAGAGGATGCCACACGGTGGGGCTTCCTGGGCTAAGTTCAAGAAGGTCACACAGCTTTGTGGTGTCTCTGGAGACACTCACTTCAGTCACTGCGTCAAAGGTCCAGCTGCCCTGAGGCTGCCACAGAGAGAGCGCACGTGGAGAGAGCAGAGCTGGAGAGAGAGGGAGGGGAAGGAGGGAGCAGGGATGAGGAAACACCTGCTCCCGCTGCCCAGCCCTGGAGTGACACTCACCACTTCCGCTGCGTCCACATACAAGGGGGCTCCGTGCCCAGGGAGAGGAAACGAGTTTGGAATATCTAGTCGGTCTCCGATATAAAACACCAGTTCAGTTCAGCTGCTCAGCCATGTCCGACTCTTCGCAACCCCACGGACTGCAGCACTCCACCATCCCTGTCCATCACCACCTCCTGGAGTTTACTCAAACTCACGTCCATTGAGTCGGTGATGTCATCCAACCATCTCATCCTCTGTCATTCCCTTCTCCTGCCTTCAGTCTTTCCCAGCATCAGGGTCTTTTCCAATGAGTCATTTCTTCGCATCAGGTGGCCAAAGCATTGGAGTTTCAGCTTCAGTCCTGCCAATGAATATTCAGGACTGATCTCCTTTAGGATGGACTGGTTGGATCTCCTTGCAGTCCAAGGGACTCTTAAGAGTCTTCTTTTTTTCAACTTTACTTTCTGGGATTTTTCATTTCTGTTATCATATTTTAGGTTTTTTTAAAAAGCACTTTCAGTTTTGAGAACTTTTTTGTTTGTTTCGTTTTGGTCATACCATGTGTCTTGCGCGTCTCCTGGCCAGGGATTGAACCCACGCTCCCTGCAATGAAAGCTGATCCAGTTTTAACCACTGGACCTCCAGAGAAGTCCCAGGGAATGTTCTTTTTTAATAGCCTCACTTTATCTTCCTGGTCCCTTGGACTGCAAGGAAATCAAACCAGTCCATCCTAAAGGAAACCAACCCTGAATATTCATTGGAAGGACTGAGCTAAAGCGGAAACTCCAATCCTTGGGCCACTTGATGCGAAGAGCTGACTCACTGGAAAAGGCCCTGATGTTAGAAAGATTGAAGGCAGGAAGAGAAAAAGCGACAGGTGACAAGATGGTTGGGTGGCATCACGAACTGAATGGATATGGGCTTGAGCAACCTGGGAGATAGTAAAGAACAGGGAAGCCTGGAGTGCTGCAGTTCATGGGGTCAGAAAGGGGCATACAAGACTGAGCCACTGACCACCACTACCACCACCAATCTTCTGAGTTAGTAACTTTTATCTCCCTGAAGATAATTATTAAAGTTTATTTTTAACTCTAGTTTTCTCATGCACAGTCTCTGTCTTCTCTGAGTTCCTTTCTCCCTTCTGTTCATTGTTATCTTTTTTATGCTAGAGATTTCTCTCAAATATCTGGCCATTTTTTGTTGATTTGCAGTGTTAGGAATGAGCAGGAAGTTTGATGGAAGTTCAGAAGTTCAGGAGTTTGAGCAAACTCCGGGAAATAGTGAAGAGCAGGGAAGCAGGTCTGCCTCCTGCAGTCCATGGGGTCACAAAGAGTCACGACGGAGCAACAGCAATCAGGTGACAGGATTGTGGCCATCGGCTCCGTTTCCATTTCTCTCGGATGCCCCCTTGGCTCTCCCCTCCGCACGGGCCTGTCTGCACAAGCTCCAGCTGGAGCCAGCCGGGTGATGTGGGCGGAGCTTGAGGGCCAGTGCTAGGGCTCGCAGGCTGCCAGCCTCCCCCACTGCCTGTTGCCAAGCGCAGGAGGCCAACCCAGATCTCTGCCAGGCCTGGATTCCTGATAGAGGGTGATGCCACCAAGTTTGCGCTGCTGCAGTAGGTGCCTCAAAACCCACTGGGACTGAGTCAGCTGGGGAGGGAGGAAGCCAAGAACCTTCTAGAGGTCAGCGCCTCCGATCGTTCGGAGCTCTTTTCCTGCAGCAGGGTGATCCCACCAGCCACCATAAGGTCGTCCCTTAACCCTTTATGCCAACAGCCTCAATGCCAGCCATCCCCCACCCCCTCGATCTTGCCCACCCCCAACCCCCAGTCTTGCCCACC
>SJYA01003196.1:42953-74441 GCA_006410615.1 Neotragus moschatus | reverse complement strand
TCTTGCCCACCCCTACCCCCCTATCTTGCCCACTCCAAGTTCCTGATCACTGGCCTCTGCCCAAACTCTGGACGCTGACCTTGGCCTTCTCTCTTTTCCTGGCGAAGTGGGCAGAGAGAGGTGCCACTCAAAGTTCTTCCTTGGGGAGAGCATCCTTCTCCAGGGTCCTTCAGGGCGGCCCACCCCGGCCAGAAGCCCAGCTCTTTCTTAGCCCCCAGGGCCCTCCAGGCCGAGTGGGGCGGGTACAGGCATGTTGGCAACATGAATCACCAACTCCTGCAGCTTCCCGGGTCCCTCAGTAACCACGTGCAGTGGAAGCAGCGTCCTTTAGCACGCCATCTCTGTCTTGGTGTTCTTGGGCAAGTCAGACTGATCCTCTGGTGCCCCGAGTGTTCAGTCTCCTCCAGGGCCCAGAAGTGAGCCAAGAACTGTTCCTGGAAAGACACTGTGTGGGCTCCTGCTTTCTCCCAACAGGATTTCTCCACTTGAGGAGGAAAATGCCAGAGGAAAAGGTTTCCATTTGCTACGGCTGGGTCACCTCTCTGCAGAGGAGACTGGAAACACAACAGACAATGGCCAGACTATATATGGAAGTAGACCCTGACCCACGGCCTGCAGTGACCTGCCTGGAAACCAACCTCTTATTCACAATAACCAGACAGGAAGCCAGCCCACAACAGGTCAGACTTGTAGGAAGCCGGATGACCATCTCTAGGATGATTTAGGACAACCCTTGTAATAACTGCCCCATTAAGTGACTGCTTCCTAAATTTTCATCCCCTCTTCCAACTTAGGGGGTTTCCCTCATAGCTCAGTGGGTAAAGAATCTGCCTGCAGTGTAGGAGACCTGGGTTCAATCCCTGGGTCAGGAAGATCCCCTGGAAAAGGAAGTGGCAACCAACTCCAGTATNTCCTAAATTTTCATCCCCTCTTCCAACTTAGGGGGTTTCCCTCATAGCTCAGTGGGTAAAGAATCTGCCTGCAGTGTAGGAGACCTGGGTTCAATCCCTGGGTCAGGAAGATCCCCTGGAAAAGGAAGTGGCAACCAACTCCAGTATTCTTGCCTGGAGGAGGAGGAGAATGGACAGAATCCATGGACAGAGGAGCCTGGCGGGCTACAGTCCACGGGGTCACAAGAGTCGGGGACAAGACGGAGCAACTTAACCATTACCTTCCAACTTAGGGCCAACCAGAGGAAGCCAAATCTGCTCCCCTAAGCAGTGACATAGGATGTCCCACTTCTGGTCAGCCCGCCCAGAGCGCCCCAGGCTGACAGCCTCCATTCAGGGCACACCTGAAGTCTCCCCTTTTCAACCCTATAAGCTTTCCCACTCCTCCACCTGCCTTTGACCTCTACCAATAAAGTGGCTGGGGCTGACTCCCTTGCTGGAGCACTCCCTGCCCTGAGGACACAGACTGTTTGTTCTCATTTGCTGGTCTTCACTTTCCAGAGGGCTGCTAGAACCAGCTAGGAGGAAAGTGGGGTTTCCGAAAGAGAGATGACGGAGGTGCCGTGGTCAGGAGATGCTGGAGCACCGCTAGTCTGTCCATGGGGGCAGTGGACTAGGTGTGCAAGTGCGGTGAGCTCCCAGGCAGAGGGAGCAGCCCAGCCCAGCTTTGAAACCATCCTTTGCTCTCCCCGGGAGCCAAAGTCTATCCCACTTTGGCTCTGCAGCCGAATGTCCATGCCGAGGAGAGCGCTGTGCCCTTGAGTCGCCCTGATCAGCTTGGTGTCTTCCTCCCAACCGCCCTCCAGAGAGACATTTTCTCAGTCATTTCCCCATCACTGACAACTCTCAGGGCCTGCTCTGAGAGAGCCAGAGGGACCTAGTCCTGGGTAAGAGAGAATACCCCAGGGGCACAGTCCTCTCTCCTTCCCTGATCACCTTCAGAGGCAGGACAAAGGTGGGAGGTGACTGGATTCCCTTCGCCTGAGCTGAGAGTAAAGGGTAGATCAGAGAGGTTGGGTCAAGTTATGCTGCAGTAACAGGCAACTCAAAAATGCCAGTAGTGGGACTTGCCTGGTGGTCCAGTGGTTAAGAATCCACCTTACAATGCAAGGGACGTGGGTTCAGTGCCTGGTTGGAGAACTAGGATCCCACAAGTTTCAGAGCAACTGAGCCCATGCTCTTCAACCAGAGAGAAGCCTGCACGCTCCAACTAAAACCTGATGCAGTCATAAATTTAAAAAAATTTTAGAAAAAATGCCAGCAATGTAAAACCACAAGGTCTCTGCTCAGCCACTCCACATGCCTTGCTCTGTGCTGTCCCTGGAAGTGAATCACTTACTCTACCAACAGTCCAGCATCAGAACCTGTTATCTGGCCCCCCGCAACTGCAGAGGGGACAGGGAAGTTTGATTTTCCCATGTTATGGATGTGCAATAGAAAAAGTCTTGCAAAGAGGGCTTCACTGTTGGCCAGCCTCCTGTACTCCATAAGAGTCTAATCCTGACCTCCCTTCTCTTTTTCACAGCAGTAAAATCCATGGCACACCAGCAAGGGCCATTGTGTGTGCACCGAGTGTGCTCAGCCAGTCTCCTAGTGATGGACACGTGGTTTGTTTTCAACCTGCGTGTGATCACAAGCAATAAAATGAATAATCTTGCTAGTGCCTTTGTTCACACATCAACAAGTTACTTAAACTTTCTGTGATTCGGTTTCTCACCCATAAATAGGGATAACCATACCTACTCAAGGGCGGTAAGAATTGAAGATCATATATACTGAAGCATTTAGTATGATCCCTGGCATCCGAGGGACTCCATAAGCTTTAGCAATTATCATTATTTGCAGGGGCAGCTATAGAGGGTTGGGGGATGAATGCCTCTTCAGTTTTGATCCACAATCCCTGAACCCAAAGTTCCCCACTGGCGATGTCTATTCCAGCCTCTAGTCAGTTTCCCCAGCCACCCACCCAGTGGCACTGCTCTCAGCTGTTCGGTGCTCCCAGGCCTCTCCAAGGGTGTTCAGGCGTTCAGTCCTGATGCTGGAGCCACACCTGCTCCAACGCCACGAATGGCCCCTTACTAGGGCCTCTGGGTGTGGGGTGGGTACATGCAGATATTTCTGTCAAACCACCCTCCCTGTAGTACCCACGCAGGTCATCTTAGTCACCACCCCGATGCCTCCCCCGGGGCCCTCAAGTGACATTTCCTGGACATCTCAACCTATTATGAGTCCTCTCATAAGAAACGAGAAGCTGGGCCTTCCCTGGTGGTCCAGTGGTTAAGAATCTACCTTCCAATACAGGAGATGCGAGTTCCATCCCTGGCCTGGGAACTAAGAACCCACAAGCCACAGGGCAACTGAGCCTGCACAACTGCAACTTGAGAGAATGTGCACCACACGGAAGACCCAGCACAGCCAAGATTTTTAAAAATTTAATTAATTATACAAATTACTTTAAAAAAGAAATGAGAGATAGACTTCCTGAGAGGTCAGATTTCCTGCTTTGAGCAGAAAGCTCTGATGCTGGGCAAGGATTCACAGAAAAGGATCCTCTCCTCCAGGCTGAACTACAGGGGGCTGCCCATGGCCCCTTTCCTCCAGCCATTCCTGGGAGCCCTGAGAGCCCCAGGCTATTTGCACCCCAATGCCTCCCCACTGTGGACACCCCACAGCCAGCTCACCCAGGCTGGGCTGTTCTCTCTGCCCAGCTAACAAGGATGGGAAGAGAAGGCAGCAGGCAAGCCACCCAGATCACTGTGCTGTTCCTATGCCAGGATGCACAGGAAAGCAAGGAGAGCCCCACCTGAGCACACATGACTGACCCTCCCACCGCCCCAGCCAGGGCTGCTCGAGCCACTCAGCTCCTCTCCATGCCCCTCCTCTCAGCCAAGGGTCCCTCAGCTCCTGCTTCCTGCACAAGGGCCCTCTGGCAGGTGGCTGGCTGAGACCAGAAAACATGTTTATTTAAGTGAGCCTGTTTCTCTAGACTGGATATCCAGGGCAGGGACCATAGTTAATTTCTCTTCCTGTTTTTTTTCCCTTCTTTGTTTCTGGAGTTCAGTAAACACAGACCAACCCAAGGGCTTCAGGAAGACATCGATTATGTTTTGAAAGCGAAAGTGCTGGTCGCTCAGTCACGTCTGACTCTTTTTGATCCCAGGGACCGTAGCTCACCAGCCTCCTCTGTCCACAGAATTCTCCAGGCAAGCATACTAGAGTGGGTTGCCATGGCCTCCTTCAGGGGATCATCTCGACCCAGGGATCAAACCTGGGTCTCCCGCATATGAGGCAGATTCTTTCCTGTTTGAACTACCAGGGAAGCCCGATTGTGTTTTAGGATCCAAGTATCCCAGCCAGCTGCCCCGGCCCTCCCCAAACCTGAGAGCCCGAGAGGATCAGCCCAGAAAACTCAAGGCTCACTGCTTCTCTTTTGGAAGTTTTATTGGTCCTGGGGAAAGGGAAGCAGGCAGCCCCCTGCCTCGGGGGAGAGTGCCGCAAGCCCTCACTGTTTCCCGTTGCCATTGATGGGCCGGTTCACATGCTCCGGGGAGGCCAGGTAGGCCTTGAGCTTGGGCCGGGAGTTGAGGTGGGCCACGTAGGCCGAGAGCAGGGGGAAGGAGTCCAGACAGCTGGGAGCCAGGACCTGGTGAATCCGAAGCAAGTCCAGCAGGTTGTAGTCTGCAAAGGAGATCTGCAGGGCAGAGCAGGGTGGGACTCAGAGGGCGTGGGAGTTGGGGGGCAGGGCACCCGAGGCGGTCCCCAGCTTCACTGAACCCATGACTCCCATGCTGTCTCTGCACGGCTGTGTCATCTGGACAGAGCAGGGTGCAGAAGGGGTGGGGCGGGGCGGGGCCAGCTCACCTGGTTGCCCACAATGAAGGCCTGGCCATCCTTGTTCTGGGACAGCAGGGTCTCGAAAGGCTTCAGGTGCTGGGGGATTGCCTTCACATAGTCCTCCTTGCCCGCCTCCTGCCAGAGAGAGGCCACTGGGTATCACCCCCCTGGCCCTGGCCTGCTGCCCACCCTGTCCCCGTCCCCGACCCCCAGGGATGAGTGGATGGCCACCAGCCCAGCCCCGCCCTCCTCTGCTCACTCCCCACCCCAGGCTGTTGCCACATCCTGTCCATTTCAGAGGCTGAGTCTTCTCTAGTTTACTCTTATCATCATCACTCCCCCGATGTGCAAAAGCCTCACATTATCTTTCCAGATCGTACAGACACCGCCCTGCTTAGACTCCCCAAAGAGCATCTCCAAGCCAGCTGGCCGAGGCCTTCAGGAGTGGACCTGCCGTCCCTCCAGCTCCATCCCTCTCCTTCGCACACACACTGAGGCACACATCCTGCCTCTGCGTAACTGCTCCCAAGTGCCCAGGTGTGCCCTGTGCCTGCAGACTTGGTGCAGCTGAAAGTACCAGCATCCCTTCCAGAAGCTCCTCCTTCTGCACCTGCTCCAGGAAGCCCTCCTTACCTCCCGGGGCTAAGGCTCAGGGAACCACCTCTGGCTGGTCATCTCCTATCCAAGCACCGTTCTGCCATGGCCTGCTACCTGACCAGTCCCTCCCCCAGGCAGGGAGGCAGAAGGGTGTGTCCAGTCTACAGTGGCCCTTGATTCCCACCACCCCCTCCCCAGAACCAGAAGCAGCCCCAGGGGGGATCAGCCAGAGCCACGAGGGGGGTGGTACAGGTGAGAAGGAAACAAGCCCCTTTCTTTCTTTGTCCTCCGTGTCCACCCCCGCGCCTGCGCTTACGTAGTTGGTGTATATGAGGGAGATGTATTTGCAGCGAAGGTCCTCTACACCGTCATTCACCATGTCCACCAGGGCCGCTTCCCGCTGGTCCTTCCCATACAGCCCTGGGGTGGCGAAAGAGCAGAGGGTGTGAGTGGGAGCCTGAAAGCCATGGAAACTTGACCCCCCCCACCCCTGCAGACAGGCCACATGGCTGCCGGTGTGCATGGGCCAGGCAGGAGGGAAGGGGGATGCACAGGAAGAAAGGGGCTGAGTCCACGCTCGGAATTCAGGAGCAGGTGGCCCCGCTCTAGGGCAGGGATCTTCCCAACCCAGGGATCGAACCCAGGTCTCCAGCACTGCAGGTGGATTCTTTACCAGCTGAGCCACAAGGGAAGCCCAAGAATACTGGAGTGGGTAGCCTATCCCTTCTCCAGGGGACCTTCCCGACCCAGGAATCGAACCGGGGTCTCCTGCATGGCAGGTGNGGGGAGGCTGGAGGGGCGAGAACTGGGCAGGCCAGACCCCACAGAGCGGAGAGGCAGAAGTGCCCAGGGAACCTGGGAGAGGGCTGAGGGCGTGACTGTGGGGGGTGGCGGGGAAAGTAGGGGAGGGGAGGTGGAGGCAGGGAAGTGGGTCATCAGCAGGACCCAGGCAGTGAGGGGCAGGAGAGGTGGACTGTCTGGAGAGCAGAGAGCAGCTCTAAGGGTGAACCAGGTGGCTGGAGGTGGGGAATGTTCTGGAAACCAGAGAATTCAGATGCAGGAAGGCCAGGCAGGATCATCATTCGGAGGACTCTGCCTGGAGAGCAGCGAGGAGCCATGAGAGGTCTGCGTTGGGAATGCAGGCCTTCTGGAATTATCTGCCTCCACACTGTCCCAGGAGCAGCAGGAGGCCCAGGACAGGCTAAGCGGTCACAGCCTTGCAGGAAGGAGAGTTGGGCTGGGCCTGGGCAGGTGGTGGGGTGCTCTCACGGTGGGAGGGGGCGCTGACAGAGGCCCCAGGAGCTGGAGGACCTTGACTAAACCCCTCCCAGGTCCCCAAGCAGCACGGCGTGCCCAGAACTCCCAGGACTGTCTTCAGCCATACACCTGAGCCCTGCTGGCCACCTGCCACACTGCCTGGAGGTGACCGTGGGGGACACATGAGAACGGGCAACATGGACATGTGTGTGAAACACTCGAGTGTGTGTGTCACTCCAAGTGGCGCGTGTGCACAGCACCGGAGAGTGCAGAGACCCATCACACAGCTGTCAGGAACTGCGCATTCCCTACACGGCTCAGCTGGAGATGGTTCCCAGGTTGCCACGGCCCTGGGAAGGTCAACCCCTTCCTGCAGATGGCCCTCCAGGGTGGATCTTGGAGGTATGGAATCTCACTTTCCTCTCTGGACTTGGAGCTCCTCTTTGTGTCTTGGCAGCTCCGAGGGCCTGAAGCTTTTTCAAGGCCCAGCCCAGCCCTCATCCTCTTTGAGACAGTCTGAGAAGGGCTGGGGATCCCCAGTGGCCACCCAGTCCCTCAGTGACCACAGCACAGCTTTCCTCTCATCGTGTTTATTCGTCTCAAGGGCAGCCCCTCTCCCGGGGGAGGCTGGGCTTATATTTTGCGGCTTCCAAAGATGGGACGGTTCACATGCTCCGGGGAGGCCAGGAAGGCCTTGAGCTTCGGCCGGGCGCTGAGGCGGGCAACGTAGGCAGAGAGCAGTGGGAAGGGGTCCAGGCAGCCGGGGACCAGCACCTGATGATTGAGCAGCAGGTCCAGCAGGTTGTAGTCAGCGAAGGAGATCTGCAGGGCAGGGGGTGGGAGGGCTTGAGTGGGATCAGGAGAGAGGGGGCGCGGCTGTGGGGGCAGAACGCTGGCTGCTCCAGGGAGCCAGTCACAGCCTTGCTCTGGGCCTTAGTTTGCCCATCTGAGAAATGGACCTCCGATGGCCCGACCCAGTGCTCACCTGGTCACCCACAATGAAGGCCTGGCCCCCCTGATTCTGGGACAGCAGGGTCTCGAAAGGCTTCAGGTGCGCCGGCAGCTCCTGAACATATTGGGCTTTGTCCTCCTCCTGTGAAAGGAAGCGATGCCTGCGGCGGTCTGCAGTGGGCCTGGCCCCGGGCAACCTCCCCACCCCAGCCCTGAGTGCCGGCCCGGCGGCTCACACGCTTGTGGTGGATGAGGTGGCCGCAGCGCCTGCGGAGGTCTTCCAGGCCGTCGTTCACCATGTCCACCAGCGCCGCCTCCCGCTCATTTGTGCCGTAGAGCCCTGTGTCAGCGGCCGGGTGGAGGGTCACGTTCTGTCCGGGCTGGGGAAGGCCTCAGGTCTGGGCACCCAAGTCCCCTGCGCTGGGGGGTTCTGCTGTGCCCTGCCACTCCCATCTCCACGAGCCCAAGGAATGTACTCAGCAGGAGCCCAGGCGCTCGTCTTTGAGACCAGACCCTGGTCCCTGGGACTCAGGAACTCCCGGCCCAAGCCACCCTCAGTTCCTCCTCCAAGCTGTCCCCCTGCAAGGGCCGGCCAGGCTCGGATCGCGCCTCCCCAGGCCTGAGGGATGCCTGCTTGTGGGGCCTGGCCAGAACTAGGCTCTGCAGACTGGTGTGTCCCTCTGAGTGCAGGACTGCATGGGGCGGGACAGCGAGAGGCAGGCTACGCTAGAGGCCTCCGTAGCTCTCGAAGAAGTCAGGGTGGGCCTGGGACTGGCTGCTCCCACTCCCCTTCCCTGACTTCCCTGATGTGGGATCCCCTTCCCACATCCTCCTGTATCCACCCCCACCCCCCAAGCTGGCTGAAAAAGAGGCAGTCACCTGCCCAAGCCACATTCCTGCCACCCGTGAAACAAGGCCACAGGCCTGCTCATTGTGTGCACCAGGCTTTGCAGATTCAGCTGAGGCTAGGGCAGAAGGAGACCGGCCTTGAAGCTCCTGGTCACACCCACAGTGACTCTAGACTACAGTAGCATGTACCATGTGGTGGCCAGTGACCACCTCTGAGCTGTCATCCAGGAAGCAATGAACCCAGGAGGGCTGTCGGCCTAAGCCATGTGGTCCCTGTCCCGAGGGACCTGGAGGCCCAGCTCTGAAACCTAGAGCCCTCCTAACCCAGGCCCTGCCCCTTCTAGGGCCATCTGGCCCGGGCCCAGCCATAGCACCAGATCCCAGGACATCTGGGTGGGACCCTTCGGGAGCTTTCCTGGACTGGACTGCCTTCAGCCTCGGGACTCACCAAAGGAGCGGCCCAAGTGTCGCAGGATGGCATTGGACTGGTACAGGGTGAGGTCTCCGTCCTGGAACTTGGGGAGCTGACCGTACAGCTGGGAGGGGTGGGGCACGGCTTGGTGAGGAACACTGAGCTCAGCTGCCCCCTACTCAAGGGTTGCCCCACATATCTGGGCGCCGTCACTCACGCAGGAGGCCTTGAGTGGGCCCTGCAGCCAGCTCTCCTTGGTGACCACCTCCTCCTTCCAGCTCTGGTCCTGGTCGGCCAGCAGCATGCGCAGGGCCTCGCAGCGCCCTGGGGGAGGGGAGGATGGAGCAGTGGGGGTGGGCAGAGACCCCAGCCTCGCAGCAGCCCCCTGGGGAAGTCAGGAGTGGATGGGAGCTGGATGTGGAGACCGGACACAAACTAGATTCTAAGCCCGCTGAGAAGCCATCCAGAGGATAGAGTGGAGCTCCCGGCCCCCACAGCGTCTGGGCCAGGGGGACAGGGTTGGAGGCCCAGCCCACTTCGCCCCAGGGAGGGACCGGAGAGGGAGGAATAGTGCGCACCGCCCGAGGGCCCCCCGCCCCCACAAACGACGCCGCGGCGGGACCCCAGTCCGCGACCCCGCCCGGCCGCCCGGGGTCCCGCCTCCGCCCCGGGGTCCCGCCTCCGCCTCGGGCGCTGTCCAGACTGCGCGTCCTGCCGGGGGCCCTTCTCTCTCCTAAAGGAGCAGCGGCCGCACCTCGGGTCGGGAAGTAGACGATGGTGTAGGGAGGCACTAGGGTAGGCAAACAGACCGGACGATGCCGGAGGAAGGACCCCCAGGGGCTGGCAGCCCGGGGGTCAGGCCGCCCGGGGATGCGGGTGGCCCGGCCGGCCCCTTCCCCCACCGGGTCCAGACCCTACTCACTGGAGGCGGCGGAGTTCAAGTGTGGCAGGAAGTGGGGAGGACCCAGAGGCCGTATATTTAAGGTCCTGCTCCACCCCGGCGCCCCACCCCGGGAATCCGCCGAGTCACCGAGCGGATCTGGGTTGGGGCGAGATGTGGGTGTGGTGAAGCCGGCCGGAGGGGCCCACCGGCTCTCCGCAGCCGTGCACCTTGCCTGCTGCGCAGTGGTTTTACAAGAGGCTCCCACACTCAGCACCGGGCCGCCACTACCCGCCTCCTCACCGCACCTGAACACAGCATCCTCAGGGCCCCCAGAGGGCCAGGACTGAGCGCCCCAGCACCGGCACACAGTAGGTGCTCCATAAATGCTTTTTGCTTGAATGAATGCTATTTCAATAAACACCCATTTCCGCAGCCTCTCTCCTTTATATTAGTAGCAAAAATCCTCAGGGACTGAGGGCTGCCGCTGAGAAATTTACACCTATTACAACTCTAAGACTTGGTCCTATTCAGATCTCATTTTACGGAGGAGGAAACTGAAGCACAGAGTGATGTTCCCAAGGTCAGAGGGCCAGTGAATACGTCGGGTTGGATTCAGGGCATCACTTTCAACCCTCACTGTCTTCTGCAGGGCCTTGTTATTTGACTAAAATCCTATGAATGGAGGAGCCTGGTGGGCTGCAGTCCATGAGGTCGCGAAGAGTCAGACAGTACTGAGTGACTTCACTTTCACTTTTCACTTTCATGCATTGGAGAAGGAATTGGCAACCCACTCCAGTGTTCTTGCCTAGAGAATCCCAGGGACGGAGGAGCCTGGTGGGCTGCCGTCTCTGGTGTCGCACAGAGTCGGATACGACTGACGCGACTTAGCAGCAGCAGCAAGGGCTCTGTAAGAGGCTTCGCAGGTGGCTTAGTGGTAAAGAATCCGCCTGCCAATCCAGGAGACATGAATTCAATCCCAGGGTCGGGAAGATCTTCGGGAGAAGGAAATGGCAACCCATTCCAGTATCCTTGCCTAGGAAATCCCATGGACAGAGGAGCCTGGTGGGCTACAGTCCATGGAGTTGCAAAGAGTCAGACACGAATTAGCAACTAAACAACAACAAAGTATTCTGTACTCTTTAAATACAGGCTGAAGGGATACAGGTGAATGGAAAGACAGATGAACTGGAGTGAGCAAGACTTTCTGGGCCTGGGGGTGCTGTGTCTTTCCAGGCGGGGCCTGTACCAGCCTCCCTACAGGCCCATCTGCATCCAGAGCCCAGTTCTCCTGGCTGCCCCTTCCTGGTGCTGGGGGTGGCGGTGGGTGGGGTCCTCCTTGGGAACTGGTGCCTGACTGAGCCTGGTTTTCCCATCAGAGCCACCTAAATGAGGAAGCTGTCCTTCCCCTGGTGCAGAAGTATCCAGCCCAAGCATGGGAAAACTCCGGGCAAGCCTGATTAGGAGCATCCCTGAGTCTCATGAAGCCCACAGCTGCCTGGGTCTGGGAGCGAGTGGAGGAGGTAGCCCCAGAGCTGGGATCTATCCCTGACTGACAGCTGCAGGAACATCTGCTCAGCACTTAGCAGCTTACAAAGAGCTTTTGCATAAATGGTTTCATGTTATCTCCACTGCAGCCTAGGAGGAACGGGGTCATGTTCCCATTATGCAGAAGAGGCCACCAAGGCTCAGAAAGACTCAGTTACCTGCTCTGGCCTGGCATGCCTGTGCTCCTTCTGTGCACAACCAGCACACACCTGGGAGCTTGGAGACACCCTGCCAGCCAGCAGGCCTCCTGCTAGCTCGCACCCCAGCCGTCACAATGGGCCCGCTGGGCAGGCCTTAGCACCATGCTGCAGTGTTCTGGCGACTGCTTTTACTCACAGTCCTCTGGCTCCCCGAGCCCAGCCTGTGGTCTAGCTTTGTGGCCACCCTGGGGCCTCTTCCTCTGAAGCCCAGAGCACAGCTTTCCCAGTTGCATGGGGCAGGCAGCTTCCTGTGTCCATCCCCCACCTCCAGTCCATGTATATGTCAGCCCCTGTCTTTGGTAGGGTTTAAAGTATATAGAAGAGCTTTATTGCTACACAAAATTCACCCTTACAAAGTATATGTTCTGTGGGTTTTGGTATATTCAGTGTTGTGTGATCATCACCACTAATTCCAGAGCATTTTCATCACTCCAAAAAGAAACCCTGGACCCATTAGCCATCACGCCTCATTCCCGCTCCTGCCATCCCTGCCTGGAGAATCCCATGGACGGAGGAGCACGGTGGGCTACAGTCGCAAAGAGTCAGACACGACTAAGTGACTAACACGCACGCACACAATCTATTTTGTCACTATGGATTTGCCTCTTCAGGATATTTCATATAAATGGAATCATACACGATGTGGCCTTTCACGTCTGGCTGCTTTCTCTTAGTATAATGTCTTCAAGCTTCATCTATGTTGTAGGATGGCTCAGGACATCATTTCTATCTATGGCCAAATGATATCCCATTGTCTGAACACACACATTTTGTTTACCCATTTATGTATTAATGGACATTTGGGTTGCTTCATTGTTATACTGTTATGAGTAACACCCTCCCCGATAGCTCAGTTNTTGTAGGATGGCTCAGGACATCATTTCTATCTATGGCCAAATGATATCCCATTGTCTGAACATACACATTTTGTTTACCCATTTATGTATTAATGGACATTTGGGTTGCTTCATTGTTATACTGTTATGAGTAACACCCTCCCCGATAGCTCAGTTGGTAAAGAATCTGCCTGCAATACTGGAGACCCTGGTTCAATTCCTGGGTGGGACGATCTGCTGGAGAAGATATAGGCTACCTACTCCAGTATTCTTGGGCTTCCCTGGTGGCTCAGCTGGTCAAGAATCCGCCTGCAATGCGGAAGACCTGGGTTCGATCCCTGAGTTGGGAAGATCCCCTGGAGAAGGGAAAGGCTATCCACTCCAGTATTCTGGCCTGGAGAATTCCAGGGGTCACAAAGAGTCAGACACATCTGAGCAACTTTCACTTTATGAAAGTTGTAACAGTGCTACATACAAGTTTTCGTGTGAACTTATCAATTCCCTCGGGTATATACCTAAGTGTGAAATTGCTGAGTCATGTGGTAACTCATTTTGAGGTACTGCCAAACTCTCTTCCAAAGTGGCTGCACCATTGTATAAGCCCAGCAGTGGCCTATGAAGGTTCCAGCTTCTCCACATTCTCACCAATGATTGTCATCGTTTGTCTGTTTCACTGTAGCTATCCTAGTGAGTGTGTATATGTCTTAAGTGATATCTTACCACTGGCCATGTCTGGGTTTGGCTTGTGGGGAACAGGGTAGAGAAGGAACCATCATCTTTGCCTTTAGGGGAATCACAACTCAACTCAGAGTAGGAGGAGATGGAGACAAGTCTTTTTTTTTTTTTTAAGAAATTCCTTTTTTTTTTTGGCTGTGCTGTGGAGCATGTGGGACCTTAGTTCCCCTACCAGGGATCAAACTCATGCCCCTTGCATTGGTAGTGCAGAGTCTTAACCATTGGACCACCAAGGAAGTCCCCAAGCACAGGTCTTGATTCACACATTGATTAGTGTGTTTCAGCAATGATTGGACTGGACGTAAGGGAAGACACTGGAACAAGTAAAATATGGTCTTTACCCAGATGAAAGCTTTGACTAAAGAATGTAAGACCTTCAACAGCAAGTCCATCCACCCAGCCATCTCTCTGCCTCCAGTTACTCTCTGTCCATCCATATACTCATCTACCCAATTATTCAATTGGTAAAGAATCCACCTGCCATGCAGGAGACCCTGGTTTGATTCCTGGATCAGGAAGATCCTCTGGAGAAGGGATAGGCTACCCACTCCAGTATTTCTTGGGCTTCCCTTGTGGCCCAGCTGGTAAAGAATCCGCCCGCAATGCAGGAGACCTGGGTTCGATCCCTGGGTTGGGAAGATCCCCTGGAGAAGGGAAAGGATCCCACTCCAGTATTCTGGCCTGGAGAATTCCATGGACTGTATAGTCCACGGGGTCACAGAGTCAGACACAACTGAGTGACTTTCACTTTCACCCAGTTATTCAGCCATTCAACAACCAAACATTAGACCAGTAGTCCATCAAAACATCTACCTGTCCATTTGCCCACCATCTCATTTACCCAGCCACTACTCATCTACCTATACAATCATCCTCTACTTGTCTGCCCCCCATCTTTTCATTCACCCATCTATCCATCCAACCAATCGTCTGTCTGTGAAACCATTAGCCCACCAAACCATCTACCCATCCTTCCATGCAGTCACCCAACTGTCCATCCATTCATTCATCCAACTTCCCATCCGTCTACTCAACTCTACATCCACCTGTCCATTCATTCATCCTTCCATCCATGTTTGTCTATCCATCCAGCTTCTCAGTTATTCATCCTTCCCACCACCAACCATTCAAACCCATCAAATCATCTGACAACCAATCCAACCACTCACTTATCTACCAAACCATCCATCCATTCATTTGTCCACCACTGATCCACCTGGTCACCTTGGACCCTAGACCCAGACATGAAGGCTTTGCTCTTTCATTGAAAATGCTTCCAGCCCACATACCCTGACCAGTGATAGTCCCCACTTCTTTGGCTTATACTTTGGGACACATTTCTCAACACTTCCCCACCTTCTTAGGAGGTTATTTGGATATAGATTCTTTCATCTCATGTGACATCCACAGTTTTTTGAGCCCATCCAATATGCCAGGAACCTGATTGGTCTTTTATCATTTAATTTTCACAAAGGCACCATGAGGCAAATACTAGGTCAACCCCTATTTTCCAGATAAGGAAACTTTCTTACCCACTTTCCATAAGGAAAGTAAGACTCAGAGAGATGAAATACCTTGCGTAGGGTCACACAGCAAATGCAGGAGTGACCCCAGGCCTGCAGGTCCATTCTAAGACCATGCAGAAAACAGGAGAATTCTCTAAGGGATGTTTGCAGTCCCGCTGGGGATGCTGTGCACGCCTGGCCTCTGGGAGGAGCTATGACCCAGAGTGCGGAGGGACTGAAGGGTGCTGAAGCTGAGCCTTCAAACGGTCAATATGAATGGTCACAATGAGCCACCCTTGACCACTGGCTGGCATCCACTGGCCTCTCAACCCTGGCCTTTGCTCAGATTCATTCAGGGCTTTGTGGAGGTCGTTCCCTCTGCCTGCGAGTCTACCCATCCCCCTTCATGCGGTCACTCCCGTCACCCTCTGGTCTCGGCTCACAGGTCACTTCCCCAGCCCCTTTCGCATCAAGATCCCCACGTTCCTCCTCTGACAGCCGATCAGGCCCTTCCCTTCGCTCAACCCTCCACAGTGGCTCTGGGTTTGCTGAAGGTGCAAACCAGGTGGGAAGTCCCAGGAAGGCGCACAGCAGGGGGTCCACAAACATTTGCTGAAATCGAGTTTCCTGGGAGTTTTCTCCTACCTCTTGCAGCCTTTGCAGTGGTTACAAACCCTTCCTCTCTCCTGAGGGCCTCCACCCACAGACCCTGTTGGATTCCAGCACCTTGGAACACCCCATGTTCACAGCTGGTCCCTGCTGGGGACCCTGGGACTCACCCAGGTAAACATCAGTGGGCAACACCTAGAAGACTGCCCATCCGCCCATCTCCCCTGTGAAGCCTTCCTGATGCCTAGGTCCCTGCCTGCCCCAAAGCACTTGGAGACTGTCTCTCTGCCCTTTTCTGAATTAGATGTGCCTGAAAGCGGGGCCCTCAGAGCAGACGGGGCCCTCAGAGCAGACGGGGTCTGTCGCATTGGCCTGGGGCTGGATCCCGGCAGACCTTTGGTGTTTGCAAAATAAATGCATCAATGGATGGCCATACTGTGGCAAGAGAGGCCAGCGCCACCAGCTCAGGTGGCAGGTGCTTGGTGGGATCTGGTTCCCTTGGACAAAGGCCGGTGGGGGGGGCAGGTGAATAAATCATGAGGGGCCCGGAGCAGGGCCGGGGCAGGACAACTGACCTCATTCTGGGAGGTGAGGAGCTGGCAGCTGGACCGTAAGTGGGCTGGGGGGCAGAACCTCGGGGGAGGGGCGCACAAGAGGCCGCTGTAGGCTGCCTGGCCCACCCCCACCCTTCTCCCTGAGAAACAGGAAGTTGGAGGTCGGCACAGGTTAGGTGGGAGATGTGGGCGGAAGTGAGGTGGTGGACAAGTGCAGAGATACCCCAGGGCTCTGGGTCGGGGAAAAGGGGGCAGATCTGAGATGGGGCTTAGGGGTATGGTCTTTCCAGAGTCCAGGAGCCATCCTGGGAGAGGGCATCCTACGGAGAACAGGAAGAGCAAGAATGCACAGACAGAAAGAGGGACAGACTGATGTGGGAAAGAGTCTCACCCAACAGAGGGAGGAAACTGATGAAGCGATGGGCACGAGTGGGCAGAGGGACCCACAGGGACACAGCTGGGCAGATGTCAGCAGGGGGCAGGGGGCGGAGCAAGAACAGCACTGTCAGACACAAAGAGACCCCCCGGAGCGGAGGGGCCAGGGAGGGGCAGAGAGCAACACAGACTCAGAGGCAGAGGGGCACATGGGGAGATGGGCAGAGAGGCCGCTGTGGTGCGAGGAGCCCCGGGCTCGGTCTGTGGCAGCCTGGGCACAGTGGGTGGCCAGGCAGAGTTTCAAGCAGGGGCTGAGTGAGGGGTCCGGGGAGCTAGGAAAGATGGGGTTCTTGGAGGGCCTGGGCCCGCCAGCCCCTGGAGCCAGAAACAGGAAGAAGAGCAGCAGGGACCCTGCGGGGACCACACCCGCAGCTGCCAACAAGGCCACCCTCCCGCAGGCCCTGGGAAAGTGGAGTGGCCAGTGCCCCTCAGACGGCAGGAGGTGCCAAGCGCTTGTCTCCATGGCCCTTCCCCGGGGCCCAGCAGATGGCAGCCTCCCCACGGGGGACCCCACCCCCTCCGAAGTCACACCAGGGCCTAGCCGGGCCCCTGCCAGCCCAGCAGCCACCAGGCGGCGGGCGCTCCTCCGGGAACTGGAGGCTCAAGTGCAGGCCGCCTACGGGCAGGTAAAGGGGGCTGGGGTCTGGGGTCCTCCTCAGCTGAGGGGACTGCGAGGGAACAGCGGGGACCCCACGCCTTAGCCGGGGCTGAGCCCAGGGAGGGGAGCGCAGACATGCACTCTGATGGAGGGGCCAGCAGCCACTCAGCTGCCCAGAGGGAGGCTGGCATCCCCCCAGCCTCTGCATCACTGAGCCCTGTTTCCAGCCCGCAGAGCCCAGAGTCAGCTGTCCTTGGGTCCTCACCTAAGTAGTGGGGCCGGGGCAGGTGCAGGCAGGGGTGCCAAGGGCAGGCAGGCTGGGCGGATGCTCTGAGGTGACAGCAGGGGTCCAGCAGGGAGGAGCAGGTGCTTCCTGGGTCTGTCATTCCCTGGAGAGATGACCCAGCCCACCTTGGCAATCAAGGCACCTGGCTTCCTCCTCCCAGGTCTAGGCCCTGCTTCCGAAGACATTAAATCTCTCCAGATTGGGCTGGGGGGAGAGAATGTTGGAGAGGGCATGTCTGCAAGACCCTCAGGAGTGAGCACGGGGAAGCTGTGCCTTCCAGGGAGGGGGGGCCTTGCGCCCCAAGTGGCCACCCTCACCAGCAGAGATGCTCAGAGATAATCCCAGATTAGGACCCAAGCCCCTGTGCCCCGGGCTCCCCGCCTGCCCACTCGTCTGCGATCTTCCCCACAAAACCCTCGGAAAATCCCCTGCAGTGATCTCAGACTCTCACTGGGAGCTGGTGGGAGCCCACAGCATCCTCTGAGGCCCAGCCTTGGGCTGCCCCCGGGACTCCAGGCCTGGCATGGTGCAAGGGTCCATGGGAAACTGTGCCAAGCGGCCCCGGCACCGGGCGCCTAAGGTAGGAGGGTTAAGGGGGAGAAGCCAAGGCCGGGAGGCTGGGGTGGACCCTGAAAGGGTCTGATGGGGTGGGCAGGGCCCGACTCGGGTCACAGGTGGGCACAGCAGGGGGATGAAGGGGTTGGCGCCCACCACTGTCGACCAAGATCTTCCCTGGCAGACCCCAGACTCTGACCCATCGTAGTCTTGGCTCCTGCAACCCTCTGGGCCTTCTGCTGCCAAGCTCATCAGCCCCCCAACTGCCCATCCAACTGCCCCCTTCCTGCTGCTGCCCTTGCCCACTGGAGTGACCATAGCCTTGTGCCTTGCCCCTTTTCTGGGCCTCGGTTTGCCCCCCTGAACAGTAAGGGAGTGGACCCTTCTAGTCGAGAGTGTTGATGGTGAGGTTCCACTGTCCTGTGCTGGATTCTAATGATGGGAGAGGCTGGCAAGTGAGGGTGGAGAGGGGTCACTGCCCCAGCTCATGGCTGGCTCTGCTGCAGGACCGCTGGCAGTGGCCTGGCTCCCCCCCAGGGGGATCCCGCCATGGCCTGGGCCCCAGCCCCAGCCCCAGCCCCAGTCCCGAGGAGCCGGAGGCCCCTTGGCCGGGCGTCCAGGGCTACTCCGTGCTCAGCACCGTGGTGGGGCCTGCCTGCATCTTTCTGCGGCCCAGCATCGCCGCCACACAGCTCGTATGTACGGCTACCACCTGCCTGCCTCCGGCCCCTACCCTTGCCCCCACGTTTTGCCTCTCCTTGAGCGGGGGGGGAGAGGACTGAGTGGGGATCTCAGAGCAAAGGCTCACAGATCTAGGGACGCGGAGGACAGAGAGGCTTGGAGAGACAGACATAAGATCAAAATCGGGGGGACCTGGGGAAACAGGCCAGAAAAGAGAGAAGAGGGGGGCAGGGAGTCACTCAGAGAAACAGAAGAGACAGAAGCCACCAAGGGGACGGGCAGGGAGGGGACAGGGCCCCCAAAGAGGAACAGAGAGGACAAGAGAGACACAGTGGCACTGAAGCCCCCACGGTCAAGCCGGAGGGTCTGCCCAACCCCAGGCTAATGGAGCTCCAGGAGCGGGGCACAGGGGACAGGGAAGGGCGGCCCAGATGCCCAGCCCATCAGCATGAATGGTGGGAGGAGTGCCTGCATGTTGTGGGGCTGAGGGGGGGCCCCAGAGAACAAGAAAGAGGAGGTGCAGGTACCTGGGGGGTTGTCCAGGGAATTCTTAACCCTTTTGTCTTCCCTCAGGACCGGGAGCTGCGGCCAGAGGAGATTGAAGGTAAAGGGCTGGGGAAAGAACTAGAGTTTCCAGAGTAGGGGGCACTGGGTGGGGGTCCGAGCAGTCTCCAGGAGGAACTGGGAGCAAGCAGGCTGGAGGGGATCTGAGCAGGAAGATGGGGACCAGACTGAGCAGGGCAGGGTTGAGAGAACCAACCCCCAGCTGTCAGTTTCCTGGTTCTATTTGCCCGGCGGGACAAGGTCCCCTTTTATTCATCCAGCGAACACTTCCTGGGTGCCCACTGTGGGCCTGGCCTAGTTCTGAGTACTGGGAAACGTGGCCAACCAGATAGATCTGGCCTGTGTCCTCTGGAGAGAGATGTCAACAGGTCAACTGCCAGTACAAATGGTGCTATGCGCTCTCAGGGAAGTGATCAAAGGAGCCAGAGGACTGAATTGAGAGGGAAGACCTCTTTGAATAGGTGGCATAAAGACCGAGAATGTTCCAGAATGTGAGCTCCATGGGGTCAAGGATTGTTTTTCCCTCTCTCTCTCTTTCTCTCCTTTATCTTTTTCTTTCTTCACTGCCACATCCCCGGCACCTAGAGCAGTGCTTGGCACAGAGCAGATGTCCCTCAAACATTTGCAGAGTGAATGAAAGGAAATAGCATGTGGAAAGGCCCTGGGGTAGCAAAGAGAAACAACTGTTTAGAAAGCATGGCCATGACAGGACCAGGGTGAGAAGGTCTAATCCAGGCTGGGGTCCCAGGGGACGTGCGGGAAGGACTGACCCCCCCCTGCCTGGCAGAGCTGCAGGCCGCCTTCCAGGAGTTTGACCGAGACCGGGACGGCTACATCGGCTACAGGGAGCTGGGGGCCTGCATGCGGACGCTGGGCTACATGCCCACCGAGATGGAGCTCATCGAGATCTCCCAGCAAATCAGTATGTGCCTGAGACCTGTCCCACCCCCAGTTCTCCAGAGGCCATGACCACGGTCAGGGCAGCCGGGCAGCCCAGGGAACCGAGGTGTCTACACAGGTTGGCTCCCAGAACCTGGGACTTTGGTCATTCTCACGGCAAGCTCTCTGCCTCCAGAGAATCTCACCATCCCCCCTGAGGTGGGTGGGTCAAGGGCTAGCATGCCCACTTTTTAGATGAGGCAACAGTCTCCGCTAGGGGTAAAGAAACTGCCTACCAATGGAGCAGACTTAAGAGACCTGGGTTCAAACCCTGGGTTGGGAAGATCCTCTGGAGAACAAAATAGCAACCTCACTCCAGTACTCTAGTCTGGGAAATCCCATGGACAGAGGAGACTGGCGGGCTGTAGTCCATGGGGTCACAAAAAGCTGGACACAACTGTAGCGACTTAGCACACAGCCACAGTCTCCCGGTGACTTGCCTAAGGTCACACAGCCAGGTCTCTGGAGCCAGGAACTTGAGCCCAACTGAGCTCTTCAGGAAAATTAAGGGAAGCCGGCAGGAGACACAGCCTAGGAGACACAGGAGGGAAAGGCCCATTCAGTGGGGCGGGGAGAGGGACACAGGCCAGGAGGGGAGGGCGGAGGAGGCCAGGGCTGCGTAGAGGTCTCTGATGGTTCCGGGGCTCTTATGGGCGTGGCCCCCAGGTGGCGGGAAGGTGGACTTTGACGACTTTGTGGAGCTGATGGGCCCCAAGCTGCTGGCGGAGACCGCGGACATGATCGGCGTCCGGGAGCTGCGGAACGCCTTCCGGGAGGTGGGGTCCCCGGGGCCGGCGCGGGCGGGGCCTGCGTGTCGGCGGCGAGGGAGGGGCCGCGCGAATGAATGACTTGGTCCGTGACCCGGTGTTGCTGCAGTTCGACACCAACGGGGACGGCTGCATCAGCTTGGGTGAGCTCCGGGCGGCCCTGAAGGCCCTGCTGGGAGAGCGGCTCAGCCAGCGGGAGGTGGACGAGATCCTCCGCGACATTGACCTCAACGGGGACGGCCTGGTGGACTTCGAAGGTACCGCCCACCGTTCCCCCACGCTCAGCACCGCGGACCCTGCGCGGGTTTTCACAGAGGAAGAGCCTCAAGCCCCGTGTGTGTGCCAGGCTCTGTGCTAAGCACACCTACCTTCTCTCCCGGCTAACCATCAGGAGAACCTGGGATGAAGCTAGGCTTAACCCCATAATGAGGAAAAAGTCGGTTCTTAGGGAAGCGAGGGTGCTTAGCAAAAGAAGTGGATGGAGCCAGCATCTAGATCCAGGAAGCCTACCCCTTCCCAACAGAGGGAAAACAAGGATTAAATAATAAAAGGAAGCCAACGAAAGTAAAGTCTTCCCTCATAGCTCAGCTGGTAAAGAATCCACCCGCAGGTAAAGATTCCTGGGGTCCGGAAGATCTGATGGAGAAGGGAAAGACTGCCCCCTCCAGTATTCTCGGGCTTCCGTTGTGGCTCAGCTGGTAAAGAATCTGCCTACAATGCAGGAGACCTGGGTTCAATCCTGGGTCAGGAAGATCCCCTGAGGGGCTACCCACTCCAGTATTCTGGCCTGGAGAATTCCATGGACTGTATAGTCCATGGGGTCGAAAAGAGCAGAACACAACTGAGTGACTTTCACTTACACGGAAAGTCAGGGCTTCCCTGGTGGTTCAAACGGTAAAGAATCTGCGTGCAATGCAGGAGACCAGGGTTCAATCCCGGGTCAGGAAGATCCCCTGGAGAAGGCAATGTCTACCCACTCCAGTATTCTTGCTTGGAGAACTCCATGGACAGAGGAATCTGGCTGGTTACAGTTCATAGGGTCACAACGAGTCAGACACGACTGAGCGACTAAACACACACAAGGAAAGTCAGTGTGTAGAAATTCTCCACAGTAGGCCCAAAAGTGTTCCCGAGCTTCCTAGCAGCCAAAGCAAAGAGGAAAGTAGGTTCAGTTACAAGATTTTTTCCCCCCCATAAGACAAATCCCCTCTTCCTGGCCTATTCTCCACCAAATCCAGGGAACTCTGTTGCAGGCCCTGCCCTTGACCACACTCCCTCTCACCTCAAAGTCAGTATCTTTGCCTCATTCCGGGGGGTCGAGGTCCAGAGAGCAGACTGAAATGTTGGCTTTGTCCTGGCAGAGTTTGTGCGAATGATGTCTCGCTGAGCCTGCACAGAAGCTGGAAGCAGCGGACAGGACTTGGGACCAGAGCCACTGCCTGCCAGTGTGTTCTTGGAGCCCCTCACCTCCAGCTGGGACCCCTCCCCCTCTCCTCCCTGCCCTGGCCTGTGAGCACAGCCCTTGCCTGCAACACCCCCACCCCACTCCTCCACCAAGCCCCCTTGCCCAGCTCTGTTTCTCTGACAATAAAGCATCTTTGAGCTAGGGACACAGCTTCCACTGCTCACTTGTTCATCCTGCAGGTATCTGGCCCCCAAAGTGAAGTCCTCTTGATTGTGAACTTTAGGTGGGTAAGGGGCCCTCCCTGTATCCTGCAGTCAGTCCAGAGCAAGTATTGGGAAATGTTCCCAGATGAGTAAACCCAACCTGCTTCTCCAAGAGCTGGGTGCATGGTGGCCCCTCATCCTGTGAAGGGCTCCTGCTGGATCCAAGGTTACAACCGAAGACCANCCCTCCCTGTATCCTGCAGTCAGTCCAGAGCAAGTATTGGGAAATGTTCCCAGATGAGTAAACCCAACCTGCTTCTCCAAGAGCTGGGTGCATGGTGGCCCCTCATCCTGTGAAGGGCTCCTGCTGGATCCAAGGTTACAACCGAAGACCACGTGTCTAAGGGCTTCTCCCAAGCTCCTTCCCATTTCCGCTTAGAGGGGCACAGCTCAGAGCCCCCTGCAGGAAAGAACTTGCTGCTGGGCTGCAGGGGGTGAGGGAGCTGACAACCCCCTTCAGGATATTTCTCAGCCTTTGGGCACACGCCTCACTCTTCCCTGGAGCCTGCAGCCACTGACCGAGCACACAGGTGGGCTCTGTTCCGAGCTGCCCTCTAGGTTAGCCAAGGTGTGGTCAGATCAGCCCCGAATCAGCGACTCTCTGCCCAGTCCTTCTTCATCACACTTCCTCTTTTTCACATTCCGAACTTCATCTTGGTGTTTGCCTCCCAGGGAAACCAAATGACATAGCTCCTCACTCCAGCCCTGCCATGGTCTTCATAACCCCATTTTCCATATCAAGGGACCCGAGAGGCCAAGTCTCAGCAATGTGCGGGAGTTCTCCCAGCTCCACTGCCCTCTCCCTGCTCCCCGCCGTGCGGCACGTGCTGCCAGATTTTTCTTTCTAAAATGCCATTTGTGTCTTGTCACACNGTCTTCATAACCCCATTTTCCATATCAAGGGACCCGAGAGGCCAAGTCTCAGCAATGTGCGGGAGTTCTCCCAGCTCCACTGCCCTCTCCCTGCTCCCCGCCGTGCGGCACGTGCTGCCAGATTTTTCTTTCTAAAATGCCATTTGTGTCTTGTCACACTCTTATCCAGAAACTGGCCACTGGGTCCCCCATTGCCCCCTGGGCTGATCCAGTCCCTGTGCTTGGCCCTGGAAGGCTCCATGAGGATGAGGAACTGGCATACAGTCACACACGTTAGGAAGAAGCATCAGGGGAACTTCAGCCAGGCCTGGGGACTATAGAGTCACAGTGCCAACCAGAAAGGGCGCCTTCAGGTCGGAGTGGACCTCGGACAGGCTGAGGCCTCTTCTAGCCCTGTATGACCAGTCGCCATTCCCACCTGTTGGGAGGAAGGATGAACTTGACCTCTAGGCCCAGAAAGGGGAGGAGCTTTCAGTGATTGTGCCAACAAGATGGACTTGAGACAGACCAGGCAGGCAGCCACCAGTGCCTTGCTCAGTCTGGAGCTTGGACACTGAGGTGCCAGGGCTGGCTGCAGCAGCCTCATCGCCACTTGCCTGGCAGATCACAATTAATCCTTAATCCCCAATTAGATGATCTCTCCTGCCAGTCTGGCAGGCTTGGGGATGAGGGGGGAGTTGCAGCTTGTCTGGGAGCCATAGTCCACCCTCCCTCCCCCTCCCCTCCACCGGCAGGCACAGATGGCATTGCTGCCTGAGAAGAAATCTGTCCCCTCTGCAGGGGCTGGGGAGAATGATGGACATGGGCCAGGGGAAGAGCAGATCCTGCTCAAGGTCAGCCTCCCACCGACCCCAGCTTGGTAGGTGCTATGGTTGGAACCGGGGAAGGGGGACGGTTGGTGGGGAGGTTTTAATTGGCTGCCGTGTATCTGCTGGCATCAGCAGTGCCCACAGCTCCCCCAAATCTCCCACACGCCCTTCCACCCCAAAAAGGCCGTTAGCCCAGAAGTTCCAAGCAGACACAGCTGGAGCTGGGACCAGGGCTAGAAGGACCAATAAGCAGGCGACAACTATGCGGAACCAAGAACCCCTCCTCTGTCTAAAGGGGGCACCTGCCCTCCAGCTCCACTGACTGCTGCCAGTTGGAATAGGCTAAAGCTACAGGTTCTCCTGGGTTTCCAAGAGAAGCTGTCAGTTGAGATTTCTACGTTAAGTCCACTTGGTACATTTATTTATTTTTAATTTCGGCGGCACTGGGTCTTTTCAGCAGCATGTGGGGGCATCTCTCATTGCAGAGCACGGGCTCTAGGGCTTGCAGGTTTAGAAATGCAGTGCTCAGGCTTAGTTGCCCTGCAGCGTGTGGGATCTTTGCTCCCGACCAGGGATCAAGCCTATGTCCCTTGAACTGGAAGACGGATTCTTAACCTCTGGACCCCCAGAGAAGTCTCAGTTTCACTTTAAATAGTTGGGGTATAACATATATTCGGTAACATGGATGAATGTACAGTTCAGGGAGTCTTTGCATGCATATGGAGCCAGGTAACCATCACCCCAATAAAGATATTAATCCACTTATTTAAGAATAGTTCCCGGTTTACAGAATTATATTGAAGACAGGACAGGGAGCTCCTGGATGCCTCACCTCCAGTTTCTCCCATGTGTTAGTCAAGGCTCTCCAGAGAAACAGAACCAATAGGAGATGTGTCAGTGTAAAGTTATTTATTATTAAGAAATCGGCTCAGGCAGTTATGGGCACTGAGCCATCCTCAGATCTGTACTCAGCAAGCTAGTGATATGGAGACCTGGTGATAAAATTCCAGTCTGAGCCCAAAGGCCCCAAACCCAGAAAACTTGATGTTGGAAGTTCCAGTCTGAGAGTGAAAGAAGCCTGGTGACCCTGTTCAAAGGTCAGGCAGGCAAAACCCCCCCCCTCACTCAGCCTTTTTGTTCCATTCAGATCTCACTCAGCCCACACTGGGAAGACCCACTCGCTTTACTTAGTACTCAGATGAATGCATCTCATCCAGACGCTCCCTCAAGACACTCCAAAATAATGTTGGACCTACGGCCTGGGCACCCCGTGACCCAGTCAGATCGACACACAGAATGAACCACGACACTCTAGTAACATCTTACATTAGAATGGTACCTCTGACACTGGTCATGAACTAAAGAAGTGAAGTGAAAGTCACTCAGGTGTGTCTGATTCTTTGGGAGCCCATGGACTACATGCCCACCAGGCTCCTCTGTCCATGGAATTCTCAAGGCAAGAACGCCTGTGAAAGTGAAAGTTGCTCAGTCGTGTTCGACTCTTTGGGACTGCACTGACTATACAGCCCATGGGATTCTCCAGGCCAGGATCCTGGAGTGGGTAGCTATTCCCTTCTCCAGGGGATCTTCCCAACCCAGGGACTGAACCTGGAACTCCCACATTACAGGTAGATTCTTTACAGTCTGCGCCAACAGGGAAGCCCAACGAAGTAATGCTGCTGCTGCTGCTAAGTCGCTTCAGTCGTGTCTGCCTCTGTGCGACCCCATAGACGGCAGCCCACCAGGCTCTGCCATCCCTGGGATTCTCCAGGCAAGGACACTGAGTGGGTTGCGATGTCCTTCTCCAACGCATGAAAGTGAAAAGTGAAAGGGAAGTCGCTCAGTCGTGTCTGACTTCGTGACCCCATGGACTGCAGCCTACCAGGCTCCTCCGTCCATGGGGTTTTCCAGGCAAGAGCACTGGAGTGGGGTGCCATTGCCTTCTCCAAAAGAACTAATAGTGACGCCTTATTATTAAAGACCACATTTTATGCAGATTCATCTCTTCTTCCCTCTTTCTGTTCCAGAGTGCCTTCCAGGACACCATTTACATTAGAGATCATGTCTTTTTAGGGTTCTCTCGGTTGTGATGGTTTTACGGAATTTTCTTTTTTAATTATCTTGTCAGTTTTAAGGAATACCNAAAGAACTAATAGTGACGCCTTATTATTAAAGACCACATTTTATGCAGATTCATCTCTTCTTCCCTCTTTCTGTTCCAGAGTGCCTTCCAGGACACCATTTACATTAGAGATCATGTCTTTTTAGGGTTCTCTCGGTTGTGATGGTTTTACGGAATTTTCTTTTTTAATTATCTTGTCAGTTTTAAGGAATACCAGTCGGGTATTTTATAGAATGTCCCTAAATTGGGATTTGTTTGTTTTTACCACAGTTAGAATGGGGTTCTTGGGACTTCCCTGGTGGTCCAGTGGCTAAGACTCTGGGCTCCCAGTGCAGGGGGCCGGGATTCAATTGCCCTGGTCAGGGAACCAGGTTCCGTATGCTGCAACTAAGACTTAGCACAGCCACATAAATATTTTTAAAAGAATGGTGTTCTCATCCCGACATATGTTATCTATATTATCAACATGACATCATTATTGATTTTGACGTTGATCACTTGGCTGAAAGTAGCATTTCTGTCAGGTTTCTAAGCTGTAAAATTACTCATTTCATTTTCTTTCTCCTGTTACATACAATCCTATTAAAGCTTGATTTGTCTTTTCTCCATTTATTTATTTGCTCACTTTTTATATCAATATGGACTCATATTTATTTTATACAAGTTGTAATACAGTACTATTTTATTAATTTTCTTGCTCAAAGTGCTCCACCTTTGGCCATTGAGAACTCTTTCATTTGGCTCCTGTGCCCCTCTGACATACCTCCATCACTGTAGGGGCTTGAGTTTGGGAATTTTGAGTTTTGTTTTAGCATTTTCTTACTTTCTAGCACTACTAGCTGTTCCAGAATTATCTTGCATATTTCTGGTCCCTGTCCTAGAGTCAGCCATTTCTCCAAGGAATTCTGCTTCACTTTATTGGAGACTGGTATTTGAAACCAAGATCCAGATGTTAAACTGCTTCTAGGCACTCTAAGCTAATAGAATGAGGATATATATATATGTACACTAATGTGGATATAAAAAACTTTAAGTATTTCTGCATATAACCAACTGCATTTATATCAAGCTAAACATGAGTTCCTATTGGTATCTCCAACTCTAGTCCATTACCACATGGATCATTTTAGCATCCCCCTGCTCCTCACTTACCTGTAACTTCTCATTCCACCATCGAGAATTGTTAGCCCATACTCCCATGGGAAACCACATCAGCTAGGGTGCAGTGCTTTTTGTCTCTGTTCTAATGGGCTCCACTCATTTCCAATTTCCAGACTATGCTTTACCTATTCAATTTTACACCTCACCAACTCCTGGCAAGCAGTACTTTATTTTCCTTGTGTATAAGTCTTCCTTTTCCAGAATGTCATATCATTGGAGTCATACTGCATGTGTCTTTTTCAGACTGACTTCTTTCACTTAACAATATGTCTGTGTCTTTTTGTGGGTAGATAATTTCCTTTTATTGCTGAATAAGAGTCCATTGTATAAAAATATCAGTTTCTTTGTTGATTCACCTATTGAAAGCCACCTCTACTGGGAAGCCTTCTGTGATGTCACAAGGCTGGGCCCTTACTCTGAATTCCAGAGGAATTGTCCCTCTGGAATTCCTTGTCCCAGGAATCCACACTGTTTTTCTCTGTTGTGTGGCTTTACTTCCGTCTGTCTCTCTTTGAGACTAGGATCTCCTTGAGGACAGAAACCATGACTAGTTCATTTCCATCAGTGTCCAGCACAAGGCCTGAGATGGAAGATGGAGTGAGAAAAGGTTTGTTGAATGAGTAAACAATGTCCTGGGCATTGTAGAAAAAAATCTACAGAGCTGGCAGGGNTCTGGTTCCTCTGCCTTTTCTAAAACCAGCTTGAACATCTGGAAGTTCACAGTTCACGTACTGCTGAAGCCTGGCTTGGAAAATTTTGAGCATTACTTTACTAGCGTGTGAGATGAGTGCAATTGTGCAGTAGTTTGAGCATTCTTTGGGATTGCCTTTCTTTGGGATTATCAATAACCCACCCAAAAATGTAGTAGAAAATAAACAACAATAAAAATCAGAAAGTATTTAGGAAATAACACAGCCCAGAGCTTTTTGGAGAAAAATAATTTTAAGAGCATAAAAGAAAATACAAATAACTGAAATGGCATACCTTGTTAATAACTAGAACAGTTTAACATTTAGAGCTGTGATTTCTTCTGAAGTTAATCTAAAAATTAAGTGAAATCCTAGTGATAATTGGGAGGATATTTATAGAAGATTTTTGTAATACTTTTGTAGACGAATAAAAGTTTGTGAAAAGCTAGATCAAATTTGAAAAAGATGACCAAAGCGGGGGACTTTCCCTGCCATATTAAACCGAAGGGCAAACCATAGTAATAAAAAGCACATGATACTGGGTGAGAATTAGTCAAGCAAACTAAAGGAACCAAAATCAGACCTTAAAATAGATATATATGTTAGCAACAACATACTTGATGTCTGATAAAAATGGCACCACAGTTCAGAAGGAGAAGGAACTGATGGTTTGGTAGATAGTGCTGAGGAAATAAACTCACTCTACATTGAAACAGATCTGGATGTCTTCTTGTTCTACCCCGTGCAAAGGCAGAAACTATAGGGTTAAGGATCTCATGAATTGCTTTAGTCCTTAACACTGATCAGGTATTGACATGCGCCAGACACTGTTGCGCTGCTGGTTGCGCACTAATTTAATCTTAATGTCCTGAGAAGGAAACACACTGTTATTAGCCCCACCGACAAAGGAGGAAACTGAGGCACAGAGAGGTCATGTGACTTGCCCAAAGCANATGAATTGCTTTAGTTCTTAACACTGATCAGGTATTGACACGCGCCAGACACTGTTGCGCTGCTGGTTGCGCACTAATTTAATCTTAATGTCCTGAGAAGGAAACACACTGTTATTAGCCCCACCGACAAAGGAGGAAACTGAGGCACAGAGAGGTCATGTGACTTGCCCAAAGCAAGGTCATGACCAGGGTACAGTGGGTCATGTAAGATCTAGTCCCATTTTTATTCAAAATTGTGATATTTTATTCATCGTTCAAAATTTTTGATATTTTTACCTCCAATTTTATTTTTTTTTTTTAAATAATGCATTAAGGACTTCCCTCATGGTCCAATGGTGAAGCATCTGCCTTGCAATGCAGGGGACAGGTTTGATCCCTGGTCAGGGAGCTAAGATCCTACATGCAGTTAAACCCGAGCTTCACAACTACTTGGCCCTGGATCTCTGGAGCCCACACGCAGTGAAAAGATTCCACATCCCACAGTGAAGCCCTGTATGCACAACCAAGACATGACACAGTTGAACAAAAAACATTTAAAAATAATGGATGAAAACATTGTTGATCTAGCTTACTGAGTTTTTTGGTGTCACCCAAGATGAGTGCCTCACCCCCTTCCACCTAGTCCTGGCCCTCCGAGATCCCAAAGCTAGTGCAGAGAAGGCTGGACTTCCAGTGCGACAAACCTGAGGGATTTGACTGTACAAAGATGAGGATGGGTCTTTAAGGGCAACTTAGACAAAGTAAGGAGACAAAGTCAAACAGGAAGGAGATATATGCAACAAAAACCAGCAAGAGATTAATAATTAGATATGTACAGACATGCAACGCAGCAGGAAAAAGGGTAGAAACAGAACAGGAAAGAATGGATGAAGGGTAGGAACAGACAATTCGCAGAAGAGGAACCACCTGAACTGACATGGGCATGAAGAGCTGTTCAAATTCTCCTCTTGTCAGAGACACCAGACGAAAAAGAGACCCAACTTTAGATTCATCAGCCGTGGGACTTTCCTAGTGGTCCAGTGGTTAAGAATCCATGCTTCCGCTGCAGGGGGCCTGGTCAGGGTACAAAGATCCCACATGCCTCTGGGTGCAGCTCCCACAAAAAATCTAGCTTCGTCGGCCATTACAAAGTGGGAATACTGAGGGCCTAGAGAAAACTGGAATCTGTATGGTGGGAGTGCAAATTTGTACAGCTACTCAAGAGATCATCCTTGATACTTGGTGAAGTCAGTGGCGCATGTACCCTATGGCCTGGGAGTTCTATTTCAAGAGGGGTTTTCCCACTCTTCGTAAGGGGACATTGTGAAGATGTTCCCAACAGCGACTTATGTGATGGGGGCATTGAGGCCAAGCTACGCATATATCGAGGGCTGTGGTGGATAATAAAAGTGCTGGGTGCCAACATGGTATGCTGAATGTAGTTAGTAGAAGCAAAAATGAGGTGAAGGTGGAAAACATTAGTGCTGAGTATAAAAACGTAAACAACAGAATGAGTATTACACACGATACTATGTAAATTGCAAACACACCCGCCTACGAGCCAATGCCACGTGGAGTAGAAGCCCAGGCAGGATTCAAAGCAGCGGACTGAGCACAGTGATGTGGGGGTCCCATGGAAGGCAGGAGGAAAAACAGGAGCGAAGGAAGGAAATAACTCAAGACGAGTTCAATACTTCGTAACGCAAGACGGGCCTTGCTCATAGTGTCACAAACCGTGCAGGACTGACTCAGCTCTGTACACGGAGTCACAGGATGAACGAGGGTGAGGGGATGGAGGAGCATAAGCCCCCTAGCCTGCATTCGAATTCCAGTCCTACTACTCGCAAGCATGTAGGAACTGGGGGTGAAGCACTCGTTCACGTCATCCACAAATATTTATTGAGGATCTATTTAGTGCCAAACACTGTTCTGGGCACAGTGGACACAGTGTTGAATAAGACAGTGTAAAACAACATAATTTCAGGTGAGTGCTGTGTGATATGAAACTGACTTTAGATTGCATAGTCAGGCACAGTTTCTGAGAGGTGACATTAGAGCAGAGACACACATGATGAAAAAATCCCCCCACCCCTCCACTCTGGTGAAAGAGCAAGGTTAAGTGCTTTCCTGGCATAGAAAAAAGCGCGTGCAAAGGACCTGAGGTGGAAGGAGCTTGGCCTGTGGCTGAATGAGGTGAAAGAGGGGCAGAGGGGGACTTGATGAGATTGGGAGAGATAGGCAGCAACCGTTCAGAGCTCTGTGTGGGCTTCAGTCAAGAGTTCAGGTATTATTCTAATCACAATGGAAAACCAAGGGATGGTTTTATGCAGAGGAGTGACTTGGCAGCATATTTAAAAAACAGAAAAGGTTTATTGAAGACTAACACAGACAGTCTTCAAATCCTGAAAGATGATGCTGTGAAAGTGCTGCACTCAATATGCCAGCAGATTTGGAAAACTCAGCAGTGGCCACAGGACTGGAAAAGGTCAGTTTTCATTCCAATCCCAAAGAAAGGCAATGCCAAAGAATGCTCAAACTACCGCACAATTGAACTCATCTCACACGCTAGTAAAGTAATGCTCAAAATTCTCCAAGCCAGCCTTCAGCAATACGTGAACCGTGAACTTCCTGATGTTCAAGCTGGTTTTAGAAAAGGCAGAGGAACCAGAGATCAAATTGCCAATATCTGCTG
>SJYA01003196.1:26616-39400 GCA_006410615.1 Neotragus moschatus | reverse complement strand
AAGCGACCGCGCAGCGCGCCTGAGCGGGCTGGGGCCATGAGTGCCTCCCGGCCCCAGTTCAGCATTGATGACGCCTTCGAGCTGTCCCTGGAGGACGCGGGCCCTGGGCTCGAGCCCAGCGGGGTCGCCCGCTTCGGGCCGCTGCACTTCGAGCGCCGGGCCCGGTTCGAGGTGGCCGACGAGGACAAGCAGTCCCGGCTGCGCTACCAGGTGAATCGCCCGGCCCACCTCACCCAGCCCTCGCCTGAGTCTGGACAGACCCCAGGCTGGACTCCGGAGAACCCCAACTCGAGAATCTGCCTAGAGGCCTCGGCCGGAGCGGGAGACAGCCCTCGGGAGGTGGCCACTGGTCCAAATCCCTGCCCAGCCCCCAGCCACTATTGGAGAGCCAACACCTAAGAGCTCGTCCCCACCCCAGCTGGAGACCCCAGCCTTGAGACCCCATTCATCCTGGCTACTGACCCTCCCTCTCCTTACCCCACAGGGTTGGGGAACTCTTCTGTACTTGAACCAAATTTTGTCTATACTCAGAAGCAGCCTCGAGAGCCCCAGGCCAGATAATCCAATGGGAACCAGCACCCCTTGTTCTGTTCTGGAAGTCCCCACCCCATCCTTTCCTCCAGAGCTGAAGGCCCTGACTCATGTGATGAGTGAGTCTTTGCCCATGCCATGGCTCCCACTAAACTGGAAATCCCCCTTTTTCCAGAGGACCTCCACCATCTCTAGACTCCTTGTCTTGGGAACCTGAACAAGATTCCTGTGTCCCAAACCTGGAAACGACTGGCCTGCCCTTCCTTGGCCTCCCAAATCCAGGGCCTCCATACTGGGCCCCCGAAATACCATCCTGACACCCACCCTGACTCCCAAAGCTTGGGAGATCTCCTGGCCCCTGCTGGCTCCTCCCTGCCAAAGCCCCCAGCACATACTCCTACCTGCGTTTCAGTTTCTGTGAATCACCAAACCCGTTCGGTGAGCAGGGCCAAGGGAGCAGCTGTCAAGCGGCCAGGCAAACAGCTGTGTGGGCTCCCTTTCTTCCTCTCCACCAGAGGGGAGTGAGGAAGGGCCTGAGCCCAGTAACCCCCCTGAGCCCTGTGTTCTGGAATAGAACCTGGAGAACGATGAGGATGGAGCCCAGGCCTCCCCGGAGCCGGATGGGGGAGTCAGCACCAGGTCAGGGCCAGGTGGGGACCCACCCCGAACTCCTAGCCACGCTTCTGGCTCCCGTCCCCAGGCCCCGCTCAGTCTTGCACCTCGCCTCGCTCAGCTCACTCACGTCCTGTCCTAAAGAGACCTGTATGGGGCCCCCGTCCTGCACCCTACCCTAGTGCCAACCTTGCCCGCCCACCTCACCAGGCTCTTTATCCCGCAAAAACCCCCGGCCTGGGCTGCCCCTGTCTTCTCACAGGTGACTCATCCTGCAGAAACACCCAGCCCTTGAATTCCTCTTCACCCCGGTCCACTCTGTGTCCCCTCTCCTGGAGGAACACCCGGCCCCAGTCTCCACACCATCCCCACAACGTCATCATGATTCCTATCCCAAAGGGTCCCTTTCCTCACCTCTCCTGTCCGCTCACTGGGCCCACTCATCCTGCAGGGATTCTGGCCGAACATCCGTCCGCAGCTCCCAGTGGTCCTTTAGCAGCATCAGCAGCAGCACTCAGCGCTCCTACAACGCGTGCTGCAGGTGAGACTCTGCCCTGATTCCACCGCCAGTGGCCCTTGCCCCCACACAGGCAGCCCCAGCTACTCCCCCACGGTCCTCCGGGCGGGGGGAGGGTGCCCACCGGAGGAGGCGGGCCTCCTGTCACCGTGTCCACACTCTTCCTGCTCTGCTGCCATCCAGCTGGACTCAACATCCTTTGATCCAGAAGAACCACCGGGTAGTGCTGGCCTCCTTCCTGCTTCTCCTGCTGGGGCTGGGTGAGTGCCCTGGCTACCCCCATCAGGGCTCCACCCTCCTCCTTTTGCTCAGGTTGTGCACCCCTCGTGAACCACCCAGCACCCTGAGGAGGCAGCTGGCTGGCATGACCCCACTCCCATTTTACAGATGAGGAAGGTGAGGCCTTGGGAGGGGAAGGTACAGCCTCCTGGTCACATAGCCAAGAAATCACAGATAGTTGGAAATGGAACCTGGTTCCATGCTCCAAACTTTTCCTTTTTTTTTTTTTTTTTTTCAGTCTGTTTAATCCATTAGGGAAGAGAAAGTAACAGCTACTATTTATTCTTTGTCTACTTTGAACCAGGTGCAGGGCAGGCTTCCTTACCAAGGTCACACAGCAAGTGAGAGGTAGGGCCACGACTCAGAACCTAAATATAGGGGCAGGTGAGCAAGGATACGCCCGGCCCAGTGGCCAGGACTGCGGAATACCCTGCCAGCCTGATCCACAGCGTACCTATCAGTTCCCTTCCTCTGGAGTCTTGAGAGCTGACAAGGACCTCTCCCCTGCACCCATTACTCAGATGGGGAAACTGAGGCCCAGAGCAGGGAGAAACCAGAGCCAGATGTTTTGACTCCTTTTCTCCTCATTCTGTGGGGCTAAGGAATCAGGGTTCCCCTGAAAGAGTCTAGGGTTGGATCAAGAGGAGCCCATAATGTGGGCCCAACTGTGGCAGCCGCTCTCCGTCCTCCAGGAAGGTCAGAGCCCCCTAGCAGGAGAGCTGGGCAGCATCCTTGCTTCAGCTCTGGGTGAGTGTGCAGGGAAGGGAGCTGCCACCTTCCCAACACTTGCAAGTCACACTGGCTACATGCTTTACCTTTTTATCCTCATCACCCAACAGGGCAAACATTATTACTATCCCAGTTCAAAAATAAGGACACAGGTTTTCACCTGTCACAGCTGGGTCACAGCTGGGAGGTAGATGAGCTGGGATTTAAACCCACATCAGTGACATTGCAAGGCCTGTGGGCCGCCACAACCCATAAATTAGAGGAATTAGAAAAAGATGCCTCTTCGCAGTGGGCAGAGCCCACAGCCATGAGCCAGGACACCGAGAGTGAGTTTCAGCCACATTTCGTCCTTTTTGAGATGTTCTGTGCAGGACACAAACCACACAGCAGTCCATGGTGGTCCTTCAAGGCCTCTGTGCTGTACCCCCCCATCTTCGGAGCTGCAGAGCCCAGCGCCCCATCTCCGCGCCCATCCTATCCTATAACTGGGGACTCTGGACTCTTAGCATCTGAAAAATTGATCCAGCTGTGACCTCCTCAGCTTCCCCAGTTCCCATTGTCATTAACCAAAGTCCACATCCCTCTCCAGGGCCTACAGGCCCTGCCAAACTCCTGAAACCTGGACCCTGCCTCTCCAGTCTCCCCAAAAGCTAGAAGTTCCTAGAAAGTTCCTAAGACTCTGGGCCTTTGCCAGGCTGTTCTCCCATCTGGAACATTGCTCTCCCTTTCTGGGATTTCAGAACAAAGCCTCTGAAGTCAGATTACCTCCACCTTCCCAATACAGCCAGGGACAAGTTACTCCACCCCCCCCCCACCCTAAACTCTGTGCCTCAGTTTCTTCTTCTTCGCAGTGGGGATGATAATACCTATCTCATTCAGTCAAGGCGACAATTAAGTAAGGCACTGTATGTAACACTCTTAGCCCAGTGCCTGGTAGCACCTGGTAAAAGACGACTAAACGGTGACGGCTACTGCTACCCCTGCTCAGCTTAGATGCCACTGCCTCCAAGGAGCCCTCTCTGATTCCCCAGGCTCCTGAGCTGCCTGATCACAGGGGTTGTAGCTTGGAGGTTCTTGTTGGTTGCTCCACTCTGGAGGGGCCTGGAGGCAGAGACCTCATCTGCTGTTCCCGGTGGGATTCCCAGTACCAGGCACTCAGCAGTTAAATTCCACAAGTGTTTGATGACTGACTAAAGGAGCCACACCAAGGAGCAGACAAAAAGGTTCTTTCACGGACATTTCCCAGGGTCTGCCAGGTGTCCTGCCCTGAAAACACAGCTTGGAGAGCTTCCCCTGGAGGGGCTCTCTACTCAGGGGGCCTTCAGCTTGGGTGGGGGACACCATTCCTCAGACCTAAGCCATGTGGGAGATTGCAGGTGGAGGTGCCCACCCTGCCTCCTGCGGCGCCTGCCCTCACCCTCGCGCCTCCATTTGTGCGCAGTGCTGATCCTGACCGGCGTGGGACTGGAGGTGGCCCCCTCGCCAGGTGAGCGGCCCCTGCGACCCCCACAGGCAGCGTTCACTCCCCTCTTGTGCCCAGGGGTCCTTGGCAAGCCCTTCCACTTCCTCCAGCGGTCAGCACCCTCCCAGCAAAAAACGGCCCCTTTGACCACGGAGAGGGAGACTTGCCCAAGCACTGAGCCAGCCCGGGAGCCTCCCTGCCCTGACCTGACCCCTCCTTCCCTCCCGCAGGTGTTTCCAGCGCCATTTTCTTCGTACCGGGCTTCCTGTTGCTGGTCCCAGGAGGTGCGGAGATATTGGCGGGGTAGGGCGGGGCCCTGGGCAGGCTGTGGGCGGGCCGGGCAGTGGGTGGCGCCCGCCACTGACCTGCCCCGCCCTGCAGTCTACCACGTGATCTTCATCTACTGCGCCGTCAAGGGTCACCGGGGCTTCCAGTTCTTCTACCTGCCCTACTTTGAGAAGTGAGCAACAGGCGGTAGACGGCGGGATCCAGCGTCAGCGCCGAGAGGCCCCAGTGTGTGCGGTCTCCTCGCATCCTTAGAGGGGCACTCCCAGGGTCCGCGCCCGGCTTCGGTTCCCTCATTTTAGGGGAGAAGGCCCGCCGGGACCCTCAAGCCCCCTAGTCCTCTCGGGAGTCTGCTCAGGAAGTTTGGGGCATGAGGGTCTTGGGCCACTACCTGAGCCTGGGAAAGTCGCCCCTTCCCTCTCGTGCCTTAACTTATTCTCAGGCCCTGGGGTTGCTGGGTTGGTGATATTTTGTGCTAATAAAAGCGGTGCTTAATTTCAGCCCACAGTTGGCTTTTTACTTGCCACCGGCCCACCAGGCTGGCCACAGCCCCCTCCCAGAAAGGCCAAGGAAGGACTGACCATGGGGTTGAAGGGCTCTGGGACTGTTCCTCCCTGTGGTACACATACAGCCCTGAGGCTCTAAGACTTGCCCAAGGTCACACAGCTCATTAGCCGCAGAGCTGGGCCTGAGCTCTTCTGCTCCCCAAGCCTGGAGAAGGCTCTCCCCACCCTTAGCTGAGTTGGTCCTGCTGGGTCTCCACTCAGGTGGGCAGCCCTGGTGCCTGCCCCACCCGCCCCACCCCCTCCCCCCGGCTCTGGCCAGGGGCAATCTGGTGACGTAGGCCTGGGGCCTGGAGGCTGGTATCCTGGTTCCAGCCTGGCTCTGGGGCCCTGGGCTGCCACGGCCAGCTCTGAATGTGGGCCACCAGGAGGCAGCCGCCCAGACTCCTCCACCCACTGCCCTACTTCGCAGGCCCAGGGGTTGGGAAAAGCAGGGGCAAAGGACATAGGAAGCAGGGCCTGTATGACAGAAAGCCTCAGTGATCAAAGACTCTTAGAATCACAGAACATTGGAAACAGACATGGCAGAATTTTGGAAGGACCAAGCATCTCCGGATCTCAATAACCAGGAAGCAATCTTTGAGCACCCTGAAATCTGAGATCATAAAAGCTGCCATTTATCAGACTCTTAGAAGGCACCAGGTTGTGTGCTAAGCACTTAAAACAGGTTATTTCTGGTCATCCTCCAAGAAAACCGAGGCCCAGAGAGACTGGGTCAGGCAAGGGCAGAGTTAGGAACATAACCCAGGGCTTCTGTGACTTGAGCCGGAGGGGTGTCAGCAAGCCGGTATGGTCCCCAGCTAACCAACTGGCCGAATGGGTGTGGGCCGAGTAGACCCTGTTCGTATTCTGTGTTCACAGTCTTCCACCCCCGGTAAAACGTGAGTGCCACTAAGATGGTATTTGGTCTGACGTGGCCTCTGCTGTGTCTGCAGCAGCCAGGACAGTACCTTTAGATTTCTGTGATTTTGTTGAACGAACACCGAGGCCCCTGCTCTCACACCTGATCTGGCCAACCCAGACTTCGCACTCTCAGCCACCAATCAAGGCACTTTGAGGGGCACCAGTTAGATGCAGGAACTCCTAAATGAGTGATTCTCAAGTTAGCTGAGGTAAAGGACCAGTTTTCATTTCTAATGTATTATGGACCAATGGTTTAGTAAGATAGAAGCCCACAGTTTGTATTAGCAGACTAATCAGAAAATTACATTTCAATAGATACAATCAGAACAAACATGGGGAAAAAAAAGTTCTAAAAACCATTCATCGAAATTAGCAAATTAGCAATTAACATAGAGTTGTTGCCATGCTCATCATTTTTTGTCACTTCAGTCTTGAGTGTTTCTGTTAGAAGTTTTTCTCTAACCAGACGTGATTCTCCATAAGACTACCTCAGAGATTTCCCTGGTGGTCCACTGGTTAAGAACGCACCTTCTAGAGCAGGGCATGCGGATTTGATCAGGGAACTAAGGCCCCACATGCTGCGGGGCAACCACGCTGGTGCGCCACAGCTAGACGGAAGGCCCTGCCATGCAGGAAAGAGCCTGCGTGCTACAGCTAAGACCTGGCACAGCCAAAAATACATTTTTTTTAAAACTACTTCAGGGATCTGCAAGCTATACCTCACAGGCCCGATATAGTCCCCAACTAGGAATGGTTTTCACATTTTTGTAATGGCTGGGGAAAAAGCCAAAGGATAATAAGCTCTTGTGACACAAAGAAGTTTATGCGATTCAAATTTTGGTGTCAGTAAGCTGCATTCAATTAATTATTATTTGTCAAATTCCCTACACAGCCACACTTGTATATTGACTTTGGCTGCTCAGCCATACAAGCTACTATAAAGAGCAACAGAAATCAAAGCCTAAACTCTACTATCTGGCCCTTCACGGAAAAAGGATGCCAACCCTTGGTTCCAATGAACATGTCAACAGAACACCGAGTCGCAAGGTTTAAAGTTTTAATGTGACCAGTGTGCTTGATATTTGCTAGGTAGTTTATGTAATCCAAGTTGGACTGGCAGCAACACCATCCTCAGGAAATAATGAATCTCCAAACTCTAAATAGGATTTCTTTTTAGTTGGAAAGTGCATTAATAGTTGCACGCAGCTTAAGAACACTAGATTTCCTTAGTGAATTGTAACTCCATTTACCCCTGATGCTTTGTCCCCCCACAGTCCACTTTGTAGTCACACTAGCTTTCTTTTGGTTAATTCTCGCCTGCTGCTGCTGCTGCTAAGTCACTTCGGTCGTGTCCGGCTCTGTGTGACTCCATAGACGGCAGCCCACCAGGCTCCTCCGTCCCTGGGATTCTCCAGGCAAGAACACTAGTCAATCTTTTTTCCAAGCTGTCAGTTTCAGCCTTTCAGTTGTCATTCTGCTTTGAATGTGTCTCTTATATGTGACACATATAGAAAGAGCCTGCGTATCTGCCTTTTGAGATCTGCTCTCTACCCTTGTAGTAGAAGAACCTCTGGTTTCTAGGTGACCCCCAAAATAAAGACTGCATTTCCCAGCATCCTTTGCAACCAGCTGTCCCAGGTGCAGAGCCCTGGGGGTATAAGTGGTTCAGGTTGATTGCCCCCTTTCTTCTCTGTTTCTGTTCCCATTCTGTCACGGGGGAAACCAACAAATGTGGCTACACCCTCAGAATGGCAGAGCAGCCAGGAGAAGAAGCCTCAGTGCCTGAAGACCATACAGCTGGATTTCAACTAGGACTCTTCCTGTGAGGGAAATAAATGTCCATCCAGTTTAAGGTATTGTTATTTGGGGTCTCCATCACTGACAGGGACCCTAGTCTAATACTGATGTTTTCTTCTGGGACTGAAACTCCAACTTTTAACCAAAAAAAACTTAACTTGCTTATTGTAATTTTTTTAAGAATTATTTCTACCTTCTGTTTTAATGTTTCCTGTAGATTTTTCTTTGCTTTTTCCCCTCTTTCCCAGACTTCTACTAGCTTAGTCAAGAATTCTTCACTTTTCTCCGTTTTCCTCCTCTATTGATTAAACTGTTGAGAATGGAACATTCTACCTCTATTTCTGTTATATTGATGGTTACCCTTACATGATTAACAAAATCTCAGTGAATCTTTCTACTCTAGGAAAAACAAGAAAGAGGTTTCAGCATATCTAAAATATTCTTTCCTATCTTCCATTTTATTTTTGTCTAATTTTTAGTCCCTCCTTGTTTTAAAGTCCCCCAAATTATTTTTTTATAGTTAATGCTTCTTTAGAGCTACCAGTACGTTTTCTGGTTTCTTTCCTATTATTTAGTACACACTCTGCCTTGAATTTTCTTCTTACTGAAGCCATCCCTTCAACAGTTTGTGGGTGAGAAACCCTTTCTGCCTTGTGTTGCTGAAAAAAAGTGTATAGTTCATCTTCATTCTTGAATAAGATGAGCTAAGTGTAGGCTTCTCAGCAGGCACTTCTTCTGCACACTGAACAGTTTATTCCATTTTCCTCTTCCATCTACTGTTGTCAAAAAAAACCAAAGTCTTTGGAGAGCCTCGTTGCTAATCCTTGGTAAGTAATCTGACTTCTCTCTTGAGTTGTTTACCAGACTTTCCTTTTGTATTCTGCAGTCTCACTGGGATGCATCTAGAGATACATTTCCTTCTATTTATCCTCCGGCTCCAATGTGCTCCTTCAGTCTGGGCCCTTGACTTTGTGGAAGTCTTTATGGAAAATTTCTAACCATCATCTCTTTGAATATTGCCTCGTGCCCATTTTCTACATTTTCTTCTTCTGAGACTCCTAACGACTGCGGTGGTGGTTGTTCGGTAGCTAAGCCGTGTCCGACTCTTTGCAACCCCATGGGGCTTCCCTGTCCTTCACTCTCTCCTGGGGTTTGCTCAAACTCATGTCCACTGAGTCAGCGACACCATCCAAACATCTCATCTTCTGTTACCCCCTTTTCCTCTTGCCCTCAATCTTTCCCAGCATCAGGGTCTTTTCCAGTGAGCCAACTCTTCACATCAGGTGGCCAAAGTATTGGAGCTTCAGCTTCAGCATCAGTCCTTCCAGTGAATATTCAGGGTTGATTTCCTTTAGGATTAACTGGTTTGATCTCTGCAGTCCAAAGGACTCTCAAGGGTCTTCTCCAACACCACAGTTCAAAAGCATCAATTCTTCAGCGCTCAGTCTTCTTTACGGTCTAGCTCTCACATTTGTACATGACGACTGGAAAGACCATAGCTTTGACCATAGACTTTTGTTGGCAAAGTGATGTCTCTGCTTTTTAATACAGTGTCTGGGTTTGTCATAGCTTTTCTTCCAAGGAGCAAGTGTCTTTTAATTTCATGACTGCAGTCACCATCCATAGTGATTTTGGAGCCCAAGAAAATAAAATCTGCCACTGTTTCCATTTTTGCCCCATCTGTTTGCCATGAAATGATGGATCTGGATGCCAGGATCTTTGTTTTTTGAATGTTAAGTTTTGAGCCAGCTTTTTCACTCTACTCTTTCACCTAATTTTTAACTGCTCTTTAATACTTTTTGTCATTCATCCCTCAATGCCACCGATGGGAGATTTCTCAGATACAGCTTCCTGTTCATTAATCTTTTCTTAAATTGTGTCCAATCTGTTTAATTTAGCCCTTGATTTTTTTTTTCATTCCAATGGCCATATCCTCTATTTTCAGACATTCTATTGGGTTATTTTTTATTTTTTTAATCTTTCTATTCAGTTTTCATACCATGCTGTTACGGATAAGGGTCTCTCGTTTATTTTGCCTCAGTTTTGTTGGTTTTTGCGTTTACTTCGCGGTCTCTTTTAGAGTGTTTTATGATGTCCACTGTGGAGCGCTGACACTCATGTTTACTGCGTCTGCTGCGTCTCCCTCACGGCAACTTGCTTCCTTTCGTGATTTGTCATCCTTTGTCATGAGTTCATCTTCAGACGTGACAGGGGTGTTTGGGTTTTATTTTAAAAGGCTTACGTGCCCTGGGTTGAAAGAGTGTCTTTCTCAGCAGTTTTGTTTTTTTGTTTTTCCTATTTCTTCTGCTTTTCACACCACAGAGATAGACTACACTCCTGCTTGACATGCAGACCTGAGTTTCAGGTTCAGGTTCACTGGGGTAACTTTTTCCTCTCAAGGTTGAACATCTGCACCTTGTCACTTTCTCAGGCTTGTGGGTAGTGATATATTTTGGCCCCCTTTTCAAGAACAGGGTAGCCTGTTGAGACCCTGGAATATACGGAGGTCACAGCCTCTTACAGTTCCCTCCTGGGTGTCTGAGCACAGACTCCCGAACCTCTCCACCCCTGAAGCCCCCGCAGCCTCTGATTCCTCCCACCACTCAGCTTTGGATTTTCTCTTTGTCTCTGGTACCTGGGATCATCCCTGTCTTTCAAGTTCAGCTTAAAAAAATTTTTTCCACGTACAATGAGTGAGAGGAGTCCAGCCACCTTTCTCAGTTCCCCATTTTACCAGAACCACTCCCTACATTGCCCCATCTCTGAATGCTGCTGATGGCAGGGAGCTCCCGACCTCCCAAGGAGCTGGAGAGAGTCCAACCTTGTCACACTAGGGAATGACAGGCAGTTGAGGACAGGTTTCTTCCAGGCCACTCCCATTGAAGGCAGGCCGGGATGAAGGTGGGCAGGTGACATCACAAGCCAGCTCTCCAGCCAGAGGTTGTCAGAGCAGAAGCCCGGAGGCTGCTGGGTCTCTTTCATCCTGGGGCCTCCCAGGGAGGACATGCATCATGAACCTTGCTGGTGTGTCTGGGGCCAGAGGAGCCTTAGTGGCGAGACAGCATCATCACGAATTCTGCAGGAGAGAAGGGGCGGGGCTTGAGCCGGTCCAGGTCAGCAATCCCAGGAGGCACTGGGCTCCGCCCTGGAGCCAGAGGGATCGGGCTTAGCCTGGGAGGAGGCTCACCATCAAAGTCCACGGTGCCGTCCCCATTGAGATCCACTTCTTGGAGCATCTCGTCCAACTCGGGACCCGCCAGTGGCTCCCCCAGCAGAGCCGGTGCTGCCTCCCGCAGCTCTGCCACCGTGATCCGCCCGTCCCTGTCCCTGTCAAACTGCGATTCCAGCAGGACTCAGCCCTCCTACCCTCTTCCTGCGCCCGCTGCCACCTTGCCTGGACACCCCCACTTCCTCCATCCAAACCCTCCTCCTCCTCCCAGACGAGGCTGTGAACCCCCTACCCCTGGGGAAGTCCTCCTAGGTTACCCCCCAGCCGGGAGTGACCCAAACCCTTTCCGACCCCCTTCCCAGTCCTAGTCCCACCAGCTGCAGGGCTCAAGGCCTCCAGAGGCCGAGGCTCCCAGTCTCCCCTGAGGCCAGTGAGGGTGCCATCCAGCACCCACCCACCCACTGGCCCCCCGGGGGGCCCCACACCTCGCGGAAGGCAATTCGCAGCTCCCGCAGCCCCAGCATGTGCGCTGTCTCCTCCCTCAGCTTCGGTCCCATCATCTCCACGAATTCCTCAAAGTCCACGCGGCCACCCACTGCAGACCCAGGCAGAGGGTCACAGTGGTGAGGACTGGGGCCCAAAGAGGGACCCCAGCCCCTTACCCGCTCTGCGTCCAGGAAGGATACCAGCTTCCATGTCCCCAGGAGTAGGAGGCTGCAGCCTGGGGCTCTGCTGGGGCAAGATGCTCAAGGGCTGTCAGTGAAGCACCAGGTGTGGGGGACTGAGACCAGGCTGGGGAACCAGACAGCCCCAGGTTCAAAGCCTGACTCTCTCACTGATGCTGTGACCTCGGATGACTCGCTGGACCTGCCTCCTCATTGGAGGACAGGGTGCTATTGCGGTTGGAGTTCATGACTGTAAAGTGCTGGAAACCCACAGGTAGAAGTAAAAACACCTTAGAAGCATACACCGGTAGTCCCTGGATTCTAAGAGGCCATCAATTATAAAAAGCACCAATGGTCCATGAATAGCTTCGGGAGAAAGAAAGAGGCAGTAGAGACACTAAATATTCACATCAATTGTAAATCACATCCCATTTTGGGAACTGTAAGGGAAAAAAAAATTGCTGGTGTCCTGGGATGAAAGGAACCTGATATTTGATAAATCAGCTGTGGTGTTGGAGAAGACTCTTGAGAGTCCTTTGGACTGCAAGGAGATTCAACCAGTTAGGAAATCTGTCCTGAATATTCTTTGGAAGGACTGATGCTGAAGCTGAAACTTCAATACTTTGGGCACCTGATGCAAAGAGCTAACTCATTGGAAAAGACCCTGATGCTGAGAAAGATTAAAGGCAGGATGAGAAGGGGACAACAGAAGATGAAATCGTTGGATGGCATCACCGACGTGATGGACATGAGTTTGAATAAGCTCCAGGAGTTGGTGACGGACAAGGAAGCCTGGCGTGCTGCAGTTCATGGGGTCGCAAAGAGTCGGACACAACTGAGCAACTGAATTGAACTGATACACAAGGGCTGCCCGTTAGACATTTAATCGCAGAGTGGCCAGGGTTCTGTCCTGCTCCGCCTCACCAACAAACCTTAAAAGACTTTTCAGGATGATCAAAGAGAGGCGGAGACCGCCCAGGTGGCTGGTACCAGCACGGACCGTTTTATCTCAGTCAGAGATGGGAGTCCCCAACCTAAGTCCCGTGGGCCTCCCGTGGGTCACCCAGTGCCTTCCTACTCCCTCTACCCTCCGTGTCCTGGGGCCAATGTCATCAAACTGTCCTGGAAACTGCCACCCGACCCCCCTCACTCCACCATCACCCCTGAGTGCCAGGGTCACCGCCCAACACCCCTCCGTTCGGGGAACATTGAGGCTGGGAAAGGACCCCGGCGGCAGAGCCAGGTGGCTCCGCCCACCCGCCCCGCCCCGCC
>SJYA01003196.1:9004-24652 GCA_006410615.1 Neotragus moschatus | reverse complement strand
CCGCCCCACCCCACCCCACCCCGGGGAGGTGGGGTCAAGCACTGACTCCGCATCTTGACGTGCTGGGAGACCTCGATGAGCTCCATCTCGGTGGGCATGTAGCCCAGCGTCCGCATGCACTCGCCCAGGTCCCGGTAGCCGATATAACCGTCGTGGTCCGTGTCAAACTCCTCGAAGGCAGCCTGAAGCTCTGCAGGGGAGGGAGGTCAGGCTCAGGCAGCCGGCCAGGCTCTGGGACACCTCCCACCCGCCGCTCCCAGTAGGGGCCACTCACCATCCAGCTCCTCTGGGCCCAACTCTCGGTCCTGCAGGGGCATAGACCAGCATGTCCCCAGAGCCAGTCGGGGCTCTGGCCAGCCTTCCTCCTCCAGCCCCAGGCCACGGTGGCTTGGGCAGGGCCCGTCCCACAAGGGCAGGAGAAGGCAGCTGAAGTCCCAGAAGAGTTGACCCCCTTCCTGCTCCTGGGGGCCTTGAGCTGCCACAGACCCCTGGGTTAGTGGTCTAGCTCCACCCATTGCCCAGGTTGCCCCCCAACTGCAGAAACCCTGACCCCACAGTCCAGCTCCTGAGTCTGGAGCAGAAACTGGAGGAGGCCTGAGTAATAGGGGAAGGGTGGGCTGAACCTGAGCCCATGAATCCCAACCTCACCCCCAGGCCCCCCAACCCTGGCCCGGGCCCACCTGACCTTCCCGAAGATGCGGTTGAGCAGGGGCCCGTACGTCCTCTGAGCAGCATCGTGCTGGGGGCCAGGACGGTGCCGGTGGGACTGGCGACGAGGAGCCGGCCCAGGGGCCGAGGGGACAGGCCCCTCCTGCCCTTCCCCGGTCTTGGAGGGATTCTTGCTGCTCCCCAGGGCCTCAGGGCCCTGCATGGGGGTCTGCTCCCCAGAGCTGCCGGGGCCCTTCTTGGACCCTCGGAGCCCCTTCTCCCTCTTGCTGCTTCTCTTCCTCGTCAAGGGGTGCCCCTCAGCGCCACTACTGGAAGCCAGGACCCCCACGGGGGGCTTCTGTGGTCCAGGGGCCGGGTCTGGGCCATGGCGCCCCCTCCCCTGCTCTTCAGCCATGTGGAGAGGGGTGACAGGGCTCAGAGAAGTGGCACCAGGGAGCACCCCTGCTTCTCAGGACCCATAAAGCTGCTTATACTCTGCCACCCCGAGGGCTGAAGACCAGGGATCGGGCCCTGAGGGGGATTAGGGTAAGTGAGTCAGGCAGCCCAGGCCCTAATCCCGCCCTCTGCCTGGGGGTGCCCAGATAGGCAGAGCCGATCAGTCAAGGGAAACATCCTCAGCAACTCGGGTGCCAGGACAGAGTGGCCCCAGTGAGCTTCAGACTCCAGCTGTGCCATTCATGAGCTGGGAGACCTAGCAGACTCACCTCTCTAAGTCTCAGTTGCCTCATCTATAAAATGGGAGCAGCACTGCTGCACTGTCAGAGCCCAGTTGTCTGACGTGAGCAGGACTCAGCTGCCACAGGACATGGGGAAGCATCTCAGGCAGGAGGAAGAGTGTGTACAAAGGTGGGAGGTGGGAGAGAGGGCAACACCCTGACCGGAGCAGGGGCATGTGAAAGGAAGGAGGAGAGCCAGATCATAGGGGCTTGGTGACTGAGGGTCACGGGGGAGACACCAGAGGAGGCGCACCCTGGGGGACCCAGAGCCTGCTCAGAGCTGGAGGGGCCCTGGCCGAGGGCTTTCAGCCATCTGGCACTGTCAAGGATAAGGGGCCCTGGCTGGTCACTTGGCCCCACTGGGCTGGGGTTAGGGTTTCCCCGGCGAGCAGCCCCATGAAAGATTGATGTCCTCTCAGCTTGGGTTTCATGCCAGCAGCCTTAGTGCCGCCAGGCACCATGCAGCAGGCCCCGGCGTGGGGCTGTGTGGACGACTGGACCTCTGGGCAGGCAGACACCCCTGCTCCTTCCAGCCAGTGGCCTGCACCTCACAGGTAAGCCAGGCCTCACCAGTTGGAGCCTCAGGGGGTGCCCTGGGCTCTGATCCAGTAAGGACTGGAGCTTGCAGAGTGGGGTCTGCCTGAGTAAGGGCCCTTGGGCAGGGGGAGACCACAGGCTAAAGGTCAAATGGCTTGAGCTATGAGCCACAGGCAGAACCCAGGCTTTCCGGGACATCTGGTTTTTCCACCTCAGAGGGAGCCTCCCTCCCCCCACTAAGGAGGTAGGGTGAGGGCAGCAGTCTTCTTGGGACTCAGCCACCCTCATGCTCATCGCGCCCCTGAGCCCCTTACCCCCTTTTCTAATGAGTAACCCCAGGGGGCAAGGGAGCCCCCCCTGCCCCAGACTCCCGGTCCACTCTTGGGCCCAGGGGACCCTAAGCCTTTCCTTTTGGAATCTTTGTTTGTTTTGGCTGCACCACCACATGGCTTGCAGAATTTTAGTTCTCCTACCAGGTATTGAACCCCTGTCCCCTGCAATGAAAGCGTGGATCTTTAACCACTAGACCACCAAGGAGGTCTGAATCTCAAACTCTTGAACCCAGGATATGGACAAAAAGGGAGCCTGTGATGCTTTGACCATTTGGGTTGTTTTGTTTTGGCCGCACCATGCAGCTTGAGGGATCTCAGTGTCCCTACCAGGGACTGAACCCAGGCCCACACCAGGGAAAGGCCAGGTCCTAACCAGTGGGCCACTAGGGATTTCCCAGGTGGTTTTTAAACTGTGTTCCCTGGAGTTCTAAGGGTGCTCTCCCCCCTTTAACCTGAGCACACCCTTTTAGTTCACATAGGAGTTCTGCTATAGTATCTTACTGAAATGAATTTGAAAGCCTCTGGCTTGGTCTGCATGGACGCAGCGGGATTCTGGGCAGCAAAATAATTAGCGTCCTGGTGCCCACGTTCCTATCTCAGACCTTGCATAAGTCACCTTCCTCTGCACCTTTCTCTGCCTACTTGTAGGATAGATTGCAGGATGACTAGGTAAGGTAATCTCTTTAAAGTCCCTGGCAAAGGCTAACCACCCCAAAGGTGGTGATGATGGCCCAGAGAGGGACAGCGACTTTCACGGAGACGCTCAGCATCCTCTCTCTCCTTTTCAGTCATTCATGCCTTCATTGACTCACCAGGTGCCCACTCCATGTCCAGTCAGACACTGGGGACCCCAGCTAGACACCGCTATGGAAGCGAGCCTGGGTGCCCCCGGCCGCTGGCCCCGCACGGAGCTCGATGACGAGGACTACCCCCAGGGCGGCTGGGACACGGTCTTCCTGGTGGCCCTGCTGCTCCTGGGGCTGCCGGCCAACGGGCTCATGGCGTGGCTGGCTGGCTCGAAGGCCAGGCAGGGCGCGGGCACACGGCTCGCTCTGCTCCTGCTCAGCCTGGCTCTCTCTGACTTCCTGTTCCTGGCGGCAGCGGCCTTCCAGATCATGGAGATCCAGCACGGCGGGCACTGGCCGCTGGGGACGGCCGCCTGCCGCTTCTACTATTTCCTCTGGGGGGTGTCCTACTCCTCCGGCCTCTTCCTGCTGGCTACCCTCAGCCTGGACTGCTGTCTGCTGGCGCTGTGCCCTCGCTGGTACCCTGGGCGCCGCCCGGCCCGCCTGCCCCTCTGGGTCTGTGCCGGGGTCTGGGTGCTGGCCACCCTCTTCAGTGTGCCCTGGCTGGTCTTCCCCGAGGCCGCCGTCTGGTGGTACGACCTGGTCATCTGCCTGGACTTCTGGGACAGCGAGGAGCTGCCGTTGCGGATGCTGGAGATCCTGGGGGGCTTCCTGCCTTTCCTCATGCTGCTCGTCTGCCACCTGCTCACCCAGGCCGCCGCCTGCCGGCCCTGCCGCCGCCACCAGCCTGGGGCCCCGGCCTGCCGTGGCTTCGCCCGTGTGGCCAAGACCATTCTGTCAGCCTACGTGGTCCTGCGGCTGCCCTACCAGCTGGCGCAGCTGCTGTACCTGGCCTTCCTGTGGGACTTCTACCCCGGCTACCTGCTCTGGGAGGCCCTGGTCTACTCTGACTACCTGATCCTGCTCAACAGCTGCCTCAGTCCCTTCCTTTGCCTCCTGGCCAGCGCCGACCTCCAGGCCCTGCTGCGCGCCATGCTCGCCTCCTTTGCAGCCGTTCTCTGTGAGGAGAGGCCGGGCAGCTTCATGCCAGCTGAGCCACAGACCCAGGTGGACTCTGGGGATCAGACAGTACCAGGGCCAGTGGCTGAGGCCCAGCCACAAGTGAACCCCATGGCCCAGCCACAAGTGAACCCCAAGGCCAAGCAACAGGTGAACCCCACGGCCCAGCCACAGGACGATGAGGGCCCACCCCAGCTGGATTCTGGGGCCCAGTCACAGGCAAGCCCCAAGGCCCAGCCCCCCGGGCCCACTACCAGCTCAGCCCCCAGTGCCTGTGAGGAAGCTTCCTCCACCCCAGCCATGGATTCCACCCTAGAGGCCCCCGTGGACCTGGCCACACCTGCAGCCTCTGAGGGAGAAGGCCCCAGCAGCGCTCCCGGAGAAGAGGCCCCGGGCGCGGGCCCCACGTGAGGGCTCGGGGAAGTCCAGGCCCGCCAGGACAGCAGAAGAGCTGGGGGAGACGGAGGAATCAGCCTGTCAGAGAGGAGGACGGGTACTGTGGGGGAAGTTCGCGTGGAAAACCCCTACCGAGTCCCTTGGGCCTGGCAGACAGGGCTTGGGGGACGTGAACATGAAGCAGCCAAAATCCCGTATGGTTTGTTGAACGTCATGTCTCTGGTCCCAGAAAGCTCTTGCAGACTTGGCCCCCACACAGTGGCCCAGCACTGCCCCCCAAGCTCCCACAGGTGATGGTGTCCTGTGGGTTTGGCTCTCCAATGCCCCCCAGACCCCAAGGACAGCCTCCTCCTTAGCCTCGGTCCTGCAGGAGAAAGACGGGCAGGGCTACTTACCCAGGCTTGATCTGACCTTCCCTCGATCCTTCCCTCCCTGCCCCCCTCCCTATCCCGACCTCTCACCTGGATACAAGGAGCCCAGGAGGAAGTTCCTAGAGTGAAGGGAGGCATGCAGGAGCCATCGGGAGCCTGGGGCCTTAGCGGCCCATAAGCAGACTTGGCAGCCTTCTCCTCCAGTCCCCTACCCCAACAGGCAGTGAGGCTGGGGCCGGACTTCCTTCAGCAAGGTGGTGAGCACAGAGACAAGAGCGAACCAGACTGGATTCCAATCCGGCTCCGGGTGACTCTGGACAAGCTGCTTCACCCTCCGAGCTCCTGTTGCATCTGGCATCATGAGGATTAAATGAGAAGGTGTGTGAGGTGCTGGCAGGAACTGGCACACAGAAGTGGCTCAGTGAACAGATGCTTCGTAGACATCCAGCGATGCAGGGGCTGGGGATGATGGAAGGAGGGGGCACCTGGCCGGAGCGCCTGGGATCCTGTGAGCTTCTGGGCAGATCAGCTGTACGTATGACCAGTTCTGGGCTGCAGACAGCCAGGTGGCCTGAGAGAGCTTGGGGCCACCTCTGTGCCTTGGGCAGCTCCAGGGGACTTCAAAGTCTGCTATGTTTGAGGGTTCAATGAGTGTTCACCTGCCTACCCCCCACCACGGAGGAGGCACAGAGTGCCCTGATCCTGCCTCTGCCTCAGCTCCTTCCACACTCTCAGCCCGGATGCAGAGATGGGAAGATGTCCCAGCAGAGAACTCTGGGGACCAGTGGCTCCAGGGACAGCACAGGCCCCTTGGAGGTCACACGGTGTCTCCAAGCAGAGCCAGCCTCTTCCGTCTCCAGCTGCAGACTCTGCAAGAAAAACTAGGAAGTGCTGAAGGTCTATTTTCACTTCCTTTTCATACACATCACTCTCTTCTGGCGCTTACCCTACCCAGCTTTCTCTCAGTCCCTGGGGCTCTAAAATCATAAACTCTTTCTCCTTTCACCTCCTCCCCCCTGTCCCAAACCCTTTCCCTTAAGCTCAGCCCTGTGACCTTTAGAAGCTGAGGGGTGCCGTTACCAGTAGGTGTAAAGGACAATGACCTTTTAAGTGCTACCCTTCCCAGTGGCGCTTGCTACAAAGGCAGGCTGAAGTGGTTCAGTGAGATCTGGGTTCTGGTTCCCAGGCCTGCCTTTGCCTCAGTTTTCTCCTCTGTAAAATGGGGTGATAGTGTTCCCTTTGCAAATCTGGCTGTTGTGATCATTAGCCAAACCCAGGGCTGGAAGCAGGCTGGGTGCTGGTGGTGGTGATATGAGCAGCACAACCATAGTGCTTCCTGGAATTCTGGCCACCGAAGCTGGTGGGAGAGAGGTTTCTGGACAGGCACAAATTTGTTGAACTCATTTATCCAGCAAATATTTATCAAATATTTATCAGGTGCTTTTGTCAAGTGCTTTTCTAGCCAGCCTTTCATTTTGAATGGGATTAGGGCATGGCCTCCAATGCCCCTCAGAGGTTGTTTGAATCCTGGTTCTCCACGACTCACCAGGGGTGTGATCCTCAGCAAGGCTCTTGGCCTCTTTGAGACTCAGTTTCCTCATTTGTAAAATGGGGATCATACTAATGGTTTCATTTTCTGAGTGTTAAGCCCTGTGACGTTCAAAAATCCTTGCCTGGCACAGAGTGCATGCTTCAGAATTGCTAGCCATTCGTTTGATTATGCCAGTGGGCATCCCCGGGCCTCACTCAGGCTCAGGACAGTGCAGACCCACCAGAGCCCATGTGGCAGCATCCTGCCCACCAGGCATTGCCCCCACCACCACACATTCTCCTCCTCCACTTTCCAAATGTTTTCACACTCCCCACCTCATTGGACCTGTACACTTCCTGAGGGCAGGGTCTGCGCTGTGGCCCCCTCGTAGGGTGCCCCTCTTCCTTCTCCCAGCTGAGGATCCTAAAGCCTTTCCATATGACAGGCAGATCAGGGATTAAATCCTCAGTGCCAGCCACCTGGCTTCAACGCTGGACCATCCTCCTAACTCCACCTCTTGGAGAATCCCTCCTTCAAGGTCCCAGGAGGGACCCCCAACTCATAATGGGTACTTGCTATCCAGGAGAAGGAGCAGCATCGTGAAGGGTTTTGTGAGGTAAAGAGGAGTTCTCAGGCTAGCCCACAAAGGAGGGCTTTGTGTTGGAGGAACACGCACCGCCAAGGCCAGAGGGGATGAAAGGAGGCCTACCCCCAACATTCCACAGCTCCTCCAACTCATGCCTGACACACTCGATGGGGCTGGGCTCCTGGGGCCCGCTGGAAGACTCATGCCTTCTACAGATGAAAGACACTTCCCTCTCCTTCATAGGGACCAGACATGGACTCTGAGAGCTGTGAATATGAACATTTTTCAATTATGCATTCAGAGCTGCTGTTCATTCATTCATTCAATATACATTAATTGAACACAGACTGTGTGCTAGGTCTTGTTCCAAGTACCGGGGATCCAGAGAAAAATAAGGCCGAGTGTGGTCCTCAATTTGCTGACATCTTAGTGGGACGGGGCAGACAAACAGCAAATACACAGATAATTGGGGAATTCCCTGGCAGTCCAGTGGCTAGGACTCTCATTTTCACTGCTGACGGTGTGGATTTGATTCCTTATCAGGGAACTAAGATCTCACAAGCTTCTCAGTGCGGCCAAAAATAAAAAATAAATGAAAGCAAATATACAATAGTTATACAATATAATACAATGTAGTGATTAAGAACATACGGGGAGAACAAGTAAGGACCAGAGAGTGATGGGTGAGGGGGATGGTCAGGGAGGGCCCTCAGAGAAGACATTTGAGGTGAGACCTGGAGGAAGTGAGGGATGGAGCCTTTTCAAACTGGGGGTGGGGGGGTGGGGAGAATTTCCAGATGGAAGGAACAGGATGTGCCAAGGCCCTGGGGTGGGAAGGAAGGTGGTATAGTGAAGGGATAGGAGGGTCAGTGTCACTGGGCCACGTGCACAGGGAGGATGGAGGATGGTAACAGGTGGGGCGATGACTAGGGGTTGCATCAAGTGGTGAGGAAGGGCAGGGTGAGGGGCCGGGCATCTGGTATGGGCTTTAGTCAGACTCCTGGCTATTGCCTGGGGGGACATGATGGAGAAGGAAACTTCGTGACTGTCTTCCCTCTTCCAAGCCTCCCGCACTCTGTCCTGGGCTGGAAGGACTGGCCTGTCCTAGGAATTATGGAGCAGTGGGAAAGGCAAGGGCTTTGGCATCAGAGACTAAATAGCCGATTGGAGGGTGCAGATCCTGCCTGTGGGACTTACAGGGACACCTAAGCCTCCCACTGGAAAAGACTCTGATGCTGGCAAAGATTGAAGGCAGGAGGAGAAGGGGACGACAGAGGATGAGGTGGTTGAATGGCATCACCGACTCGATGGATGTGAGTTTGAGTAAACTCCAGGAGTTGGCGATGGACAGGGAGGCCTGGCGTGCTGCAGTCCATGGGATCANCTCTGATGCTGGCAAAGATTGAAGGCAGGAGGAGAAGGGGACGACAGAGGATGAGGTGGTTGAATGGCATCACCGACTCGATGGATGTGAGTTTGAGTAAACTCCAGGAGTTGGCGATGGACAGGGAGGCCTGGCGTGCTGCAGTCCATGGGATCACAAAGAGTCGGACACAACTGAGCAACTGAAATGAAGCCTCCCAGGGTGGGAGAGGGATGGGTAGATCAGGGAGGCCAGTCTCAAGAGCTGGCCAGGAGGAGGGAGGCGTCTGAGGCTAAACTTCCAGGCTTCGCAGGGAGGTGGTTGAGGAAAGCAAGGAAGGTGTGAGGGGTCTGGAGGTCATAGCACTATTTCTCTTTTTAATAAGGAGGCTGGGCAGGACCCAAAGGTGTGCACCAGGAAGAATGAGAGGGCTGGGCCTTCCACTCACCTCATAAAACATCGCTGTTTTATTTACATTGTACCCAGAGTAGGTACCTTTGTAACTTAAGAGGCACATGACTATATTGTCCTTCAGTCATGAAGTCTCTGGCTTTGCCACCCCATGGACTGCAGCACGCCAGGCTTCCCTGTCCTTCACCATCTCCCGAGTCATCTCGAGTTTGCTCAAACTCATGTCCCCTGAGTCGGTGATGCCATCCAATCTGTCTCATCCTCTGTCGCCCCTCCTCCTCCTGCCCTCAATCTTTCCCAGCATCAGGGTATATTTTGGAGTCAACGTGGACTCCATCGGGAAGTACGCACTGAGGTGGGGGACTGGGAGGGCGGGGCTGCACCCGACCCTGGAGACTCCTGAGGAGGCCGACAAGAGGAGCAAGACGGGAAACCGTTCGAGTCTGCCGCCAGGCCGCACGATTCCAGCCCCATCTTCATCCCGGCCCCATCTTCATCCCGGCCCCTGCTCCTCTGCCCTATAGGGACCCGGGGGTCCGAGGTGCCGGGCTCGCCCAGGCCCCGCCTAGGCCCCGCCCCTGTGCCCCTGGAGTCTTCGGCCCCGCGCTCCTCGTGCCCCTGGCCACCAGGCTCCTGCCTGCAGCCTCCAGCCCCGCCCTTCCACGCGTGACCTCGGCCCCGCCCCCGTGAGCCCCGCCCCGCCCCCGTCCCCCGCCTCTTGCTTCTCTGTCACTTCCTGATTCCCGCTTCCTGCTTCCCAGAGACTGGGATCCGGAGCCACCCGAGGACGAGGACCGTGCTGCAGCCTCTGGGCGTCCCTGGTGAGCACGATGGATTGGGGCTGGGGGCGCGGGCATAGGGCTTGGGCGGGACTCCGGGGGCAGATGGCGCGGAGCTTGGATGGGGGTCGCAAGTCCGAGGAGCACTCCCCCTCCGCGGTGCCCCACCGTCAGTCCAAATTCCCCTTGGCTGCTCAGTCTCCCCTCTGAGGAGCCAGAATCCTTGAAGTTAGACTCCTGCTTCACCTTGGTCCCCGTTCCGAGCTGAGCTCCGAGGCTCGGTGGCTGGGAGCGGCGCCCTGACCCCGCCCAGTCCTGCCAGACCCCCTGGACCGGCCTGGGGCTCCCTGCACATTCCTGCAGGCACTGCACATTCCGTGGGACCCAGCACTGTGGCCTAGCGAAGCAACCCAGCGGAGATCATTCCTGCCTCCTCTGTCTGTCCTCCCCATCATCCTGGGGGAGAAAGGGCCCTGCTGGCGACTGAGGCCCACCAAGAAGCTAGGCTTGCACTGGCTGGGCACCTGCCACCTCCCCCACACATACCAGAGCCTGGGAGAGGCCCCCCCAACTCCTGAGGTCTCAGCAGTGGCTTTGCTGGAGGTCAGTGCATTTCCACCTTCAGATCCCCATTGAAGAGAGGCAGCCAGACCTGCAGTGTGACCCTATTTTGTTTGTAACCAGGGAAACTGAGAGCTGGGCAGGTTATAAGGACCAAATAGCTGGCTGCATCCTCCCCACCACCCCTCGTGCAGTCCTGAGAGGGTTAGGGGTTGTCGGGATGGGCAAAGGCTGACTTACGCTTCTCCACCCTACAGTCATGTTTCGCAAAGTGGTCCGGCAGAGCAAATTCCGACATGTGTTTGGGCAGCCTGTCAAGAATGACCAGTGCTATGAGGACATCCGAGTGTCCCGTGTCACCTGGGACAGCACCTTCTGCGCCGTCAACCCCAAGTTCCTGGCAGTGATTGTAGAGGCCAGCGGGGGCGGCGCCTTCCTGGTGCTCCCCCTAAGCAAGGTGGGCCCCATCGCAGCTGGGGAGAGACTGGCAGCAGCTTGGTCACATCTGCCAGGTCTCCACTCACTGAACAGCCCATAAAGTGCCCATCCCCATGCTGCTGGGCAGGTGTTAGAATCCAGATTTACTGCCCAGGAGGTGCTAACACACATGGAGAAGGTGTTGTTGTTTTTTTTTTTATTGCCAAGGAATCAGGGTCAGAGGCACCTTTTCCTGCTCACCTGGTGACATCTGTGAGGAGGAGTGGGTCAGGAGCAGGCAGAGTGAGAGTCAGGCCTGGGCACCTGTGTGCCAGGCGGGACCACATCACCCCCGTCATTCCCCATCCACGGAGGGGAGGACTCAGCTCTGGGAGGGGCGGAGCCTGAGCTTCCTGGGGCCCCCTTGACTGCCCCCTTCATGCCTGCAGACCGGTCGCATTGACAAGGCCTACCCGACAGTGTGTGGACATACAGGACCTGTCCTGGACATCGACTGGTGCCCTCATAATGACGAAGTCATCGCCAGCGGCTCAGAGGATTGCACAGTCATGGTGAGGCGTGGGACGATGGCAGGCCGGGGGTCGCAAGTGTGATTCCAGGCTCCTGGCAGCGGGGCCGAGCATGGGCTTCCGATGACCTCCCTGCTTCCCCCATCCCACCCTCGCGCCCCGACAGGTGTGGCAGATCCCGGAGAACGGGCTGGTCTCTCCGCTGACAGAACCGGTGGTGGTGCTGGAGGGGCACACCAAGAGAGTGGGCATCGTCACCTGGCACCCAACCGCCCGCAATGTGCTGCTTAGCGCAGGTCTGCACTGTGGCCCCTGGCCCCGCCCCGTGGCCATGGCCCCGCTCCTCACCACACCCTCTCCCAGCCCCCTCACACGTGAAAGCTGAGGCCTATGGAGGTCGAAACGCGGGCGCTGGTCCCCAGAGGGTGGTCAGAGCTGACAGCGCCCCCGCCCGGCAGGCTGCGACAACATGGTGCTCATATGGAACGTGGGCACGGCGGAGGAGCTGTACCGCCTGGACAGCCTGCACCCCGACCTCATCTACAACGTCAGCTGGAATCGCAATGGCAACCTCTTCTGCACCGCGTGCAAGGACAAGAGCGTGCGCGTCATCGACCCCCGCCGGGGGACCCTGGTGGCGGTATGCGGCCCCAGAGGGTGAGGACAACCGCGGACTCGCCAAGGGGCTCTCTGGGTGCACCGCCAGACCAATCCCTCCGTCTCCTCCTTAGGAGCGGGAGAAAGCTCACGAGGGAGCCCGGCCCATGCGGGCCATCTTCCTGGCTGATGGCAAGGTGTTCACCACGGGCTTCAGCCGAATGAGCGAACGGCAACTGGCGCTCTGGGATCCAGTGAGTGGCTGTGGCTGTCCTGAGGGGCAGACGCAGGACAGGCTCCACCCTGGGCAAGCAGGGCGCAAATCACCTGGAGAGGCTTGTCCCTCCCAGGTTGTCAGCCTGGCCCCTGAGGCATCCAAGACCCCAGCCCTGCTGGCCTCTTCTCTCCCTGTCCCTGCTCTCTGGCCTCCCCCACCTGCTTCCACATCTGCCTGCAGCAGCATTCTTGGCCCCTGAAAGGCCCCTGCCTCCTTTGCTTGTCTGTTTCCACTCTGGCTATCCTTGGAACCCCAGTGCAGAGGCCCCTTCCTCCAGAAAGCCTCCCAGCCCTTCCTCTGAAGTGCTCTGTCCCCCAGCCTTATCCTGTGAGTGACCTCCAGGGGCCCCTCAGGGAAGGGGCTAGTCCTACCATGCAGCCTGGCTCCTGAAGTGTGGGGACTTTCTCAGCACCTGGTTGGTGGCCTGGGAGTCATCTGAAGGCCTGGAATAGGTAGGGTAAAATGGGACCATGGAGTGAGGGGAGCCAGCCAGGCCCAGCAGGGCACAATGTGTGGCTAGAGGGTGAGAGTGTTAGGGACAGTGCCAGCTGGCCTGTGAAGCTGGTTGGGGCCAGTCTCGAAGCAGGGCTGGGATGGTGAGGGGAGGAAGCAGGTTCTGACCTAGCCCAATTGTCCCTCAATCCACGTGCCAGGAAAACTTTGGGGAGCCCATGGCCCTGCAGGAGTTGGACTCTAGCAACGGAGCTCTGTTGCCCTTCTACGACCCTGATACCAACGTGGTCTACGTCTGTGGCAAGGTGGGGCTGGGCAGGGCGAGGGTGGGGTGGTAGAGAAGACAGAGGTGGGCCCTCGTACTGACCCCTGCCCCTCCCACCCTCCAGGGCGACTCCAGTATCCGGTACTTTGAGATCACAGATGAGCCCCCCTACATCCACTTCCTGAATACATTCACCAGCAAAGAGCCCCAGAGGGGCATGGGGAGCATGCCCAAGAGAGGCTTGGAGGTCAGCAAGTGTGAGATTGCCCGGTAAGAAGGGCTGCTGAGGAGAGGCCGGCTGTAGGGGGGTGGGGTGGGGGCGGGAGCTGGACCCTATGCACCCAGGGTGAAAGGTCAGATCACAGGAGGCTGCTCAGAAACAGGAACTGGCCCACTGAGGCTCTGGAGTCGGGGTCAGCCCATGGGATGGCTCAGGGGAAGGACTGGATACGGAGAGCAGAGGGAGCCGGGAGAGCTGGTAGAGGGGCAGGTTCCACCCATGGGTCCTCCCTCCACCCCCTTCCCCAGGTTCTACAAACTGCACGAGCGCAAGTGTGAGCCCATTGTCATGACTGTGCCGAGAAAGGTGAGGCCGCCTTGTTCCCTGCCCACCTGCTCCCTTCTCTAGCAGACAGACCACACGGGGGTGACCGATGTGAGGCCTGTGAGTGGGACATGGCTAAGTGTGAGTGTAATCAGTGGGCCACATGGATGCCAGCGTGCCCTGCTGCGGCAAGCAGCGATGAGACACAGGGTGAGCTGAGGCCTTGCTCTGGATGGATGCAGGGCAGCCTTGGAGGTCTGCCCTGTAGGAGGCATGGCAAGACCCACCTCCTAGCTGGGATAGGATCTCCATGAGGGGTGGGTAGTAAGCCAGGCGAAGGCATGGAGGTGGGAGCAGTGAGAGCCAGGGAGTCCGGCTGCAGCGGGGGCTCCCAGGAGGGGAGGATTCAGCCACGTGTGGCTTGGCCTCGGGCCCCAGCTGAGAACCTTGAACAAGCTCCATTTCTCTGCAGCCAGCGTTAACTGAGTGCCGTGTAGTGTGCCAAGCCCGTCCAGGGAGCGGGGCCTGCCCCAGAAGTTCACAATCCACAGGGCACAGACATGGCTCCCAGAGTCCCACGAAGCACATAGCTGGCCCCTGCTTGGGGAGGTGGGAGGGGTCTTCAGAGGGAGCTGTTGGTGGCATCCAGAAGGGAAGCGAAAGGACAGATTGGAGCTTTGGAAAGGTCACTAGGGGTCCGGCCATTGGAAGACGGGTTGACGGGCTGCCAGCCTGGAGGTCAGAAGAGTGCCGAGGAGGTGGCTGCTCAGGGTCCAGGAGAGAGGGCCCTGCAGGTGGGCCCCAGCTGACCCGGGCCTCTCTCCGCCGCCCCCCCGGGGCAGTCGGACCTATTCCAGGATGATCTGTATCCCGACACGGCCGGGCCCGAGGCGGCCCTGGAGGCGGAGGAGTGGGTGAGCGGGCGGGACGCCAGCCCCATCCTCATCTCCCTGCGGGAGGCCTACGTGCCTAGCAAACAGCGGGACCTGAAGGTCAACCGGCGCAATGTGTTGTCGGACAGCCGGCCTGCCGCGGCCTCTGGTACCCCCCGCCCGGGACCCTCCATGCCTGCGGCCTCCACCAACGTTGCCACGCTCGGTGGCAGCCTCGCCGGAGCTGGGGTATGTGCCTCACAGCTCAGAGTGGTGTTGGCCAGGTCTGCTGTGCCCACCCGAACCGTTCACTGCCCTCTCTGGGACCCAGGCCCCTGCCTGGTGGTAGATTTGGGGAGGGCTGCGGCTCTGCGACGCTGGGCCCCTTGCTGGTGTCCCTGCAGGAGGCTGGGAAGCTGGAGGAGGTGATGCAGGAGCTGCAGGCGCTGAGAGCGCTGGTCCAGGAGCAGGGCGAGCGCATTGGCCGCCTGGAGGAGCAGCTCAGCCGCATGGAGAATGGAGATGCCTAGCTCACCGGCCCGCGGATGCTGCTCCCCGTCACCTCTCACCCCCACCCCTTTCTCACTCAGCCTCTGTCACACCGACTCTAGGCTGGCTGCCCCCCTGCCCCCTGCTGAGGGTTTCTGGGGCAGGTTCGGTGGAGGTAGGGGGCGGGGGGAGTCCTCCCGCGGGCCCAGGCTGGAGCCACCGCTAGGCTTTGGGCTTCGGTCTTTGTTACTGTTGGAGGATTTTTGTACCAAGGAGTACTTATATTGTGAGGGACCACCTCCCCCGCCCCCCGCCAGCCCTCCTGCTCCCTCCTCTGAGGGAGCAGGAGGGTTGGGCTCTATATTTTCATTCCAAATAAAATGCTCTTTCTAAAATGCCAGGCTGGCCCTTCTGCTGTAAGGGTAGGGCTGGGAAAGGAAGTCTGGGCACCTGGGGACACGGGACACCCCCAAGGCTCACAGATGTGAGAGGGGGCCCTGAGCATGCCCCTCAGTCTTCCCTGACTGCTGTCAGGTAGGAGATCAGAGGCAGAAGCCCCGTGGACGCCTCCAGGGCCAGCCCTGCTTTGAGCCGGGTGCCCAGTTCCTCCTCCTCTCGGAGGCCAGGCCACAGGCCCCATGGCCCCAGCCTGGCCGAGGGAGAGGCCGCTGAGAATCTGTTGTGGATCAGGGTGGTCCTGAGAGACCCCAGGGGCCCACCAGGGTCCTGTGGTCGGAGGGCTGGGCAGGGTGTTCTGGGCAGGAAGCGGAAGTGCCGACGAACCGCAGCTGCCGTCGAGAGCGAGAGCTCTCATTTCGCACTCGACCCAGCCAGAGCTGGAGGTGGGACCCAGCGCTGAGAGGGGACGGACTGATGGTGAGCATGGAGCCAACTGGGTCCTGGGGGCAGGGGCTGCATGAGGTCAAGGCTGGAATGTCTGGGCCCCCTGGGATCTAGGGAAGGACCCCCCACAGGCCTGGGGACACTGAGTGGTCAGGTGGGGTTGGTCGTGAGCAGAGGTGGGAGACCGGAGTGGGACAAACACGGGCAGAGACTGGGCCTTTCTCTCACCTCACCTTAGACCTGGGCCTCCCTGGGGTTCAGGGGGTGGCAGTCAGCACCCCACTGTGTCCCCGGCCCCTCCCCA
>SJYA01003195.1:6077-19532 GCA_006410615.1 Neotragus moschatus | reverse complement strand
AGCTGTCTTATACAGATAGACCATTAACAAGGGCTTTTATTGTGATAAAACTAATGATATAGTACATAAAATTATTATAGATATTACACAGACATAAGCATATTCATTTTAAGTATGCATTTATTTAAATTTATATGTGAAATGGATGTAACTAGTACAGATACATGCTTCTTGCTACACTGCAATAGTTATGACCAGAGGTAAAATTACAAGTCAATTTAAAGAAAAATATTAAATATACCAGAATCAAAGTATACATAAGTGACTGAAATTAGAGAACATGAATCAATTAATATCCCTGTTTGATGGGTGTGCAGTTTGTTTCCAGTTCTTCAATAATATAAACAGCAATGTGATCAATATCTTAGTACATGCAACCTCACTTTCAAAGTTTTTTTCTAGATAACATCCATAACCACACAGTTATTTTTTTTCCTGTGATGAGAACTTTTAAGATCTAACTCTTAAAAGTGAAAGTGAAGTTCCTCCATCCTGTATGACTCTTTGTGACCCCATGGACTATATTCTACCAGGTTCCTCCATCAACAGGATTCTCCAGGCAAGAACACTGGAGTGGGTTGCCATTTCCTTCTCCAGGAGACCTTCCTGACCCAGGGATTGAACCCAGGTCTCCCACACTGTAGGCAAAGTCTTTACTATTTGAGCCACCAGGGCAGTGCAACTTTCAAATATGCAATATAGTATTAACTATAGTCACAGTTCTGTGCATTATATCCCCAGGCCTCTTTTCGTAACTGAAAGTTTGTTCCTTTCAGCCATCTTCATCCATTTCATACCCCCACCCTCTTCCTCTGGCAACTACAAATCTATCTTCTTTTTCCATGATCTTTTTTTTTTTTAAGATTTCACATAATTTAGATAGTATGTCATTTGCCTGTCTCTGTCTGATTTATTTCATCTAGAAGATGTTCAAGATCCATCCATGTTGTTGCAAATGGCAAAATGTTCTTACTTTCTATCAGTGAATGATGAAAAGGCAAAAAGATAGAACACTGAAAGATGAACTCCCCAGGTCGGTAGGTGCCCAATATGCTACTGGAGATCAGTGGAGAAACAAAGTCAGAAAGAATGAAAGGACGGAGACAAAGCAAAAATAATACCCAATTGTGAATGGGACTGGTGATGGAAGCAGGGTTTGCGCTGTAAAGAGCAATATTGCATAGGAACCTGGAATGTTAGGTTCATGAATCAAGGCAAATTGGAAGTGGTCAAACAGAAGATGATAAGACTGAACAATGACATTTTAGGAATCAGTGAACTACGATGGACTAGAATGGGTGAATTTAACTAAAATGACCGTTACATCTACTACTGTGGACAGGAATCCCTTAGAAGAAATGGAGTAGCCATTATAGTCAACAAAAGAGTCCGAAATGCAATATTTGGATGCAATCTAAAAAACGACAGAATGATTTCTGTTCGTTTCCAAGGCAAACCATTCAATATCACGGTAATCCAAGTCTATACCCGAATCAGTAACACTGAAGAAGCTGAAGTTGAACAGTTCTATGAAGATCTACAAGACCTAGAATGAACACCCAAAAAACATTTCCTTTTCATTATAGGGGACGGGAATGCAAAAGTAGGAATTCAAGAAACACCTGGAGTAATAGGCAAATTTGGCCTTGGAGTACAAAATGAAGCAGGGCAAAGGCTAATAGAGTTCTGCCAAAAGAATTCACCAGTCATAGCAAACACCCTCTTCCAACAATACAAGAGAAGACTCTATACATGGACATCACCAGATGGTTGACAGCAAAATCAGACTGATTATATTCTTTGCAGCCAAAGATGGAGAAGCTCTATACAATCAGCAAAAACAAGACCAGGAGCTGACTATGGCTCAGATCATGAACTCCTTATTGCCAAATTCAGACTGAAATTGAAGAAAGTAGGAAAACCACTAGACCATTCAGGTATGGCCTAAACCAAATCCCTTATGATTATACAGTGGAGGTGAGAAATAGATTTAAGAGCCTAGATCTGATAGATAGAGTGCCTGATGAACTATGGACAGAGCTTTAAGACACTGTACAGGAGACAGGGATCAGGACCATCCCCAAGAAATAAAAATGCAAAAAAGCAAAAGGGCTGTCTGGGGAGGCCTTACAAATAGCTGTGAAAAGAAGAGAAGTGAAAAGCAAAGGAGAAAAGGAAAGATATAAGCATCTGAATGCAGAGTTCCAAAGAATAGCAAGGAGAGATAAGAAAGCCTTCCTCAGTGATCAATGCAAAGAAATAGAGGAAAACAATAGAATGGGAAAGACTAGAGATGTCTTCAACAAAATTAGAGATACAAAGGGAACATTTCATGCAAAGATGGGTTCAATAAAGGAGCGAAATGGTAGGGACTTAACAGAAGCAGAAGACATTAAGAAGAGGTGGCAAGAATACACAGAAAAACTGTACAAAAATGATCTTCACGACCCAGATAATCATGATGGTGTGATCACTCACCTAGAGCCAGACATCCTGGAATGCAAAGTCAAGTGGGCCTTAGGAAACATCACTATGAACAAAGGTAGTGGAGGAATTCCATTTGAGCTATTTCAAACTCTAAAAGATGATGCTATGAAAATATTGCACTCAATATGCCAGTAAATTTGGAAAACTTAGTAGTGGTCAGAGTACTGGAAAATGTTGGTTTTCATTCCAGTCCCAAAGAAAGGCAGTGACAAAGAATGTTCAAACTACCTCACAATTACACTCATCTCACACGATAGTAAAGTAATTCTCAAAATCCTCCAAGCCAGGCCTCAGCAGTACGTGAACTGTTAACTTCCAGAAGTTCAAGCTGGTTTTAGAAAAGGCAAAGGAACTGGAGATCAAATCGCCAACATTCAGTGAATCATCAAAAAAGCAAGAGAGTTCCAGAAAAAGAACATCTATTTCTGCTTTACTGACTATAGCAAAGCTTTTGACGCTGTGGATCACAGCAAACTGTGGAACATTCTTAAAGAGATCGGAATATCAGACCACCTGACCTGCCTCTTGAGAAACCTGTTGGTAGGTCAGGAATCAACAGTTAGAACTGGACATGGAATAAGAGACTGGTTCCAAATAGGAAAAGGAGTCCCTCAAGGCTGTATATTGTCACCCTGCTTATTTAACTTATATGCAGAAAACATCATGAGAAATGCTGGGCTGGATGAAGCACAAGCTGGAATCAAGATTGCCAGGAGAAATATCAATAACCTCAGATACGTATATAACACCACCCTTATGGCAGAAAGTGAAGAACTAAAGAGCCTCTTGATGAAAGTGAAAGAGGAGAGCAAAAAAAGTTGGCTGAAAGCACAACATTCAGAAAATAAAGATCATGGCATCCGGTCCCAGCACTTCATGGTAAATAGATCAAGAAGCAGTGGATACAGTGGCAGACTTTTTTTTTTTTTTCCTCCCCAAAATCGCTGCAGATGGTAACTGCAGTCATGAATTAAAAGATGCTTACTCCTAGGAAGAAAATTTATGATCAACCTAGACAGCATGTTAAAAAGCAGAGACATTACTTTGTCAACAAAGGTCAGTCTAGTGAAGGCCATGGTTTTTCCAGTAGTCATGTATGGATGTGGGAGCTGGACTGTGAAGAAAGCTGAGTGGCAAAGAATTGATGCTTTTGAACTGTGGTGTTGGAGAAGACTCTTGAGAGTCCCTTGGACTGCAAGGAGATCCAACCAGTCCATCCTAAAGAGAGTCAGTCCTGAATATTCACTGGAAGGACTGATGTTGAAGCTGAAACTCCAATATTTTAGCTGCCCGATGCGAAGAGTTGACTCATTGGAAAAGACTCTGATGCTGGGAAAGAATGAAGGCCGGAGGAGAAGGGGATAACAGAGGATGACATGGTTGGATGACATCAGCGACTGAATGGAAATGAGTTTGAGTAAATCCAGGAGTTGGTGATGAGCAGGGAGGCCTGGCATGCTGCAGTCCATGGAGTGGCAAAGGGTCAGGCAGAACTAAGTGACTGAACTGAACTGAACTGATAGTGCAGTTTTCATATCCATATATGACTACTGGAAAACCATAACTTAGACCACACAGACCTTTTCAGAATAGCAGTGCTTTTTAATATGCTGTCTAGGTTTGACCTAGCTTTTCTTCCAAGGAGCAAACATCTTTTACTTTTGTGGTTGCAGTCAACATCTGCAGTGATTTTGGAGCCCAAGAAAACAGTCTGTCATGGTTTCCATTTTTTCTCCATCTATTTGACATGAAGTCATGGGACCAGATGCCATGATCTTAGTTTTTTAAATGTTGAGTTTTAAGTCAGCTTTTTCACTCTCCTCTTTCATCTTTATCAAGAGACTCTTTCTTTCCTCTATGCTTTCTGCAATTATGATGTCTTCATCAGCATGTCTAAGGTTATTGATATTTCTCCAAGTGATTTTGACTCCAGCTTATGCTTCATCCAGCCTGGTATTTGACACTATGTACTCTGTATAAAAGTTAAATAAGCACCTTTCTGTGATTCTTGTTAATGTATGGCAATAAACCACCACAATATTGTAAAGTAGTTAGCCTTCAACTAAAATAAATTAATTAGTGAAAAAATAAGCAGTATAACAATATATGGCCTTGATGTACTCCTTTCCCAATTTGGAACCAGCCCGTTGTTCAATGTTCAATTCTAACTATTGCTTTTTGACCTGCGTACAGGTTCCTCATGGGGCAGGTAAGATAGTCTGGTATTGCTATCTCTAAGAATTTTCTGTACTTCGTTGTGATTCACACAGTCAAAGGCTGTATTGTAGTCAGTGAAGCAATAGATGTTTTTCTGAATTTCCCTTGTTATTTCTATGATCAAACGGATTTGGCAGTTTGATCTCTGCTTCCTCTGCCTTTTCTAAATCCAGCTTGAACATCTGGAAGTTCTAGGTTCACTTAGTGTTGAATCCTGGCTTGGCTTGGAGAATTTTGAGCATTACTTTGCTAGCATGTGAAATGAGTACAATTGTGAAGTAGTCTGAATATTTTTTGGCAGTGCCCTCCTTTGGCATTGGAATGAAAAGTGACCTTTTCCAGTTCTGTGACCACTGCTGAGTTTTCCAAATTTGCTGGCATATTGAGTGCAACTCTTTAATACCATCATATTTTAGGATTTGAAATAGCTCAGCTGGAATTTCATCACCTCTACTAGTGTTGTTCATAGTGATGCTTTCTAAGACCCACTTGACTTCCCACTCCAAGATGTCTGGATCTAGGTGAGTGATCACACCATCGTGGTTATCTGGGTCATTAAGATCTTTTTTGTATAGTTCTTTTGTGTGTATTCTTGCCCCTTCTTCTTTTCTTTTATTTTTATTTTTACTTTATTTTACTTTACATTCTTAATATCTTCTGCTTCTGTTAGGTCCATACCATTTCTGTCCTTTATTGAGCCCACCTTTGCATGAAATGTTCCCTTGGTAACTCTAATTTTCTTAAAGAGATCTCTAGTCTTACCCATTCTGTAGTTTTCCTCTATTTCTTTGCATTGATCACTGAGGAAGGCTTTCTTATCTCTCCTTGCTATCCTTTGGACATTCAAATGGGTATATTTTTCCTTTTCTCCTTTGCCTTTAGCTTCTCTTATTTTCTTAGCTTAAAAGCTAAGCCTTCCTCAGACAACCATTTTGCCTTTTTGCATATATTTTCATTGGGCATGCTTTTGATTACTGCCTCCTGTACAGTGAATCTCCACCCATAGTTCTTCAAGCACTCTGTCTATCAGGTCTAATCTCTTGAATGTATTTGTCACTTCCATTTTATAATCATAAGGGATTTGATTTAGGTCATATCTGAATGGTCTAGTGGTTTTCTCTAGTTTCTTCAATTTCAGCCTGAATTTTGCAATAAGGAGTTCATGATATGAGCCACAGTCAGCTCCAAGTCTTGTTTTTGCTGATTGTATGGAGCTTCTCCATCTTCAGCTGCAAAGAATATCATCAATCTGATTTCAGTATTGGCCATCTGGTGATGTCCATATGTAGAGTTTTCTCTTATGTTCTACACTTTAGTAAAAGGTAAAATATACTGTAAGAAGAAGACCCTCAATTTTAAATGCATATGTAAAAAAAAAAAGGTGTGTTTCTGTGTGTTTGCAGTGGGCAGGGGGTGGGGGGGCTTCCTTAGTGGCTCAATGGTAAAGAATCCACCCACCAGTGCAGGAGATCTAGGTACAATTTCTGATCCAGAGAGATCCCACATACCAAGGAGCAACTAAGTTTGTGAGCCATGACTATTGAACCTGTGCTCTAGAGCCTGAAAGGCACAACCACTGAGAGCCTCGTGCCCTAGTGCCAGTGCCACACAATAAGAGAAGTCACCGCAAAGAGAAGTCCATACACTGCAACTAGAGAATAGACCCCGCTCACTATAACTTGAGAAAAGGCTATGTATCAATGAAGACTCAGAACAGCAAAAAATAAATAAGATTTTTTTTTAATATATAGGGTTTTTTTTTAGAAAAATAAACATGTACTATATAGTTTAAAGGGCTGATTTTTGGCTTGATTATATTATTATCAGAAAATAAGAATTATTTGATTATTTATCAAAGCTAAACCATAGATTTAATCTTGTTCATGTCTCAGTATCTTCAGGATTTTAACACCTTACATTTATAGATAATAAGAGGAACCGCTTTGCTACATTAAGTATTTTTCACAACAACAGATGTACCTAGAATTGCTAACAAAATAAGCATATGTGAATGAAATCTTGGTAGTTTTAATGTATCATATACTTTATATTTTAAAATAAGAATTATCAAATTTAGCTAGATGACTGAGAAAATTATAACTCCCTTTATGAACAGAGTTTTTCAACCTAAGCACTATTGATATTTTGGGCTAGGTCATACTTTTTTTGTGGGGGATGTCCAGGAAGTTTATCAACATTCTCTGCCTTTACCCACTAGAGAACACAAGCAATCCCCTCCCCATCACTTGAATTGCAACAAATAAAAATGTCTCCAGACATTGTCAAATGTCACCTGAGGTGGAGAAGAAGCAAAATCAAACCCTGCTGAGAATCTGAATCACTGATAGAGATGAAAATAAAGAAAGAAAATTAAATGAGTTTCTCATTTTTCAAATCATCTCCCAAATAGAATTGCTGTTTCTGTAGAAAAAGTCACTATAGTTAAAAGCTGGATTAAGAAGCCAAATATTTTAGATGAATCCACATAATTCATACATTCATTGCTGTTTCTAAAGAATGATTTAATTTTCCCTTAAAACTGAAATGTACTATAAACTGCAAATACTGAGGACTGACTGTATTGCTATTATTTAGTCACTAAGTCATTTCTGACTCTTTGCGACCCCATGTACTGTAGCACACCCGACTTCCCTGTCCTTTACTATTTCCAGGAGTTTGCTCAAACTCATTTCCATTAGGTCAGTGATGCTAATCTAACCATATCATCCTCTGCTGCCCTCTTCTCTTGCCCTTAATCTTTCCCAGCACCAAGGTCTTTTCCAGTGAATTGGCTCTTGGCATTAGGTGGACAAAGTATTAGAGCTTTAGCTTCAGCATTAGTCATTCCAATGAATATCCAGAATTGATTTCCTTTTGGATTGACTGGTGTGATCTCCAGGCAGTCCAAGGGACTCACAAGAGTCTTCTGCAACACCACAATTCAAAAGCATTATTTCTTTTGTACTCAGTCTTCTTTACGGGCCAAATCTCACATCCATACACAACTACTAGATAAACCATAGCTTTGACTGTATGGACTTTGTGGGCTTTTTAATATGCTGTTTAGGTTTTGTTATAGCTTGACTTCCAAGGAGGAAGTGTCTTTTAATTTTGTGGCTGCAGTTGAGAGGGTTAACAGGTAGGAAGGCCAGAGATCCCCAGGTTGCAGGAGGAAATAAACTTCAAGTGTCAGATTTTGTTGTTCCTTTTCTACACAAAATTAAAAGAGGCTTGCTTCGTTTAATTTTGTGTTGAGGAAGCCTGGTTCAGCCTGAACTTTCCTCAGACCTTGGGCTAATCAATTCGTTTTTCTTATGGACATGTTTTCTTAAGCTATGTTAATGAAACTATTTATTTGCTTTGGAATCTGCCTTTCTTCAAATTTGTTCTGCCTAAGATTAAATTTTTTCTTTTCTCAAATCTTGGGCTGATAATCACTCAACAAACCCATATTCATGACAATTGTTTTATGACCCAGGATGACACACCTTGTGCCATTCCATCTCAAAAATGCATATTGTGGGAGAAAGGACCTGGTAAAACTCCCTCAGCCTTGAGGGGTCTCTCTTATTTGATTAGCAGCTTGCTTGCTCCTTGGAAGAAAAGCTATGACCAACCAAGACATCATATAAAAAAGCAGAGATATTACTTTACTGACAAAGGTCCATCTAGTTAAAGCTACGGCTTTTCCAGTAGTCATGTATGGATGTGAGAATTGGACCATAAAGAAAGCTGAGCACCAAAGAATTGATGGTTTTGAACTGTGTTGTTGGCAAAGACTCTTGAGAGTCCCTTGGACTGCAAGGAGATCCAACCAGTCCATCCTAAAGGAAGTCAGTCCTGAATATGCATTGGAAAGACTGATCCTGAAGCTGAATTTCAGCTCCAATACTCTGGCCACCTGATGCGAACAGCTGACTCATTGGAAAAGACACTGATTCTGGGAAAGATTGTAGGTGAGGAGGAGAAGGGGACAACAGAGGATGAGATGGTTGAATGACATCAGCGACTCAATGGACATAAGGTTGGGCAAGCTCCGGGAGTTGGTGATAGACAGGGAGGCCTGGAATGCTACAGTCCATGGGGTCAAAAAGAGTCAAGACACAACTGAGGGACTCAACTGAGCAGACATAAAATGCCTTCCTAAAAACAAGCAAGGGGGCATTCTTTCTGTGCCCTTCTGGTGTCTATGTCAGAAGCTTTCTCTCTTTTATAATTTAATAAAATTCTCATACACAAAAAGGACCACATGGTCAAGTCTCATCTCTGGCCCTGGATCAAAATCCTCTCCTCCAGAAGTCACGAATCCTGGTGTGGCACATGGCTCACAGCTGCAACCTTTCACAGTTATTTTGGAGTTCAGGAAAATAAAATCTCACTGTTTCCACTTTTTGACCATCTAGTTGCCATGAAATGATGGGACAGGATGCCACGATCACAGTTTTTTGAATGTTGAGTTTTAAGCCAGCTTTTTCACTCTCCTCTTTCACCCCCCTCAAGAGGCTCTTTAGTTTCTCTTCATATTCTGCCATTAAAGTGGTATCATCTGCATATGTGAGGTTGCTGATATTTCTGCCAGTAATCTTGATTCCAGTCTGTAATTCATCCAGCCCAGCATTTCACATGATGATGTGTACTCTGCATAAAGTTAAGGGTGACAATATACAGCCTTGACCTACTCCTGTCCCAATTTTGAACCAGTCAGTTGTTCCATGTAAGATTCTAACTGTTTCTTCTTGACCCACATAGAGGTTTATCAGGAGACAGATAAGAGAGTCTGGTATTCCTATGTTTTTTAAGAATTTTCTACAGTTTGTTGTGATCCAAGAAGTCAAAAGCTTTAATGTAGTCAATGAAGCAGAAGTAGATGTATCTCTGGAATTCCCTTGTTTTCTCTATGATTCAACACATGTTGGAAATTTGATCTCTGGTTCCTCTGACTTTTCTAAATCCAGCTCATATATCTGGAAGTTCTCAGTTCATGTACTGCTAAAGCATAGCATGAAGGCTTTTGAGCATAACCTTCTTAGTGTGTGAAATGACTGCAGTTGTACAGTACTCTGAACATTCTTTGACATTACCTTTCTTTAGGACTGGAATGAAAACTGACCTTTTCCAGTCCTGTGACCACTGCTGAATTTTCCAAATTTGCTAACATATTGAGTGCAACACTTTAACAGCATCGTCTTTTAGGGTTTGAAATAGTTCAGTTGGAATTCCTTTGGGAACACATAACACCCAAGACAACTCCAATGGGCTGGCAAGTAGTTAAGGCATTCGAATAGCATGTGCTGCATCTTCGCACGGTCAGTAAGGCTATGGCACAGAGGAGGCAGCTGCCCTTCTCTCTCTCTCTCTCTTTCTGTCCCCCAAATCACTGAAGGACAATAAGGATACCTCAGAAAACATAGATTCAGGACACTTTGCTCTGCTGGCTTTCATCTGTGGGCTTGGGGGCAGGCCAGGCAATCACTCCAGGCCCAGGAGAAAGACACCATAGGCAGCAGCCAGGAAAGGGTGGGTAGGCCTCCGGCTGGACAGCTCTAGCACATCCTGCATAAGGGGAGCTGGGCTCTCCTGGCCAGGGTCGCCCTGACATGCCAGCTCCTAGGGGCTGCCTACAGTGGTGACCCTGGGAGCACTCCTGCCAACCTTGGCCTGGCTGGTGATGGCGGTCTAACCCACTGCCCTCTCCTCATGGTGGCTATGCTCTCCTGGCTCTCGGTGACCGCCACGTGGTTGCTAGCAAGCAGGCCCAAGTCCGCCTTGCTCTCTGACATGTGGGTGATGCCACTGTGGATAAACTCATTCTTGCCATCCTCCCTGGCCTCTCTTTCACTGTCCTTGTTGTGGTACTCAGTGTGCCGGGCCTTTTGGTGGACCCTTGGTGGTGCACCAGGTTGTGCTTCAAGGAAAAGGTCCACTCACAGGTCTGGGACTTGTACAGCCTCTCTCCTGTGTGCGACCTTATGTGCTGTATCAGGTCGTTCAGGGAACAGAACCTCTTGCAACACATGCTGCACATCTTTTTCCTGTTGCCTGCCTTGATGGCTATGCTCCTGGGGGAGCCTATCTTTGGCTTCTCGTTGTTGTCACTCTTCTCCAAGGACTTCTTCTCTGCAGCTCCCCACCCCACTCTTCCTCCCACATGGTCAGAGGACCCTTTGAGCTCCTCGTCTGCTTATCTTCCAGGGCTTCAGGTCTGGTCTCCACCTTGGCCAGGGGCTCCAGAGTCTGGGGCTTAGCTGGCCTGCACAGTAGCTCAGTGGTGGTCCCTTAGGCTCCTGGGAAACAGTGCTCTTGCCCCAGGCTCCTCAAGGCCCTGTGCCTTACAGAGGCAGCTGAGGGTCCCAAGGAACTTGAAGCTCTTCTCACATACATGGTAGGCATGCTTGTAGTGCTGTGCACCTGCTCCCACTTTCTCCTTAGCCAGCTTGAAGCCCATCAGCTTGTTGGCAAGGTTGAGGTCCAGGATCTTGTTGCTGACCATGCCCTCCTGAGAGCCATCAGCATCCTTATCCCACTACTCCTCAGTGTGGTTCTCTTCTTCCTCAGCCACTACTTACTTCACCGTGTCCCGCACTGCCAATGGGGGCTCCTCCAGGACCGGCATAGGGAGCAGGCTGGGATTAGCAGCTCTTGCTCCCAGGCGATGAGGTCCTGCACTTCACTGCTAGCCAATGAGGCCTCCGTGTCTGGCTGTCAGTGTGGGTCAGCATGTGCCTCTGCAGTAGCTCCCAGCATCTTAATCATCCTTTGTATATATATGGATTGTAGAGTTTGGAAACAGAAATTCAGGATGTTCAGAATTGAAAGAAAACTTAGAGATCACTTGTCAACTTCCCTCATTTTGTAAATATGAAAACTGAAGCTCAGAGATGGATAATCGAGTATCTGATGAATAGAAGAACAGGAGGAAGGAAGAATTCAAAGCAGCTCAACTATTATTTCTCTCTTTGCATTCTAACTTTCATAGTGACTTTGAGTTGAGCTGGCATTGAATTCCTCCTTCCTCTTTGTTCTTCTATTCAGCAGTTAATTATCCATCTCTAGGCTTCAGTTTTCACATGTGTAAAATGAAAGAAGTTGACAAGTTCATCAAATGATGAACCATAAGCAATCCTTACATGCAATACTTCTTATAAGATACATCTTCTACTAGTTAGCTAGGACATAAATAGTAAGACTACTTTCAGGTGATATTGAATAACAAAATTTGAAATATTAATAATATTGTGGTCAAAAAATGAATTTGTCAATAATAGCAAAGCTTTAGAGACAATAATAGCAAAGCCTCAGAGACTGATATGCAATTCTGCTTTAGCATGTAAAGCCATTCACAATGGAGAACATTTGTAAGGTAGCTGGCAACTTTTGCCTATAACACAGTCTCATCTTTTTAGGTGACTACAAAAGGAGACAATGATACTAGTCCAGTTCACAACATCCCTTTCTTTACTCTTATGTCTATAATACCTATTATCTACTTCATTGATTCTCAACCTTTTCCAGGTTAGAGTCCCTTGGAGAAACAGATGTCAACAATAGATATTTTCCCCAGGAAAAGGCACATACTAATATACAAAATTTTACATACAATTTCAAGCTTAGTAAGTCCATACATGGGATTAAGAATTGCTGTTCTAGCATTCATTTTCTTATGTGCCCTGGTTCAGTTAAATCAAAAGTTGCTTAAAATTGGGAATGGGTCCTATAAATCTCTGTCCTGACATCCTAGATGCACTGCTCAGCCCACAGTAGAGACTCAATAAGTGTTAATTCTTAGCAGGTCATCTGCTCATTTTTTTTTTTTTTTTCTCACTATGGGCCAAGTGCTGTGTGAGAAAATGAGGATTCAAAGAAAAAAGGTAAGAACCCCATCCTCAAGGAACTCAATCTAATTAAACAGATAAGTAAACATATGCTTATAAAGGTAAAAAATAAAGGGGGGGGAAAGGGTTCTAAAATGGAAAGGAAACAAATGGGGAAAGGAGGAAAGGATAGGGATTTTTGGGAAATTGTGCTTTCAGACGGAGAAGGCAATGGCACCCCACTCCAGTACTCTTGCCTGGAAAATCCCATGGATGGAGGAGCCTGGTAGGCTGTGGTCCATGGAGTCTCTAAGAGTCAGACACGACCAAGTGATTTTACTTTCCCTTTTTACTTTCATGCGTTGGAGAAGGAAATGGCAGCCCACTCCAGAATTCTTGCCTGGAGAATCCCAGGGACAGGGGAGCCTGGTGGGCTGTCATCTATGGGGTCACGTAGAGTTGGACATGACTGAAGCGACTTAACAGTAGCAGCAGCAGTACTTTCAGATTTGGTTTGTTGGGATGATGGGTTAGGAGATTCAGTAGATGACCTGGAAGGCTTCCTGGAAATGAGTATGTTTTAACTAAGTCCAACAACAACAGCAACAACAACAACAACAAAATGTCAGAACATTATCCTAACCTCAACCTCATTGCTTAAGGGATAACACAGTAGAGTGGTAGAAAATGAGAGAAGCAAAAAAGGAAAAAAAAAAAGAACACTGGGGTACAGAAGTATCCTTCAATTCTTTCCTTGTTTCATCAAGTACTACTCTTGAAACAATGTTCATATTGTACACATATTGCTATTAACTGTATACTTGTAAAACATCTACATGAACACATTACAAAAAATAAATCTGGCTACTCCATCAAACTATTTAAAATGAGACTGTATCTAATCTAACATGATTGCTTCAGGGTATTTAACTGCCTGAAG
>SJYA01003194.1:46185-59972 GCA_006410615.1 Neotragus moschatus | reverse complement strand
CTTCTTCTTTTCCAATTTGGATTCTTTTTATTTCTTTTTCTGCTCTGATTGCTATGGCCAAAACTTCCATAACTATGTTGAATAGTAGTGGTGAAAGTGGACGTCCTTGTCTTGTTCCTGACTTTAGGGAAATGCTTTCTATTTTTCCCCGTTGAGGATAATGTTTGCTGTGTTGAGGATAATGTTTGCTGTGGTTTTGTCATGTTGAGGTATGTTCCTTCTATTCCTGCTTTCTGGAGAGTTTTTTTTTTATCATAAATGGATGTTGAGTTTTGTCAATGGCTTTCTCTGAATCTATTGAGATAATCGTATGGCTTTTATTTTTCTATTTGTTAATGTAGTGTGTTACATTGATTGATTTGTGAATATTGAAGAATCCTTGTATCCCTGGTATAAAGCCCACTTGGTCATGGTGTATGACCTTTTTAATGTGTTATTGGGTTCTGATTGCTAGAATTTTGTTAAATATTCTTGCATCTATGTTCTTTAGTGATATTGGTCTGTAGTTTTCTTTTTTTGTGTGGCATCTTTGTCAGGTTTTTGTATTAAGACTTTAGTGTGATGTAGTTCCAGTTGTTTACTTTTGCTTTTGGTGTCAAATCCAAATAAGAATTACCAAGAGAGATGTTAAGGAGCTCCTCCTCTACATTTCCCTTTAGATGTTTTATAGTTTCAGATCTTAAGTTAACTTTGAGCTGTTTTTTGTGAATGGTATAACAAATTAGTCCAGTTTCATTCTTTTGCATGTGGCTGTTCTGTTTCAATAATACTGTTTATTGAAGAGACTCTCCACTCAACATTTTACAGTATAGATTTCTTTTTCATAATTTAATGCTCCAAATTAATTGACCATAAGTGTGTGCGTTTGTTTCTGGACTCTGTATCATGTTCCATTAATCTCTATGTCTGTTTTGTTGTCAGTACCATAATGTATTGATTATTATACTTTGAAAGATAGCTTGAAATCAAGTGTGAATTGTGAAGCAAGTGCTTCAAATGTGAAGCATCTAGCTCTATTTCTCTTTCCTAATATTGCTTTGACTATTGGGGTCTTTTGTGATTCCACATAAGTTGTAAAATTATTTGTTTTATTTCTGTACAACATACCATTATACTTTATTGAAGAACATTTAAAGATAGACTTTACTTTTAAAGCAGTTTTACATTCATAACAAAATTGAAAAGAAAGTACAGTATTTTCCAACATCTTCCATGTCCCCACACATGCATTGCTTTCCCCATTATCAATATCCTTCACCAGGGTAATATGTTTATTTATTTATTTTTAAAAATTTATTTCATATTGGGGTATAACTGATTAACAAAATATGTTGTGACAGTTTCAGGTGAACAGAGAAGTAACTCAGTCATACATACATATGTATCCATTCTCCCCAAAATGCCCTCCCATCCAGGCTGCCACAGAACACTGAGCAGAGTTCCACATTCTATACAGTAGTCTATGGTGGCTATTCATTTTAAACATAGCAGTGTGTACATGTACATCCTCACCTCCCAACTATTCCTCCCCCACAACTTTCACCCTCAGCAATTATAAGTTCATTCTCCAAGTCTGTGAGTCTCTTTCTGTTTTGTAAGTAAGCTCACTTATATAATTTCTTTTTAGATTCCACATATAAGGGATGTTATACAGTGTTTATCCTTCTCTGTCTGAATTACCTCACTCAGTATGACATTCTCTAGTTTCATGCAGGTTGCTTCAAACGGCATTACTTCATTTTGTTAAGTGGTTGAGTAATATTCCATTGTAGGTTCTTGCTAGGTGCTCAATGGTAAAGTATCTGTTTGCTGATTCAGGAGACATGAGTTGACTCCTGGGTTAGGAAGATCTCCTGGATTAGAAAATAGCAACCCACTCCAGTATTCTTGCCTGGGAAATCCCATGGACAGAAGAGCCTGGCAGGTTACAGTCTATGGGGTTGCAAAAGAACTGGACACGAATTAGCCACTAAACAGCAACAATATTCCACTGTATATATGTACCACAATTTCTTTATCCTTTCCTCTGTCAATGGACATTTAGGTTTATTCCATGTCTTGGCTATTGTAATTGTTGTTGTTCAGTTGCTAAGTCATGTCTTATCTTTTTGCAATCCCATTTACTGTAGCATGTCAGGCATCCATATACTTCACTGTCTCCCAGAGTTTGTTCAGATTCATGTCCATTGAGTCAGCGATGCTATTTAACTATCACATCCTCTGCCACTCCCTTCTCTTTTTGCCTTCAATCTTTTCCAGCATTCGGCCTTTTTCCAATGACTTGGTTCCATGTATCAGGTAGCCAAAGTATTGGGCTTCAGCTTCAGCATCAGTTATTCCAATGAATATTCAAAGTTGATTTCCTTTAGGATTGACTGATTTGATATCCCTATGGTCCAAGGCACTCTCCAGAGTCTTCCACCACCACAATTTAAAAGCATCAATTCCTCAGTGCTCAGTCTTTTTTATGATCCAAATATCACATCCATAATGACTACTGAAAAAGCCANTGAATATTCAAAGTTGATTTCCTTTAGGATTGACTGATTTGATATCCCTATGGTCCAAGGCACTCTCCAGAGTCTTCCACCACCACAATTTAAAAGCATCAATTCCTCAGTGCTCAGTCTTTTTTATGATCCAAATATCACATCCATAATGACTACTGAAAAAGCCATAGCCTTGACTACATGGACTTTTGTTGACAAAGTAATGTCCTTGTTTTCTAATATGTTATCTATGTTTTTCATAGCTTCCTTTCCAAGGAGCCATAATATTCTAATTTCATGGCTGTAGTTACCATCTACAGTGATTCTGGAGCCTAAGAAACTCAAATCTGTTGCTGCTTCCATTTTTCCCCTTTTATTTGCCATGAAGTGATGGCACTGGATGTCATGATCTTAGTATTTTGAATGTTGAGTTGAGAGCCAGCTTTTTCACTATCTTCTTTCACTCTCATCCAGGATATTGTAAACAGTGCTGAAATAAACATTGATGTACATATTTCCTTTTAAATCATGTTTATATCTGAATATTATGCCTGATAGTGTGAGTGTAGGTTAAATGGTAGCTATATTTTTAGTTTTTTAAGAAGCCTTCATGTAATTCTCTATAACTTTGCATTTTTATTCTTTTTTTTTCACATATTTGTTACTTTGTTTTGTTTTTGCTGCTTCATTCCCCATTTGGCATCTTGTTTTATTTATTTATTTATTTTTTCCAGTTTGTGCTTTAGTTAGTTTTGTTCTTAACTAGTGGATATCATATTTGGTTTCCTGCATTTACAGGGTCAATCTATTGTATTTTATTTTTCTTAACTGCTTTGATTTTGTTTATGGGTGTATATGTATATGTGCATATTCCATTATTTTAGTTATTATTTGCCATATTTTATAATTGCCATTTATCTGGGGTTGATCTTTAAAATTTTTTTTACTTTACAATATTGTATTGATTTTGCCATATATCAACATGAATCTACCACGGGGGTGCATTTTTTTGTTTGTTGCTTTTGTGTGTTTGTTTCAATCACATTTAATGCTATAACAAACCACCTGTGGAATCTCTGTTCCCCAGCCAGAGATCAAGCCCTGCACCTTTAGAGTGGGAACACTGATGCCAATAACCTGAACTACCAGAGAACTCCTAACCCTAGGGAGAATCAAATAGTGAGAACACACACAAAGGCAACCACTTGTATACAAGATCCAGCATCAACCAACTGCCAGTAATACCCTGTGCAGGACACCTTATCCAAACATCAAACAAGACAAAAATAAAGAAAAAAAAATCATTAGCAGACAAGATAACTACCTGACTCAACCTTGCCCTTCATAGGAAAAAAAGAAAAAGAAAAAACTCACCTCTTCCCAGCAGAATGCAAGCACAAGCCACACCCTACATGAAGATTATGCACTGTGCCAACCTTATAAGGACAGAAACCAAAAGGAAGAAAAAATTCAACTTCAAAGACTGGGAAAAGGAGATCTCAAATAGAATACGTTTCAAACAATGAAAAGGCAGAGAAATACAGCACAAATGAAGGAACAACCTAGAAACACATAAGTCCAAGTAAATAAAGAGAAAATAGGCAACTACCTGAAAAAGAATTCAGGATAATTATGGTAAAGGTGATTCAAAACCTCGAAAATAGAATAGAGAAAATTCAAGAATCAATTAACAAAGCCCTAGAAGAAATAAAAAAATAAAAAAAAAACATTCAGAGAAAACACAATTACTGAAATTAGCACCACTCTACAAATAATCAGTATCAGAATATCTGAGGCAGAAGAAAGGATAAGTGAGTTGCAAGGTAGAATGGTGGAAATAACTGCTGAAGAGCAGAATTAAGTTAAAAGAATGAAAAGAACTGAGAATAGTCTCAGAGACTTCTGGGACAATATTAAACGTACCAACATTCCAATTACAGGGGTCCCAGAAGAAGAAGAACCAAAGAAAGGGTATGAGAAATATTTTTAAGAGAATATAGTTGAAAATTTCCCCAACGTGGAAAAAGAAATAGTCAATCAAGTCCAAGAAGCTCAAAGAGTCCTATACAGGATAAACCCAAGGAGAAGAAACACACCAAAACACAAACTAATCAAATTAACAAAGATTAACCACAAAGAAAGTATATTAAAAGTAGCAAGGAAAACAACAACAACAACAACAACAACACAAAATGTACAATGGAAACCTCATATGTTTAACAGCAGAAACTCTGCATGCCAGAAAAGAATGACAGAATATATTTAAAGTAATGAAAAGGAAAAATCTACAATCAAGATTACTCTACCTGACAAAGATCTCATTCAAAATTGATAGAGAAATCAAAAGCTTTACAGATAAGCAAAAGTTAAGAGAATTTAGTACCATTAAACCAGTTTTACAACAAATGTTGAAGGGACTTTATAGACAGGAAAGATAAGAGAAGAAAAAGACCTACAAGAATAAACCCCAAACGATTAGAAAATGGTGATCAATTCAGTTCAATCTGTCAGTTGTGTCTGATTCTTTGTGACCCCATGGACTGCAGTATGCCAGGCCTCCCTGTCCATTATCAACTCACTTGTCATCACAAACTCATGTCCACTCAGAGTCAGGGATGCCATCCAACCATTTCATCTTCTGTCGTCTCCTTCTCGTCTCGCCTTCAATCTTTCCCACCATCAGGGTTTTTCAAATGAATCATCAGTCAAACCTCATTAAATTTTAGAAAATTGAAGTGGTATCAAGCATCTTTTCTGACCGCAATGCTATGAGACTGATATCAATTATAAGAAAAAATTGTAAAACACAAACACTTGCAGATTAAAAAATACAGTCCTTAATAATGAGCAGGTTAATGAAGAAATCAAAAGAGAAGTAAAAATATCCCTAAAAAACAAATGATAATGAAAACATGACAACTCAAAACCTATGGCATGCACCAAAAGGAGTTTTAAGAGGGAAGTTTATATTAATATAATCCTACCTCAAGAGACAAGAAATCGAGGGGCGGTCCTAAGATGGTGGAGGAATAGGACAGGGAGACCACTTTCTCCTTCTCAAATTCATCAAAAGAACATTTCAAAGCTGAGTAAATTCCACAAAACAACTTCTGAATGCTGGCAGAGGACATCAGGCACCCAGAAAAGCAGATCATTGCCTTCAAAAACAGGTAAGAAAAAATATAAAAGACGAAGAAAGAGACAAAGGAGGTAGGGAGGGAGCTCTGTACTGGGCAGGGAGTCCTATCCTGGGAAGAAAGTCTTAAGAAAAGAGAAGTTTCCAAACACCAGGAAACACTCTCACTGCCAAGTCTATGGCAAGCCTTGAAAACACAGAAGGCAAAATAACAGGGAGGAAAAATAAATAAATAATTAAAACCAACAGATTTCAAGCCCAACAGTAACTCCCCCAGTGGAGAAGCAGCACAGATGCCTGCATCTGCCACTAGCAAGTAGGGGATGGGCAGGGAGGCTTGGAAGGTGTGGGTTGCAGTGTTTTTTAAGAATCAGGCGGAATGCCCCGCCCATAACCAGAGTGAACTTACTTGGGCTAGAAAACCAGACTGTGGGATAACTACCACGTGAAAAGCTCTAACATAAGACATCTCCAGGACCGTGCACAGAACAAAGGACGGAATAGAAATAGCTGGCTGTAGACCATCCCTCTCCAGTGACAGGCAGCCAGAGCCGTAAGGGCTGGAAGGGAGCAATCGCAGCACAAGAGAGACATTACCTACCAAAATGCAAGCAGGCTTCTTTGCTAACTAAGACTTCTGGGGGTGCTGGGCAGTCATCATCTGCCTTTGAAGGGATGCCAGCGGTACACCCAGAAAACTGAGCATCAGAGATGGGAAAGAAGATAAGTCATAGCATCAGTGCTCGCCAAACACCTGAGCTACTTGGACCTGGGAAGGGCACAAAATGCAAGCCCAACCGAATTTGTGCCTCTGAGGGCTACCTGAGCACTGAGCCAACCAGGTAGGTGCATGCAGCCTAGGGCCGGCCTCAGACAGTTCCAGGCAGAGCAACGTAGAGCCTGAGTGGTGTGCGCCGTGTGCAGGGGCATGCCCAGCTTGGCTGAGACACTGCAAGCACATGCCAGTGTTATTTGTTTGCCGCATACCTCCCTCCACACAGAGTGACTGAACAAGTGAGCCTAAAAAAAAAAAAAAAAATGTCCACCACCGCCCCCTTTATGTCAGGGTGGAAATCAGACACTGAAGAGACCAACCAGCAAACAGAAGAAGCTAAATAGAGAGAACCACCTTGGAAGTGACCCCACATTGCCCACAACAGCAGAGGAAGTCCCCGATATATCTTTACTATTTTTACGATCATTCTTTTTTTTTTTTTTCTGATGCTGTTGTGGCACTGTTTTTACTTTTTTTATTTTTCTTCTTTTTTTTAAACTTTTTTAAGCTTTTAAGTCCTCTATTTCTTCTTTAATTTTTACTTTTATAACCTACTATGACTTTTCAAAAAAAAAACGAAACCCTATTTCTAAAGCAAATGCCATATATAGTCTTTTGTGGTTGCTGTTGTTGTTTTATAATAATTCTTGTGGCTTTTTTTCCTTCTTCTTCTTCTTTTTTTTTTAATATTGTATTTTTGAAAATCCAACCTCTACTCTAGATTTTTAATCTTTCCTTTTTGTTGTTTGTTGTCAATTTTGTACATTTAAAAACCCAATCTTCAGTGCCCAATTTTACCTGAGAGTGAGATTACTGGCTTGACTGCTCTCTCCTCCTTTGGACTCTCCTCTTTATCCACCAGGTGGCCTCTGTCTCTTCCCTCCCTCTTCTCTTCTCTACCCAACTCTGTGAATCTGTGTATTCCATACGGTGGAGAACACTTAGGGAACTGGTCACTGGCTGGATCTGACTCTCTCCTTTTCATTTTCCACTTTTATCCTCCTGGCCACTTCTGTCTACTTCTTCCATCTCCTCTTCCCTGTATAAACTCGTGAAGATCTCTGAGCAGTCGAGACTCTGGAGTGCACAAAAGGAAGTGATTACTGGCTAGCTTGCTCTCTCTTCTTTCGATCCCACCTCATTTCATTCCAGTCACCTCTAACTACCAACACCCTCTTCTCTTCGCCATGTAACTCAGTGAACCTCTCTGGGTGTAACTCAATGTGGGGAAACTTTTCATCTTTAACCTAGATGTGTTATCATTGGTACTGTATAGATGGAGAAGTCTTGAGGCTACTGTAAAAATACAACTGAAAACCAGAAGCAGGAGGTTTAAGTCCAAAACCTTAAAACATCAGAGAAATCTTGAATCCAGGGAACATTAATAGATAGGAACTCATCAAACGCCTCCATACCTACACTGAAACCAAGAACTGCCCAAGGGCCAACAAGTTCCAGAGCAAGACATACACACAAATTCTCCAGCAACACAGGAACACACAACTGATTTCAATATACAGGCAGTTCAAAGTTGCTCCAAAACTATTGACGTCTCATAACTCATTACTGGACATTTCATAGCACTCCAGAGAGAAGAAATCCAACTCTACTCACCAGAACTCAGACACAAGCCTCCTTAACCAAGAAACCTTGACAAGCCACTGATACAACCCCACTCACAGTGAGGAAACTCCATAATAAAGAGAACTCCACAAATTCCCAGAATATAGAAAGGCCACCCCAAATGCAGCAATATAACCAAGATGAAGAGACAGCGGAATGTCCAACAGGTAAAGGAACAGGAGAAAAGCCCACCAAACCAAAGAGGAAGAGATAGGGAAACTACCTGAGAAATAATTCTGAATACTGATACTGAAAATGATCCAAAATTTTGAAATCAAAATGGAATCACAGATAAATAGCCTGGAGAGAAGGACTGAGGAGATGCAAGAAAGGTTTAACAAAGACCTAGAAGAAATAAAAAAGAGTCAATATATAATGAAATAAATGAGGTCAGAAAAAACTCTGGAGGCAACAAATAGAATAACGGAGGCAGAAGATAGGATTAGTGAAATAGAAGATAAAATGGTAGAAATAAATGAATCANGGCATACACACCGAGGAAACCAGAATTGAAAGAGACATGTGTACCCCAATGATCATCGCAGCACTGTTTATAATAGCCAGGACATGGAAACAACCTAGATGTCCATCAGCAGATGAATGGATAAGAAAGCTGTGGTATATATACACAATGGAGTATTACTCAGACATTAGAAAGAATACATTTGAATCAGTTCTAATGAGGTGGATGAAACTGGAGTCGATTATATAGAATGAAGTAAGCCGGAAAGAAAAATACCAATACAGTATACTAACACATATATATGGCATTTTGAAACATGGTAATGATAATCCTGTATGCGAGACAGCAAAAGAGTCACAGATGTATAGAATGGACTTTTGGACTCCAAGGGAGAGGGAGAGGGTGGGATGATTTGGGAGAATGACAATGAAACATGTATACCATCATCTAAGAAACAAATCGCCAGTCTATGCTCGATCCCCAAGGATGCTTGAGGCTGATGCACGGGGATGATACAGAGAGAGTTAGAGATGATATGTGGAGGGAGGTGGGAGGGGGGATCAGGATTGGGAGCTCATGTACACCCATGGGAGATTCATGTCCATGTATGGCAAAACCAATACAGTATTGTAAAGTAAAATAAACTAAACATTAAAATTAAAAAAACAAAAACAAATAAAATAAAAAGAGAAAAGAAATCATGGAGTAGACAACCTTATTTTACTCATAAAACAACTGAATATAAAGAAGAATGAAAACCCCCAAAATTAGCAGAAGGAAAGAAATCATAAAGATCTGAGCAGAAATAAACAAAAAAAGAAAGAAACAATAATAAAGATTAATAAAGCTAAAATTGGTTCTATGAGAAGATAAAATTGGCAAGCCTTTAGCCAGACTCATTAAGAAAACAAGAAAAGTCAAAGAAACAAAACTAGAATGAAAATGAAGAGGTTACAAGAGAAAATGCAGAAATATAAAGAATTATAAAAGCCTATTATGAGCAACTCTATGGCAATAAAATGGACAATCTGGAAGAAATGACAGATTCTTTGAAAAATTCAATCTTCCAAAACTGGACCAGGAAGAAATAGAAATTAGGAACATCCAAATTATAAGCACTGAAATTGAAACTAATCAAAAATCCCCCCCAAAACAAATGCCCAGGTCCAGATGGCAAGGAGATCCAACCAGTCCATTGTAAAGGGCCAGATGGCAAGGAGATCCAACCAGTCCATTGAAAAGGAGATCAGTCCTGGGTGTTCTTTGGAAGGAATGATGCTAAAGGTGAAACTCCAGTACTTTGTCCACCTCATGCGAAGTGTTGACTCATTGAAGAAGACTCTGATATTGGGAGAGATTGGGGGCAGGAGGAGGAGGGGACGACAGAGGATGAGATGGCTGGATGGCATCACAAACTCAATGGAAGTGAGTTTGAGTGAACTCCGGGAGATGGTGATGGACAGGGAGGCCTGGCGTGCTGCAATTCATGGGGTTGCAAAGAGTCAGACACTGCTGAGCAACTGAACTGAACTAGCATCATGTACAAAGATAAATTCAAAATGGATTAAAGAGGTAAATATAAGAATAGAAACAATAAATCTCTTAGAGGAAAACATAGGCAGAACACTCTATGACATTAGTCACAGCAAAATATTCTATGATCCATCTCCTACTGCCGGTGTTGCTAAGTCACTTCAGTCATGTCTGACTTTGTGCGACCCCATAGACGGCAGCCCACCAGGCTCCCCCATCCCTGGGATTCTCCAGGCAAGAACACTGGAGTGGATTGCCATTTCCTTCTCCAATGCACAAAAGGGAAAAGTGAAAGTGAAGTCGTTCAGTCATGTCCAACTCTTCACGACCCCATGGACTGCAGCCCACCAGGCTCCTCCATCCATGGGATTTTCCAGGCAAGAGTACTGGAGTGGGGTGCCATTGCCTTCTCCTGGAGTAATGGAAATGAAAAAATAAACAAGCAGTACCCAATTAAACTTAAAGCCTTTTGCAGTAAAGGAATCTATGAACAAAGTGAAAGACAACCCTCAGAAAGGAAGAAAATAATAGCAAATGAAATAACTGACAAATTATTAATTTCAATATGTACAAGAAGCACATATAAATCAATACCAGAAAAGCAAACAACCCAATCAAAAAGTGAGAGAAAGATCTAAACAGACATTTCTCTAAAGGAGACATATAGATGGCTAAAAAACATATGAAAAGATGCTCAATATCACTCATTTTTAGAGAAATGCAAATCAAAACTACAATGTAATATTACCTCCACTCCAGTCAGAATGACCATCATCAAAATGTCTACAAGTAATAAATGCTTGAGAAGGTGTGGAGAAAATGGAATCCTCCTGCAGTGTTGGTGGGAATGTAAATTGATACAGTCACTGTGGAAGATGGTTTCAAGATTCCTTCAAAAAACTAGGGATAAAACCATCATATGACCCAGCAATCCCACTACTATGCATATACATCGAAGAAATCAAAATTGAAAAAGACATATTTACCCCCATGTTCATTGCAGCATTGTAGCTGCAATGAAGTAACCTAGATATCTGTTGAAAGATGAATGTGTAAAGAAGCGGTGTTACATATATAAAACTGAATATTACTTACCTATGAAAAGGAAGACATTTCAGTCTGTTCTAATGAGGTTGTTGAACCTAGAGCCTGTTATCCAGAGTGAAGTAAGTCAGAAAGTGAAAGATAAGCATTGTATACTAATGCATATATATGGAATCTAGAAAGATGGTACTGAGGAAGTCACTTGGAGGGCAGCAATGGAAAATCAGACATAGAGGACAGATCTATGGGCATGGCAGGGGGAAAGAGAGGGTAAGCTGTGTAAAGAGAGTAATATTGAAACTTTCATTACCATATGTAAAATAGATAGCTAATGGGAATTTGTTGTATCAGTCAGGGAACTCAAACATGGGCTCTGTAACAACCTAGAGAGTTGGGCTGGGGAGGAAGACAGGATGGAGGTTCAAAAGGGAGGGGACATATGTTTACCTATGGCTGATTCAGGCTGATATTTGGTGAAAAAAATATGTAAAACAATTATCCTTCAATTAAAAAATAAATAAATTTATTTAAAAAGTAAGTAAATTTAAGAATAAACAATTAAAAATATATTGGAGTGGATTGCCATCTTCCTGATCCCAGGATTAAACCTGGGTGTTCTACATTGCCAGCAGATTCTTTACCATCTGAGCCACCAGGGAAGCCTACACACACACACACACACACATACACACAGATGTTATAAAACCAATTTTGCTTTTTTCTTTGAATCATTTTTTTCTTGCCTAATTGGTCTTGATATCTTCTGAATACATGTAGCAAGAGTTGTTATGTTTGTCTTATTTCTGATCTTACATGAAAAGATTTCAACTTTTTACCATTAAAAATAATGTTAGCTGTGGGTTTTTTTGTATATGGTCTTTATTATGTTGAGTACATTTCCTCTATATACACTTTGTTGAGAGTTTTTTTTTTTTTTAATCATGGAAGTGTATTACATTTTACAAATGCTTTTCTGCATCTTTTCAGATTATAATGTTATGTTTATTCTTTGTTTTGTTAAAATGGTGTATCACATTGATAGATTTGTGCCTGTTTAGTCTTCTTTGCCGGAGAATGCAATGGCACCCCACTCCAGTACTCTTGCTTGGAAAATCCCATGGATAGAGGAGCCTGGTGGGCTGCAGTCCATGGAGTCACTAAGAGTCAGACCCGACTGAGCAACTTAACTTTTACTTTTCAGTTTCATGCATTGGAGAAAGAAATGGCAACCCACTCCAGTGTCCTTGGCTGGAGAATCCCAGGGATGGGGGAGCCTGGTGGGCTGCTGTCTATGGGGTCGCACAGAGTCAGACATGACTGAAGAGATTTAGCAGCAGCACCCTTCTTTGCATCCCTGAATCAAAACCAAAACCCATTTGTTCATAGAGTATGATATTTTAATGTACTGGTGAATTCAGTTTCCTAATATGTTGTTGAGGATTTTTGTATCTATGTTTATCAAGGTTGTTGGACTGTAATTTTATTATATTGTAGAGTCCATTTCTGATTTTGTTTCCAGGCTAATGCTAGTCTCATAAAATGAGTTTGTATGTGTTTGCATGTGTCCTAAGTTGCTTCAGTCATGTCCAGCTCTTTGCGACCCTATGGACTGTAGCTCACCAGGCTCCTCTGTCCAAGGGGTTCTTCAGGCAGGAATACTAGAGTGGGTTGCCATGCCCTCCTCCAAGGGATCTCTCCAATCCAGGGATTGAACCTGAGACTCATATCTACTATACTGGTAGGTGGATTCTGTACCACTAACACTACCTGGGAAGCCTGTTGTATGTGTTTAGTTCTCTTTTATTTTGGGGGAGAGTTTGAAAAGGATTGGTTGTAATTCTTTACTTCTTCAGTAGAATTTATCAATGAACCCATCTAGTCAAAATTTTCTTTGTTGAGTCACTTTTTTTTTTCTTTTACTTTATACTTTAAAAGTTCCTTTTTCTAGCACACAGAATTTTTTTCTATTTATCTATTCTGATATTCATTATCTCTATTGTATTTTTATTTTATTCATTTTGATATTTAGCTATAGTATTTCTATTTTGTTCTTTTCACAATTGCTATCTTTTCTTTTACTGTGTCTCTGAGTTTTTGTCCCAGTTGTTGAATTCTTTCCATACATTTTGTAGCTCATTGAACTTCATAAAAACAGATAGTTTGAATTCTTTATTTGGTAAATCAAAAATTTCTACATCTTTGAGAGTGATACTAGGAGATTATTTGCATCCTTTGATGGTGTCATGCTTCTTTGATTTTTAATATTCCTTAATGTTTTGTGTTGTTGTCTTCCCATTTGAAATAGTGTCACCTCCTCCAGTTATTACTAACTGCCTTCTGAAGAGAAATATCATCCATCAGTCCTATTAGAGATCTTATGTTTTCTCATACCTTCTATGGTAGATCTGATCCATGCTTCTTCCTCTGTCTTGTGGCAAATTCTTAAATTTGTATGCATTCTCTAAGTCCTGTAGTACAACAGAACAGGTGCTGATATCCTTCTCTTTATTTTCTAAATGTGGTTCTAAATTGGAAGTTTATTGTCTCTCTCTGTCCTGCAGATTCATGCTAGTTTTCTGTGTATACTCATTACTCACCTGCCAGAACTTGCTTTCAATGTCACTATTAGGTACATTCATAGGGATCTGTCCACAGAAGAGAAGGGCATGTTGATGAGGCATGCAGAACTTCTGGGATGCCCATGAACTAGGTGGGTTGATCCAT